>JAQJZS010000008.1:0-426993 GCA_028828935.1 Penicillium sp. IBT 18751x | reverse complement strand
GGGGGGTCGGGTGTTCGACCCTCCCGAAGGGTACAGAACAGACTCCGAAACCCCTATATATGAGAAATAGGGTTAAGTGTCTGAATAGCTACTAAACCCTAAAATAATTTAAACCCCTACTGCCTCCTTAAGTCCTCTATTTCTGAACTACGGACCCTATAGAATAGCGATATAGAGTTGGAGAATATTAATAATACTGTCTTCTATAGCTATTTATACCCCTCCTCTACGAAGAAAACGAAGAGAATTAGTAAGAAAATATATCATAATAAATATAAACACGATCACGCGTATAGATAACGCAAACTAATCGTAGGGTTTTAGAATAGTCCGACTTCGATTCGGATATATAGCACGCAAAATGATAATATATAGATCCCGAGATTCAAACCCTACTTTTATCGACTAAACCTCCGATACGAATAGAGAACCCTAGCCTCCTAGCCCATCGGACCCCCACTCATCTGCTGTAGGACGGACTCTACTACTGCAACCGCATTAGAGCCCCGTTCCCTAAATATACGCCGGGCACCTCTAAGCCAGAGCATATATCTTACTTCATCCCCTTTCACGTCACCACCTCCAAGTCCATCCAGGAAGTCTTCCGCCCACCCGCGCTTCTGAAACATCGCCCAACACAACGGGAGGACCATATCGGGGAACAGGCATCCGCCTTTCCACCGCTGATCACAGATTACCTGCGGCTGGAAACACCGGTAGCAACTGCTATATCCCGCAAACCATCCCCCGCCCGCCTGACCCGCCCGATTCGCCCGTTTCTTCGCATCAAAGTACTCATACCGCCGCTCGTTCCCACACCCATCCAGCCCATGTCGGGTATGGCCCTCCTGCCCGGAGGCAACCCGCGGCAGATGGTAACAGATCATACACACGCCGCGCCAGAGCTCGAGCCCTTTCTGGTAGTCTGCAAGCCCCCAGGCCTGCTGCCGCACCCGGCCCCGTAGCATATCTCGCCCGCACTCAAGATCCTGGACATCCTCCTCCTCTCCGCCCTGACCCTCGACGTCCGTTCGGTCCGGAGAGAGGCACGGAAACCCGGCCTGATGGCAGTTATCACAGAGAAGTGCCTCGGGCCCACATGCCGCTCCCAAGTCATCCAGATACTGTGACAGTTCGTAAGCCCGACACCTTGTGGCTCCGATATATCGATCGAGTGCCCGATCGCCGTCCTCAAGCCGCCAACCGGTCCGTATCTCGCTTCGCGGCTTCCAGCCAGCCTGCACTAGCACGATCGACCGTCCGCCCCGTCCATCCCGTCCAGCCCGGCCGACCTCTTGCGTAAAGTCGATCAGCGTCCACGGAACCCCGATATGGATCACCCACCGCACACGCGGATGATCGATGCCCATCCCAAAGGCAGACGTGGCTACGATATATGGCGGCTCTCCATCCCGCCACCGCTGAAGAACCGCCACTTTTTCCTCCGTGCTACCGGAGACAGAGTGATACACCGGCGCCTGTAGCAACTGCCCGACCTCGTCAGCCAAATCCTTAGTGTAGCAGTAGATGATAATGCGTCCTCCGCTCTCAAGACCCCGGATCACCTCCTGGATCCCAGGCACGGCAAAGTCTCGGACTAGCTCATGGTTCGGGGGGCAGAGATTAACACGGTAATTGATATCTCGCCGTGTCGTTAGACCCCGCACCATACGTGCTCCGCGAAGCAACATAGTCTCTTCAAACGCCTGCACCTTGCTGGGGGGCATCGTTCCGGTGAGGAATACCATCTGGCACGCGAGCTCCCGGAGCTTCGGGAGTAAGGCCATCGCGGGCCGGTATTCAACGGCGGTAAGGATCATATGGCACTCGTCGAAAACCACCCGGTCTAGCTCATTGGCGATATATAACCGGTGAAGGAACTCTCGAAACCGTGGCTTAACTGCCTGCTCAACCGAGACAACCACCAGAGGACATGAGTGCAGTCGATCGGGGACCGAGTCCGGACCCCAGATGTGAGCCTCGATCCCGGCCTCCGCGCACCGCCGTTGGATCTCCGTCTTCAATACCACGAGCGGCAGAACGAGGATAGTGGTACCAGCCCCCGGCAACTGGCAAGGAAGAAGGTACAACAAACTTTTGCCCTCACTGGTGCGCAAAATCGCCAGAACCTGCCCAGCACCGGCCAATATATATTCCATCGCTTGTTGCTGCCCGGGCGAGCGGTATGCGGCGTCTGCACCGTACATCCGCTGAAGAATCTCCTGGGCCTCCTCCATTCGCCATCGTCGTCGATTCCGAGCTGGAGCCTTCCGTCGTGCGACCCGCTGCGTAATAGGGGACTCCCCGTCGGCGTCCCGCGCTCTCTTAGACGGCGTGGTAAATGTACCTCCGATGGTTTGACTCGCCCCGCGAGGTCCACTGCTAACCTGACTACGTTCACTCCGTGGCCCTTCGGCTTCATCCCATTCCCACGCCGTCGTGGGCTGGGGGCGCTGCGGCGTGATAGGAGCAGACTGGAAATGGAGAGGATCACGGACGAACCGATGCCAGAGTTGACTGACATGCCGGAATTCTTGTAGCCCAGCATCGGTAAGCCCACCACGGAAGTTCACAGTTCCACCGTAGACCCGATTCCCCGTACGAGGTGTATGGCTGGCCTGCCAGTGGAGCGCATCGGACATGCTCCCCTGAACCGCATCGGTCTCCTGGCTATCTTCTCCCGCCGCCGCTTCTTCAATCAACACTTTAGCATCCACGTCGGCAAATTTCCGCCGGGCAATACCGACCGTGATCTGCCGCCACGCCTGGATATGAATATGCTTTCCGAGAATCAGCTTACCGGCCTCAACAATCACCCGGGTCATAGTATCAGCGGGCCATGGGTCAGTGCCCTGGGACCAGAGGTAGTCGGACGGCTTCGGTCCCCCGGTCTCCCGCTGGAGGAACTCTCGAAAAGGGTTCACAATAGCAAGATACTGCGTGATGAGCTGCGCGACCTCAGGAAGCAGGAACCGGACAGGCCATCGAGAGGCGTTGCTCTGATGCCGCGACTTATAATAGCTGAGAATAAATAGCATCTGCCCGTCGTGAAGGAAGAGATCACGCGTGGTTAACGTTGTATTCCGCCACCGTAGGCCAATAAACTCGGTACGACGTCCGTGCTGCCCGGATCCGAGAAAGAAAGGGACCATCACAACTCGGAGAAACCGCTGGACGGCATCCTCATACTGCTGGGCCGCATCGGCGAACACGACCCAACGGCCCTCGGCGTTCTGAAACCAGAAGGTGCGGAAAAGGGCAGGTGTACGGCCGACCCGAGTGATCAACCAGTCCTTCACCGGATCCAGATAGCACGCGTTTCGCGAATCTGTCAGAAAGGATTGGCCAGCCGCGGTAGCATCCCAGTTGTCGACAAGCCCATCATACGCGATAGGGGGAATCTCTGATACTGGGCTAGAACGCCCACTGAGGCATAGCTCGATCTCTAGCATCCGCCGAGCCTCTGCAATCCGCTGAAAGATGATCTCGCGGATATCAGAGAGGTGAAAGATTACGTCCGACCAGACCAGAGTCTGCCCATCGGCGTGCCAGCGGATCTGTGCAGGAGGTACCTCTGTCTGGCTGATACGGAACCCGAGGAGTCGGTTCTCGAGTAGCTCTGACAAAGGACCGTCAGTATCGTTTAATAACCATTCGTCTCGGATTGCAATGATTATAGCACTCATCTCCGCATCTCTACCTTCAACGGTCTCTGCTAACACAGACGCGAGGATCACCATTTGGCAGTCATAGATTAATTGCGAAAGAATAGACGTATAGTTCCCGAGCGCGCACCACGCCCCTTGGGTAGGGCTCCAGAACCGTACCGTGGCATAAGAGACGAGGACCGAATCGAACTTTCGACGCGGGACTGGGTGCTGGATAATAGCAAGGCTGAATTGGAGCACAGTCTGGTCTAACCGCGCGTATAATGCGCTCTCCTCCGGACTGTCTAGCCCGGACGTGGTAAGACCGACAATCTCGCTCGCGGTCTCAGTCACCTCGACCCAAATCTTAAGCTGCCGGGGGCTAGGTTGAAAGAGATTGTCCCGAAGTTGTTGCTGCTCCACGACGCGCTCCCAGTAGCATATTAATTGCTGCCAAGTAGTGATGTATCTCTGGCGCGATTGTTCGTTCTGGAGACTGGAGATAGGGTCCTGGGACGTTTCTCCCCGGGTAAAGGTGTTAAGAAGCCGGGCGTTACGGCGACTGAGCTGGCGCACCTCTAGATTTTGGTCATGGACTAGCACTGCCATGGCGGCCTCGAGAACTCGGCAAACGCTCTCGCAAATAGTAAAAAGGACCGGCTCCTGATCCTGTCGTGGCATTCGATAACTAGGACCGAGATCTTTTACTTCTAGCCCTTCGAGATGGATATGGATGCCGGCCCGCTTCATGAACGGAGTGACCTCGGACACATGGCGGGCTGTGGCGATTGAATTTCGCGATGGCTGAGAGAGACTCTGTTGGTATCGACGCATAATCTGGTCCCATGCATCACTGGCGATAGGAGACGAATAAGGCTGCTCAGCAGCGGATGGTGGGGCATTATTTGGGGCATTGGCATGCTGATATATATATTGAGGGGCGGGGGACGGGAGCTGGTCTGTAAGAACCACAGCAAAGTACTGTTGATATTGTTTCTGGTGGAATAGCGTCTGAAGGAAAGCCTCGTGCCAGGGAATCGCCCCTTGAGTCTTGACCTGCCACTGATGCTCCTTATTATAGTGTTGTCGGATCCAATCGGGGCTGGTTGAGCGAAATTCACAGCTGGGGAGGTGGCAGACGAATCCAAGTACGGTCGGCAACCCGCGAATTTCGTTTACACCATCCACTGGTTGTACCACATTAGCGCTAGAGATAGCTACGGATGTAAGCTGAGGAGATTGAAGAATCCGCTGTCGTTGATAACTCTTTAAATAATGCTTATCTCGTAGATGGCGCGAGAGGTTTTGTCGTGTGTAGCAACAACGATGTGTAGTGCAAAGGACAACGCGGAAATCCGGTAAGACCTGGAGGTACGACGGAAGTTCATCGCCTCCCTCCACCACGGGTGGAATGAAGCTAGAACTGGGCTCAGACATAATTCTAACGCTCAGAAGTCGATACCACGCATCAAAATTTAATTTCTAGGAAGTAATAGGGGAGAGGAAGCATGATGAAGCATAGCGTATTTTCCCCTGAAGTTTAGGGGACGCTAGTCGGTTTCGAGTTAAGCGCCGGGAAGCTTTTGTTAGTAAACCCCACGAAGTACGCTGTACTTCAACGCAGACTAATTCTAGGGTTTTATTTTTCTAACAAAAAGACTGGTTTTTTTAACACATCCGATAGCTCTTAAAGGTATGTGGACTCGTGAAATCATTCGTCATCATAGATGTTTAGAGATGCTGCTCTAGACTCCGCATTAGACCTCGACAAGAGTCGCGATTCTCCAGGTCCGGTGCGGTTCTAGAACCGGCAAGACCCGATTCCGGTTCTGGATTCTAGAACTACGGTTCTACAATGGGGTAGTCACAACCGACCCTGCCGGTTCTTGCAGGTAGGTTCCTCAAACTACATACTAGGGAAACCCTGTGACCTACATATCTTACGCAGTTTTTGTCTGTATTTTTTTTTTAGAGACGCTGGAGAAATAGAACCCTCTCTTGAAATCCGACTCCCCAACTCCCCCAATACATTCGGACTAGCTATCCTTGGGCCATCGGGTAAGCTCAAGCCATGGCGAAACCTCCGTCTCGTCGTTGTGAATTGGTGCAACCTCATCTTTGGCCTCGGCTAACCCGTCAGCGCAGAGAAGCGCTAAGTCAACCTGGGCTTGGATAAAGTCCGACTCTTTCATTTCTAGCGCCTGTTGGGTCTATCGCTCGTTTGCGGCGGGCAAAACCTCGAAGTAGCTACTATAGGTACCAGCTGTAAATAATCGCTGGCATTTCACAGACTGTAGCGTTGGATTGGCAGGATCCGTCTCGCGTCGCTGTCCCTGTCGCCTACCGGAGGGGCCGTGTTTGTTATGGCGGTGGGCCCGGACACTTTCGGTCTGGCGAGCTATATAGGTGTAGGTCTCCTCTGGGCATCGGTAACTAGAGTAGACTGGTAACCCATATATTGGGCGAGCGTCTGGGGGTGGGATCTGGAATAGCTCTTCGTCTGGAGTCAATGGGTGGACCTTACTGACTTCGTCAAATATATAGCTGCCCGCTGCGCGCTAGTTCTGGCTGATGGATGGTGTGTATATTTTCTGCGTAGGTGACTGACTAGACGATTAGGAGTCACCACCCACTGACATGTTTTACAGATCCAGACTCGGTGGGTGGAGTTGTAGTGAAAGAGTTCTAAGGTATCGTCCATTAATCGTAGGACTAAGATGAAAGAAGGTAATCGTTTAACAGGAAGTAGAAGGCTATGGGCAACCTTTTATTTAAAGATATCTCTCGGCGATTGAATATTGATAATTATTAGTACGAAGCCCCTGAGTCTGACAAAGGCTAAGACTCCGCGCGGAGGCGTAGATATATTAATTATTTTTACATTATTGTTAAGACTTATTACTAATTCAGCCATCTTGCGAAAAATTTCGACGCGACGCGTATCTCACGCGGTGAAAAAAGAAATAAAATATTAATATCTCAATTTACGATAGATGATACCTAAGTGACATATATTATTAAGTTCGATAGTAGCCTAAAAAGGGGTAATGAGGTAGTTAAATAAACTAATATATATGCTACGCCCATAAGGTTCGTTATAATTACGGGTTACTTGGGCCTCGTTGAGCTCATCAACTCGAATCACGATGTGGCCTCCGGCCTTGGGCTCAGTTAAAATCGCTCGAGCTAGGTCATTAGCGCCTAAACCCCGCTGGAATCACCGACGGGCACAGCGCTCGCGTGACAGCTTAGACCACTAAATCTGGATATAATGCAAGGTAAAAATCACCGCTAACATACAAAAGACTGTATCAAGGCCTGATTGGCATCTACGAACTATGTTATGGCTCGTTATACTTCTAGCTGTGATCAACCAGCACTGGACTCATTTCAATCTCGGAAGAATAATTCTGCCGAGGGCCGCTAGGGAATTGGGGGCTAATTGCTGAAACAACTTGTGATCAGTCTGCCTTGCGCACCCCCCAACGCACTCCAACTCATGAAAATAAGAAATGTCACCAACAGTGTTTCTATCGTGAATTCCCCCGAATGTCGAGTGTTTTAAGAATCTCACTCAACGATAGAAAGATATCTTTACACATATACTGAACTGTCAGCCGTTACGCAGAATGCGGACCCGAGGCCAAATATACCGAGTTCAAAAGTCAGGGAAAAACCCTGACGGATGCGAAAAGAGGACTCGACTAGAGAAAAATTACAAACCTGTGAGTGAAAGGGGAAACTTACCGTACACCTTTTTTCCGACCCCTCTGACCAAGTGACAGACCTCGGCCGTAATGGCTACGGTAGCATCTTTACCACCCGAGTTATTGTCGACTATCAGCAGATTGTTAGACAAAAAGTCTTTGATATCTTTTGCACATGTTAGTCGAACTTTCAAAGAGTGTTACGTCGCGGAAAGAAAGCATCATGCGCAAAAATGTCTGTCCCAGGGAAAGCTTCCGCTCCACTACAAAGCCTACCCTGGCACGTGGGATATTTCACATGTAGAAAGCCCTGAGGGGGAGCATCTTGTCATATTGGAAGAACCCAATGGTACCATTATACAGGGACCTCAAGAAAGGTTCAAAGTCGCAGTTCTTGATCGGCCTGTCGTCTTCGATGGTGGAAAACTGTGCTGCGGTTACTCACGCAACAAAGAACGACACTTTGAGGTCTGGGATCTTGTTGACGGGACCCTACGAGCAAAAAGAGCCATGAAAGGGAGCCGACACAAGGAAAAGGAGACTTGGAACGTCCTCAGCGAAAAGCACGATCTGCTTGTTCACATTCTTCAGCATGGCGATGATCGGCGCCAAGAGATCTCCGTCTGGGACAGCAGGTTCACATTGATCGCGATTTTGCACCATCGCAACGCAACCAATGCCTGGGTTTTAGGCAAAGAAGGCACTGTCATCTCCATATGCGAGACCTATGGCACAGTCAAGATTTGGAAACCCTTGCAATCTATGAAGCCCATGGTGTTGGACATTCCCGACGTGACTACGATCGACCCCATCATTCCTGGCTGCATAAAATTTGAAACTCGATACGGGGATCCATTGTGGTTTATACACGAAAAGCCTTCCCCAGATGAGCATGTTTGTGCTAAATTCACCGATGGGTCGTATTTCAAAAGACATGTTCAATTTTCCAACAATGTCTCGACAACTCGGATGATTTTCACATTATTCAATGATCAGAACCAACCGCAATACTCATTCGATGATTATGCAGCCTGGCAATGTCTTACTTACTTGGACAAATACCTGATCACGGCAGGCAATATGTCTGAGATCAAAGTGTGGTCAAAAGAGGGCAGGCTACTTGCGCAGTCGCCCAATTGGTTTTGGTTTCCGAGACTTCTTCTTTCTCCGGAACGTCTCACAATTATCGTCCTTGAATACAATACATCTCCAAGCTATGCTTCGGCCAGGATTTCTTCAGCTACGACATGTACATTCACGGAATTAGATGGCTTCAAAGCCTGAAGAGGCGGCATTCAGATAGACGGAATCTAGACGACCGTTTGAATACGAATTGTCTCCAAATTTGTTTGCATTTGATGCGACAACGATAATTATCCGAGTCTTATCGCTTCTGAAGACGGAGACTCAGAGATTTTCAAAGCTGAACAACTGTGATGTAGCGCCCCTCAATTTTATGAAAGCTTTCACGAGTCTGAAGATAATAGCAATCTTTCCCAGGGTAGCTTATTCACCATACTTGGCAGGTTTAGCAAGGGGAGCCTCCATCTGAACTTACAGACGGAGAAGGCGTTTTTCCAAACCTTATGCAGTTAACAATAGAGTATAGACTACCTGCTCCCCTAATTCTTAGCATCCTCCATCAGAAAATCTACCCCCAAAACTAGACCCCCAAGGATTTCTACTTTCTACCTATAGAAAGATAGTTTGAATAATTCTAATAAAAATTATGGAAGGTCCGATCAAATTATCTCAAGATTTAACCTGCTGGGTGGAGGGGGGGATCGTGTTTACTCAGTACCCCCCTGCCAAGACTTTTCTAACCGCAGTACCCCCCTCGGTAATGGGCCCGAATATATTCACGGCCCAGCTAGAATACGGTTTGGCTTTTCGTCTCTTGTAAGGCGGCGGGCTACTCTGACTGCTAATCAATTCCGATAGCGCGACATCTAGTGGAACAGGCGAAGGGAGACCCCCCTCCAGCGCCTGTCGATTCAGACTGTGCTGGTGAGCAGGGGCTCTCTATTTTACGGATATATCCTTCCCAGGGCTCAGGAAGTAGAGAGAGCATGCCACTATTCAGAACATTGTAGTCGCAACGTTGAATATCACGCGTCTTTCACACAAACAGGTTCGGTTATGATGCCAGTTTGTATTTGTGCGGTGTCAGTAGTCCGAGCAGTGAGCGAGGCATAGTACCTACACCTTCAGTAGCACTCGACAATACTCGATAGCCTCGAGGGTCGGGAATGAAAAGTGAGAATATAAAATAGTGGGGGCAAGTTCGGCTGAACTTTCGCCTGATGGCAATCTCATATGAATAAAAAATTGATAGGTCTTTTCATTCCAAGCGGCGGTCATCCGGTCTCTAAGCCGGTCGGTGAAAAGCCCACCATCCGTCGAGGAAAGCAAGCAAAGGCCTACCCAGCGCCACGGAGCGATCGTGGTATCGCGCCCCTTCTCGGTCGACAAGTACTTCGAGTCTAATTATAAAAACAAGGGTAATTGAAAGAATACGGATAGTACGAATGCGCACTTTAAGATATATCTCCATTAAGAACACCTCTCTACTAAACCCTCGATAAATATCTATCAGGAACTTCTAAAACTTGATCTAACCGATAAAAGAAGTATATGACAGCCTAGAAATAGAGATCTTACCTACTTATTATTTGTTAGGGTCGAGATCAACGTTTTGAGAACTTTTGATTTTCGATAAGACACCACTGATAGACACGCATGGGGGTACGCGGGGAGCACGTAGGGCCAATGATCGTGCGAAGGACTGCACTGAACCCCTCAGTGCAATTAACAATAGAGTATAGCGTGTGGGACGAGCCATTGACGCTGGCTTTACTTCGATTTCAACGGGTCGTATCAGTGAGTTTGATCAGGTGCGCATTAACGGGTTCTTTCAGCGCCAGGTTATTCGAGGTTGACCTGTTTAAATCCGTCTTCGTCAATCAACATACCGCCACTACCAGCAGGTTTGGGTACGACTGATCAGGGCTGTGTACCGCACAGGCCGTCGAGGACAATAAGGTGGTCTGCAAATTTAATCGACTGGAAGAGAGCGCCCAGCAATATCCCATACAAGGCCAAGCGAGGGTAGTCGATAGAAAATCTAGCACAACGTATAAGTATTAAGAAGGCCAGCAAGCATTGGGTTAACCATATTCAAGAACAGCTTCCACCAGGCAATAATCTGTCTATCCATTGCATTTTTCGACCATGAGCTTAAGGGACAGATCAGGCTGGCACGCAACTAAAACGTCGCCACGTCAAGTAAGGTGAGCTGAAGAAAGCATGGATGTAAGCTATACTATCAAACCCAGCACATTTGCAAAATAATATGAATTGCTTTTAATGACCCTCTTCATTGTAAAAACTTCCTTGTATGACCTCTCCTGATAGGAATATTCCAGGTAGGAACTGTCTCAAATTGGAGACACTTTTTCTCGTCGTTGTAGGTACCCTCCTGAGTAGGAACCCCAACCAATTGTACTTCCTTCGTCACCCGGTATATTCTTCATATCGGCATATTCTACCTGTTCGTCATCATTTTTCAAGGTGCGCCTGATCTGGTGAAACACAGCGCTGACAAGAAGCGATGCCAATAAACCCCAGGCAATGTATTGCACTAGAATATCTAATCTGCCCGATGACGCTAGAAGTCCTGACAGAACCGAGGTTAGAACGCCAGCGGCCACAAAATAGTCTTGGTATTCATGGCAGCTGTTGCTGTAGTAAAGCACCGGAATGGAGCAGCCGTAAGTGAGAGTGACCGGAATAATGGCCCAGTGAGGCAAATCCACCGTCATCTGCTGCCGGTCGTGGTCGTAGGACTGCACCACAGGTAGTCAGCAGGGAGATCTCATGTGCAACGGTCCGGTCCTCAAATTCACCAAGTTGGCCGGAGTAAACGGAATAACGCGATCACATACCAGCGAAAAGCATACAAGCCATGTAGATACAATGCTGACAATAGCGAACACTAAGCTCACATATTTCCGGGTCTGGTGCGCACGCATTGTGAAGGCTATTCGCAGGCAGAAATAATTTCGGGTGATGACGGTTATATAGGGGAAGGTGGCGAAAGTGGTGTCGGGTTCCACCAACCACCGAGCTTGATGTGCGGGGTAACCTCACTGCCGTACCGCCATTTGGGTCATACGAATCACTCAACAGCTACGAAACCTTCTGCAACAAAATACTTGATCGGTCGTATAGAAACATATTATTTATTGGGAATTGATACTACAACCCCTCTCCCCTTCCCTTCTCCTCCTACCAAAGCTCCCTGTCTTGGAATCCACACATCTAGGCATCTATACTTTGTTAAGGGGGAAAGGGGGGTTGGTAGTGTCAACTTTCTATTTATTTATTGAAAATACAATATATTTTCCCCAGTCACGTTTCACACACACCTGCTTCCGTCACATTTTCGCCGTCCCGTGTTTCGTCTCCCGTCTCGTGTTTCGTCTCCCTCCCTGTTGCTGCATGGCTTCCTTCCATGTCGCCTGCATCGTATATAGGTATCAGTCCTCCGCAACACTAGCCACGCTTCCTTGCCTTGCCTTGCTTTATCTCCGTGCCAACTCCGCAACCGCCTCCCATCTTTAGGATGCCCAGCATGCATATGCGTTCCGACGTAGTCGTCCGCTGAGTGCCAACGAGAGCGTACTCTTAGTATATTCTTCTCCCTGCTAGCGTGATGTGGTCTCCCCCGCCTCGTATCTCTCGCCCATCCCACTCGCTTATAGCTTCTTTGCTTGATAAAATTTCGCACTTTATTTCTTTTCTTTTCTCTTGCCAACGAACAGTATGCCTGACTATATGAGACTGATCCAGATCAGGTTGGTGCGCAACCAAAGTCACCATATCGAATAAGTGCAGGCGAGGAAAGAACAGCTGCAAGCCAAAAACTACCCTCAACCAAGTATATCGTAAAGTAATAAGAAGAACTGCTCTTCATAACCCTCTCATCCTTCATTGTAGTGAAGTACCTACCAAGAATATCCTAGGTAGGAAACATTCCTGGTAGGAATTTTCCAGAATCAGAAACTGGTCCTTCCATTTTTGGATTCTGGGAATATTTTTGTAGGAATTCTCACAAATTGGACGCTGTTTCTTCTTTCTCTTCATGAAAGGAACCTTCCTAGTAGGAACTCTCGTGAATTGGAATTTCCCCGTACCGCGTCGAATGCTTCATATCGGCATATTCTATCCGTTCATCGTTCTTCTTTTGGGTTGGGCGGATCTGGTGGAATACCGCGCTGACGAGAAGGGCTGCAAGTAAGCCCCAGGATATGAATTGTACCAAAATATCCAATCTGCCCGAAGACGCCAGAAGTCCTGAGAGCACCGAAATTATCACCCCAGGGACCACAAAGTAGTCTTGGTATTCATCGCAGCTGTTGCTGTAGTAAAGCACCGGAATGGAACAGCAATAGGTGAGGGTGATTGGAATGATGGCCCAGCGTTGTAAGCCGACCGACATTTGATGACGGTCGTGATCGTAATTCTGTGTAATTGGCAATCAGTACTTGGAGTCCATCGAGATAATCCCATCTTCTGGTTGTACTGAGGAGCGGGGGTTCCATTGACACACCAGTGAGGAACTTATCAAGTATGTTGATAAAATGCTCAAGGCAGCGCACCACAAGCGTGTGGTGAACAATGGCGAATATGAGTTCATCATGCAGACTACTCAATATTGTTAAGGCAGAGGGAAAAGGTGGATTTGTGGGGATGGTCGTTGCTTTATAAATTTTCCAGCGCTCACTCGGACCAAACGTCCGATTGGTCACAGTGCCAGCCAATAGTATACGCACGCTAGTTGAGTCATAATGGCTGGCGAAAGACTTCGCCACGTCGTCTGAATACAATTTAGTTCGTTGTTTCTAAGCGATGCAGCCCGTAAATGAGATCAGATGGATGGCGCCACATCTAGGCAGCTATCAGGAAGGCATTTTCGAAACTGCAGCCTACGCTGTAGCACGAAGGCTAGGTTTGAAGTCTAATAACGAATCCTGCTAAATTCCCCCCCCGGCCTCCCCCCCCCCGGGGGGGGGGGATGTTGAGGAGGGGGGGGGTGGTAAAAGGGGGCAGCAATGAATTATTATGGAGCCTGCAGCATAGATTTCTATAGACCTATCTGCAACCCAAGAGAGAGAAAAGAGACCGAATAACCACAACTGAATGCGAATTTGTTGATGATAACTGGTGCTAGTGGAAGGGGAAATGAACAGGTAAAGACAAAAGAAGTCAGAAGAGACGAACAGGAAGAAAAAGAGAAAATCAGTGGAGCAGGAGGGAATAGTCTTTGTGAGGTTGAAGCAGCTTCGGCAGCACTGCAGAGCCGATACCACCGGCGTGGTGTCCCACAGAACCGCCATCTAAGTGCCCATGAGGGAATAAATCTAGTCTGTGACTCTTCATGGTCGCGCAGGAATTCAGTGTCTAGCTGGGCGCATCACGCACTCGAAGACAGCAACGACAAAACCTCCGGCGGCCACAATTCCCACGACCGCGGCAATTGCAATAGCCGCGCTGTGGGTAAAGACGCCGGTAAGCACACCGCCGACGACGGAAACCAAACCGACGATGGCGACTATCGCGGAAACGCGAAGACACCTCCTTCCGAATCCGGGCACCTGTGAGGCACCTTGGTCAGCAGCAGCGGGAGCCTGGTGATGGCCAATGTAGTCCATGTCTACGTATCGTCAGTCAGTAACCATTGACAGAACTCGGTGCCGGATGCCATACAGATGATCACATCTCCGCCTCTCTGGGGCACATGACGGTCCTGATGCAGACCCTCTCTTGCAGCGGCCCGTGCTCGTGCCGGATTACCATCCCTTCTTCTGTGATCCTGGGAACTCTCGGAGAGATTCACATCTTCAAGTGAGCCTGGATGCAGATTTTCAGTGATTGTATAATTCAATCGGTGTAACTTCATACCACTGGTTTCCTCCGATGCTGCATCCTTCAAAGTGGGCCCTGTGGAGCTGATCGGCGGGCAAATCGGTGCGGCGAGGCCGCGGTGGGTCCCGTTGACAGGGGCTGGGGTTGGACGTGGCCGATCACCCGCCAAATAAGCCCCGCCCACTCCACTCGTCTTCGCTTGGCGATGATCGCAAGGAACCGCCGGTAATTGGGTATTGCAGGCTGGGTGCAGGGCGAACGTATCTATAAACACGGTAAGTGTCAGATGAAACTGCTTATCTGGAGAGGCGCCTCAGCTGTTGGAGCATCTGCGTGGAACGAGATACAAGAGATCAATTCGGGATACGTGATGGATTGTCATACCAGCAGCGCCACTTCCGCCATCCAGAAGGGCAGCGGTAGCTTCGTCCTTGCTTTCAAGGTCCATCTCCTTTGCATCCTTCCCAGCCTGCTCAGCAGCCCCAGCGGGCTTCTCGGGAGTCGCGAATCGAGATGTTGATCCAGGAGTAGTGGACTCGAACGTACCGAGGAGGCGTCCGGGAAATTCTGTTTGGGAGGGCCCGTGATTGGTTCTGCGCTGACCAGCGGCATTGTCGCCAACCGAATCCCTGAGCGGCGGATAGCCATCATCCTGGGAGCTATCTATGTGCAGGCCTGCTTGTAAGCCGTCCGTTCGAACCGAGTGGCAATCCGCGATACAAATATTCTCATGCGAGCCGTCAGTCGGCTCGTGCTGGGTAAGCATCTCCATGAAGTCTTCGCGAGGTGTACGATGACCATCCGAGGATTCTGTATACAGGCCTGTAAGCTTTCTGTTTGCAGTCTCGTGGAAACCCACCATACCTATATCTCCGTCTCCGCCATTCTGATGGGAATCAGTGGGATGGGGTATTGGAGTCGGCAGAGTGTTCGCAGGGAAAGTGCTTTCTTCGAGTAGAGCGATGACTCTTGGTTAGCGAAGCCGCCTTTCAAACACTCAACTCTGGAGGCCATGCGCAACATACTCTCAGCGATATCCAGAGCTTCGCAGTAAGAAATGCCGGCAGTGGCGAGGAAACCCTCGACGAAAGACATTACTAACTCCTGCAAAAGGCCTTTTTAGTGAGAGCAACCAAAAGAAAGGGAAAACAAGGTGACATACCAGGCCAAATAAAAGAGTGTAGATTTACTTGACTTTCCTGCAAATAGTGAAAGATGTTCAATATTGGGTGATGTGGAAACGGGAAGGGCAGAGCAAAAGACAACCCCGCACGAAGTCTTTTGGGGGGAAGAGGCGCTATCCGTCATAGCCTCAGTAGAAAGAAAACAATCTCAGATAACGAGGATGGTAGAAAACACTGCGTAATTTTCTAAATGCTCTCTGCCAATCTCGGCCTTGACTTTTCACTCTTCAAGGTCTACTGGATATTGCCACCAGTTACAGAAGGCGCGCTAAGATCAGCAATGTGAATCCCTAATCCCTGTTCGAAATTTTAGCTGCAGCACCTTATTTCGACTACATTTCAACAGCCAAGACTAGTCGTACCAGCACCCTTTCTTCGTACTTTATTCAGTCAGCGCGCAATATTGCTCTCTAGTATCAGCGAGCGACACGTAGCTATCTGGAGTAGCTCCAACATAGCAAGTGTTGGGGCCTGGTTCTTATGTCATCAAGTCGTAAAAGATGAGCTCACGCAAACTCTGTCACATTAAACGGCCGTAAGAGCCATCCGGCTATCCATCTGCCACGTTGATCTATCCAAAGCGATCTATCCTGTTCATTCGGCTTGCATTGGGTAATCATTAAATTACACACTCGCCCATTAATCTTGTTCCATTGGTTTCTTCCGTTCATTGATTCACCATGTCAGCACTGGGAAAATTGTTCAAGTTCCTTCGATGAACCAATCCGGGCGAATGGCTTCTTATCTTTTGCCCGCCGATTCTTTGTCTTTCGCCTCTGCTGGGCACATCGTCGTAATCTCACCAGCAAGACAGCAAATTGTATGGCACGTTCACTGGATGCCGAGAAGCTTGTTGACGCCAAACTCGATTTTACAGGCCCACTCATTACCCCCTAACTGTCGAGAATCCCCGGCCTCGTCAGGATCGTTTCCATACTATCTACACCTAAGGCCCAGCAAACGGTTCATAGGCTACCTCTAGCGGTGAGCATCCGAATGCTCCGACAGTCCGTGCTAAGGCTATCTGTCTCACCGAGAGCTCTGGGGCCCACTACGATGTAATCGGCCCTGTCGATCGACTCCACAGGATCTACGACAAACCTCATGGACAAAGTGTGGTGGACCGTCCCGGCACAAAGTCCTTCCACTTGTATGGTCCAGAGGCTCGTTGACCTCGAGGTCTGGTGATGAAATAGCACCTGAGCAAAAGGAAACGCCGAGGCGTCCCTAGGATGGTAGGACGACTCTAAATACCGACTGTTTAATGCGTTCACGGTGAAATCGTAAATACGTGTCATGGAGCTCGAGGGGTACGTATAGATGCAATTTGGGTACCGAATCAAGGTAGTGTATGGGAACGACCGCGAGCACTTCCCTCTCGGTGACTCGTACAAACCGCGTTACCTCACAAAGTATCATCCTCTGGGAGATGCGCCGAAGCCGGCCCACCGGTCTTTCGTTGGTGTTTCTGATCCCCTTGATGCCCCTGGAATTGACCCGGTAGACGACGAAATTATCCCGCTTACCACTTTCCTCACATCATGGACATCACTCCGGCCTCTATTCGGTCGGTATGCAACCGCGGAACCATCGAAAAGGGATACCTCCATCCACTACCCAGTTCATTCCATCCTACCGTGCCTTGGCGCCCTCTGAGCGCTCAATCTTCCGTAAACCAACGCCTAGGAGGAGGAGATGACATTGCATGGGAATGAGGATCAGACGCTCGAGGGGGACGCTGCCCGTTGGGTGGAACCTCGGTCCGCTGCTCCTGTGCTGGAAACACTGAAAACGGGGCTATTCGACACTGTGCATCAGACCCTCTGTGTCAGACCCTCTGCTCTCTGGCGATGCAGAGACTCCTTGTACACAGTCTGATGCTGACCTTGGCGATCTGGAGCCACAGTCAGCTATCTGCCGCTCTAAAACCCACATCGGGACTTTGTAAGTTTGTCTGCGAGCTATCCATGTTCGATAGAAGTGCGCTCCAAGTGGGGCTTTGGCGCTAAATGACGATCATTGATGATCCACAGTCTCATCATGCTTTTGCGCTTACCGCTTTCTGTACATTGTAATTGTTAAATAGAAGGGGCAGCCCGGTGTCCTATACACGACCAAACAGAACTACTGGGCGCTCCGAGACGGTCGCTCTTCTGCACCCATACTCTCAACGAGCCTCAGCAGGAAAGGTGACTGAAGAGACCACAAATTTTCAGTCCGTTCATGTCTAGCTCTCCATGATATGCTATACAATGTATTTGCTTCTTTTCAAACTTCCGCAGTTCTGGATTCTGAAATGAGTCCTCCCAATATTTCTCTCCATGGATGGTTCGCCGTCATTTTGCCACTCCGTTCAGGGTCCCTGGTACCCCAGGTACCCCCCTCACTCTTCGCACTCACCCCTTTTTCCTTAACGCCATTCTACTATACCATTTTTATTTGCATATACCGATTGTGGGATCATTTCTCACTGTCGTCATTCGCTGGATACCTTGGTGAGTATCTTGTCTCGCTCCTCTCTCCCTTTCACTCCGTTGCCGTACTTATTGAGGCTAGAGCTAACCAAAATCGCCAGATCAATAGAGAGAGGCCACTTCTTCCGCCTTCCAATAACCACGTCTTGGCAGCAGGACACCTAACAATGATGGAGAATCAAACTCGTCGTATGCCCGGCCATGCACTTCATATAGAGAAGAGTTCTGACAAGCACGGTGTGTAGGCACCGATGAGGATGATGTATATGACACCCCACCCACCTCCCTTGAGCACACCACCGGTCCGTCCGCGTCAACCACTGACACAGCGGCCTTCAAGAATGCCACTGAGGCTGCTGGGACTGCCGAGCTCTCAGAGGAGGACGCAGAGGAGGTGAAGGCTACCCCTGAGGGCGTTCTCGGCCACATGGCCCCCAAGTAAGCCATACAGTGTTGTGACTGCGACGGCGAGAAGGAGCTGGTGATTGACGAATATTGTGATTATTAGGTGTTCCCGCTTCACTCAGCGTTTCTTCTCCTTCAAAGATGAGCCCCTTGAGAACAAGCAGCTTAGCACCTACCACCAGCAAGAGAGTTCCACTGTCGCCAACCGCCGCGCCGCATGGGCCAGCCACACCGGCAAGGGTGTGCTCTGCTTCTCCAAGCAAGCCAACGACCAGGCCACCCCGATGGGCATCTTCAACCTGGTATGTGTAACATGGGAATGGCAGATATCGAGATTGAGCTAACACAGGGCCAATAGGCTGATGTCTCTGGCGTGACCAAAGTCGGCTCCGAGGAGTTCCTGTTCAAGGTCGGCGGCCAGGAGCACACGTTCCGGGCTTCTAGCACCGCTGAGCGTGACAGCTGGGTGGATGCCATCGAGGCCAAGGCCACCAAAGCCAAGACTCTGAATGATGCCATCACCTCCAGCGAGAGCTATAAGGCTGAGCTCGAGAAGCTGTCTAATCCTGCCGTAGAAGGCAGAAAAGGCGGACCCCGCCGCGCCCTCGGCGCCCCACAAGCCGATCCCATCAACCCCACTGGGCCCACTATAAGACCGGTAGAGGAAGCCATTGGTATGAAGTTCGCCGCTTATGACCTAAATCCACATTCACTGAAAATCTGCATCCAGACACCTTCGGGAGAGTTGATGTTTCAGAGGGCTCCCGCAGTCTTACAACTGTTGCTGACGCCAGTGATCGGCCACGGGCAGATTCCTCAACGGTTGGTCCGCGCGGTAATCGTCATGAGGGCCCATTTCCTCCTAACAGCGTCCTTGCTGGTGACAATACCGCACTGAATCCAGCTGCCAATGTATCTGGTGGGAATGGACGCCCAGCTGCGAATAACGCAGGTACTCATCCTGAGGATGACCGTCAGGTTGACCCGTCTCCGGCCGCTGTTGGTATTGTTGATGACAACAATGTCCCTCTGGTTCCACTCGGCGGAAATGGTCAGACAATCAATGGTATGATGTTTACTCCAAGTCCAATTAATGGTCACTGACTAGCGATGCGTAGGTACAGGCCCTGCCAGACCCCTTGGTAACCGCGTCGTGCGTGTTTTCACTTCTGGAAACAAGCGGGTGAAAATACTGAAGTTTGCTGGGGGTGTTGCTATCAGCGGCAGTGTTTCAGCTGTTTTCGGCGTGGTCATTCGGGCCGTGTCGCACAGGGAAGATATCGCATGGATAGCGGCTGGAGTTGCTGCAGTCGTCATTGGTATCGGGTTGGCTGTGGCCGACTCGAGGAGCGGTGCTGGAGCACCGAGGCATCAAGTTGCCGAACAGGTCTGACAGATTGGCTGGATTTCTATCGCTTATCGGTGTCGGAATTAAATCGCTGTGACACCGACGCAAAGGTAGGTATTGGAGCTCAAGGCAAGGTGAGGCCCCTCAAACTCGCCGAAGAACTTCGTTCTTCGCCTTTGAATCCAACTTTTCATGTTGTTCTGTGTCTGTCACCTGACTTTATTCTTCCTTGTGCGAGTTGCGTTTCAAGCCTTTGCTCGTTAGTGAGATGGTATCTTGTTGCTGTGGATGAGACCCCTCAATCTTGATATAGCTAGAAGGACGTCTGATTTCTTGTCATGAATCATTTACATACCTAGGAACCAAACATTTCTCCCATCTCTCGTAGCTCCCCGTGGAGACGGAGCTCGTCTAGAACCTGTCGGGCACTGCCCAAGGGAGTGCACTCGTGCGTCTTGCCCCATCGAGTATGTCCAAGGTATGTTCGAGGCCTGGTACTAAGAGTTTAGATCGCCATTCCCTTGTCGAGACATATATGACGATAACGAACAAACCAGATCCATCCATGCTATCGACCGGTCGTCAACCGTCGCTCGCAAATCGATGAACCGAAGGATAATTACCAAGGAAGCGGCGTCCAATCGTCTGATATTCCACACAATCCAAGTAAACCCTGGTATGTACGAAACCTACCCTGCCAGTATTCATACCTTCGAGCCGTTACAGTATAACGTTTCGTTGTTCCTCAAGAGGCGGTTAAACTGGTGAATCACCGCGCTGATGAGAAGCGTCGCCAATAAGCCCCAGGCAACGTATTGTACCAGAATATCCAATCTGCCCGATGACGCCAGAAGACCCGACCCCACCGAGGTTATAACTCCAGCTATCACCAAGTGGTCTTGGTATTCATCGTCTCTATTGCTGTAGTAAAGTACCGGGATGGAGCAGCCGTAGCGAGAGTTATTGGAATGATGGCACACCGATGTAGGCTGACTCTCATCTGTTGAAGGTTGACACAGTGCGAGGACACGAAGAGAGACACATCGTGGTCGTCAAAACAAAAATACGCCTGCGGAAGAACTGCAGATGATGTAATATACGCCCTGACATAAAGTGAGAGAAGGTGTGGGGCCATTCCGCCCGGCATGAGGGTTTTCAATTTACACGTCACGAGCTTCGTATATTTTTATCTGTATGAAGACAACCCCGGGCTTTTCACAGTGCCGGAAGTGTGCATGATCCGGGGGGTATCATGACGTCAACCATTTCGCTACTCTCATTCCTTCAGGATGGTTCGCCTGCTGAAAATAAAGTCTCGCCTTCTTCAGATAGTAGCAGACCCGATTCACTTTTGATTATTACCGGGGCTCTTTTTCCTTCAATTCGCTAACCCTTGGGCGATATGGCCCGACCAAACTTCCAAACTTGTCTTGGTATCCCGACCCCTGAGTCACTTAGAGCGCTGGTCAGAGCACCACCACTCTGTCTTCCCACCCCTGGAGATGTGGCCGCCGTTAAAATAACAGGGGGTCTTGGTAAAGACCTCAGCAGGCCCGCAGACGAAGTCACTCAAGGGGAAAGCTTGGCAGACGGGCTTTCGGACATCGTCATCATCTTACAACGTCCGCTGAATAGATCGAAACACAACCCCAAGGTCAGCTTCCATGATTTTGTGGAAGACTCTAGAACTCTCTCGGCCGTCAAAGAGCTCATTCACTTCGCGAGTAAAGGCGCTCGAAGTATATATACTGTCACCGTGCTGAATGCGTTCCCCTTCCAACATGAAGCATGTTCAAAGGACCAAGCGAAAAAAGGCCACGAAGCCATCACTCAGGTTTTAAAAGTAAAGAAACCCAAAGTGATCTTGAGATGCCACTGTGAAGAGTATTCGGACGAGTGGCTCAAGCGCCTCGAGCTACCCGGACGGGAGTACCAATTGGAGCGGAAGGAAGTCAAAATTACCGAGGACCATACGGCAGTCGTCTTGCAATCGTTCCATCCATCTTGTGCCGTGAACAATGCCGACTGCAGACCTGAATACCGAGCATTATTGATGTACCACTTCGTGGCCGCTTTTTCGGAACTGACGTCTGAGTTCAGTCTTCCAGACACTGCGGAGAAAATCAGAAAGCTTTGCCTCAAAAAAGGCGAACGAATGTGGTACGACATCCCTGACTATAAGCCATGGCAAGCAGCATTTCGTATATCTGAGGCATTGGAAAAGTATACGACGGTCCATGCAAGGCACGATTCATTAGAATATCTGACGAAACCCCATTTGAACACTGCAGCACACAGGTCGAGGGATTCAATGCCACGTACGAATCGTTGAGCCGACTTGCTGGAGGCTCGAGCAGCTTTGGATGTCTGGGAATCGCGAAAATTGTTCTATTTCTCTGGAAACGGCACTTCCGGGAGGACCCTCTATACGAGCAAGTGATGTCGTGGCTGCTATCACGAGGCAATGAGCAAAAGGATTGGTTTCCGTGTGAACCTCCTCGGGCTTCCCACCGACGCTCGTTAGAAGACTATTTGTCGGACCTTCAAATATCAGAACGACCCGTCATATGCGACATTCAAAGAATGACCTATGAAGCAAGTCTCTTAGCTGTCCAGGCATCCGAAACACTTAGAAGTGCAGAGAATCTTGGAGAAGACCTTCGCGCTAAAATGATTGACATTTACGAGAAATACAATGCTCTGGTTTGCAAATACTTGAGCGGGAGCTCAATGAGTGAAACCAAAGACGCAATACCCATCCGAGCTCAATTGAAGTCATGTGAGGTTTTCCTATCTACATTCAGCGACCAGGAATACATGCTTGGCTTGGTAAGGTGCCATAAACAGCTAGCGAGCCTGGTTGGTGCCAATGGTGTGGCATGATTAACTGGGGTTTCCATACCATCAAGGCCATCCTGTTGTATTTTTTGTCTTTTCGCACCGGAGTCTCCTATGACTTGAGTATTGAAAGGATTGCAGGAAGTGCCATGGAGGGGTGAAAAAAGACCTAAAACCTTAATTTTCATGCCTTCCGATCTCTTCGGCTATATGCCTGAAGGGCCACACCTTGTCAATCATCTTGACTATATGCCCACAGATTCTTCGTGAGGCGAACATGAATTGAATCCAATCACGCTTTATTGGCTTTTGACGCATCTCCCGCAAGGAGGCAGTCAAACTCCGGAGTAAGTTCGAAGGGGCCTCTACTGACGCTGTACCAGCCAGGACCAATTTGATGCTGTCTGCGATCTTTGATTATTTGAGGTTGTCCCGAAACTGTTTGGATTGGAACAAATTATGTGTAAGTCGGAGAATTAGTATCGATCAGCGTGTACGCGCAGTATCGCCACACAGTAAATCAGAAACCCTGCTGGCACGTTAGCCCGCGAGTATGCGATTAATTTAAAGTTGGGGACGTACAGAATGTCCCAAAGCCCGCAGGAGCTATTCAACATGAGAGGCTGTTCTGTTTCGAGAATAGATTTGGTTGCCTTTCTCACCCAACATGAAAATCTGTTTGAAGCCGAGACTGTGCAGTCCAGCCAGCCAAAGCCTTCCTATGCACTTCTGCCTCGGCATTTCAATGTGTACGTGGTCCAGGTTGATCGGAAGAGGCTTGTGGAGATGAAGACCACGCCTGAGACATTTTGCCGCCAGGTTGGGGAGGTCGTTTTCTCTTCTAAGCCTGGTCGATTTGTGCCAAAGATCTTTATTGTTGGCGACAATATCGATCCTACTTCACCGATGAAGAGGAGTGCAGCTTTTTCGGTAAGACCTCTATCGTCACCCAACAACGGACCTAGCTTAAGGAGTCATCGAAGGTCCTTCCTCCAACATAGCCTTCATCAAATATCTTTCTCGGGCGATGGCAAAAGTGAATCCAAACATGGTCTCCTCAGAAGTATCGTCACCAGGAAAAATGCACGGTGTCTTGGTGAGCGTCAGCCGGTCTCGAGCTCCGCCTTTGCACCAACGAGTCTCAACCAAAGATTGTAGCGTCACGACTCACGTCAATATTTACGCCTTGCCACCAGACGAACGCACATGGAGCTTGATCGAACAGTACTTTCAAAAGACGGGCCAGCTGCTTCCCTTGATTCACGAAGTGTCGTTTTGTGAGACATATCTTTGTATGCGGCGAGAAGGGTTCAGCAAAATCAGCCGAACATGGCTTGGGCTCTTGAACATTATTCTCGCAATTTCCACAAGCTTATCGACGAATGATACACTATCGCCGGGGGAACGCATTCAAGAATCCGATATATACTATCAGAGAGCTATTGGCTTGACTAGCTTTCATAGGAGTTGATATGAAAACAGGGACCGAGAAAGTCTTCATCCATGAATCCGCAGAGAATCAATAATAACTCTCTTTAGCCATCGGACGGTTATTCCCAGTAACGTGACAGTAATACGTCCTACCCGCGATAGGACAAGATCA
The DNA here is from genome assembly GCA_028828935.1 of Penicillium sp. IBT 18751x. NCBI lineage: Eukaryota > Fungi > Ascomycota > Eurotiomycetes > Eurotiales > Aspergillaceae > Penicillium > Penicillium sp. IBT 18751x. The sequence continues at coordinate 402,860 of JAQJZS010000008.1, read as the reverse complement.
CATCCATGATGAGACCGAGTCACACTCAGAATAGGACCCGATCCTCCCGAACATGGGATCACGAAGGATATATAAGGACACTCAATTCTTGTACCTAGTTTAGTTCTTCGCGATCAATCCTACATTGTTACTTGGAACCTACTATACAATGGTATTTTCACTGTTTAACTTGTTGACAAACCCATCCTACAATTAGGCCAGTTCCTCCGGACCTGACTTCAATTGGCGCTCTACCTCGAACACCTTGCAAGACTACTTTACAGACCCGAGCCCGTGTAAAGCCGAACCCACTGGTCACGGTACGATTGCGAGAACTGCTTGAAGGCACGACCGTGGTAAGTATACCAGATACAAGACCAGTTCACCAGTTCGCAGGAGCATGAATAACGTACGCCTACTGAAGGCTAAGCACTTTGACGAAATGAATTGAAGCTAAGGGGATTTGTAACTTAGATAGATATTGTGGGAATATAGACGAATGCTACATAGAAAGATCTATCCTTATATTCAACATATAAGACTAGTCCGCACCGATCACATGACCCATTTCTTTTTGCACCAAATGAGGTTCTGACCACTTTTTTGGCCCGCGGCCGACTGGGCAATGGCCCATCGACCTCCCCGAAGGATAGGCGTGACCATTTTTTCTTTAGGGGTAAATAGTCCATTTCTAGGCATTAACGGTCCGTTCCTTCGGGGGTGCCTTCGGGCATACCTTGCCCGCGGACTTCGACTATGGTCTTCGGACCTCGGTGAACAGACTTCGGCCCTCGGCCCCTAAGGATAGGCATACCACTTTCCCTTATGGGTAAAATAGTCTATCTTTAGGCATGCATAGCCTAAGCCTTCGGGGGTGCCTTCGGGGTGGCTTAGACCGACGATCCTTGACCTCATTCTTTTCGCTTCTCTTCTGTTCCCTTCTTTGCCACCTTAATTATATTGTTGCTTAGTGATTGTACGTCATTCAAACATTATTCTAGACGTCGTATCTAGGCTATCCTAGCCTATCAAGACGACCTTTGTTCCTAGCAGATAGAATCAAGTCAATTCCACTTTTCTATAGCCTCTTCTATCCTTCTTCCTTAGAACTGTGGTTCTGCCTTCGTTTAGGCTGTATCTGCTTATAGCCTATCCTAAGACCTTTGACCTTTCTAACCTTGTCTGGCACTGACTGACCCCGTCAGACTAAGGTTGATCCCACGGACTTAAGGGGCCACGAAGTGTTTCGTGGTAGTTCTGCCCTTACAGCCCGACAAATATATATCTCGATGTTAATAAACGTAAGCTACCTAGTGAAGCTAGTAAAGTTATTTTCGTATCTACCTACCTATTAGGATAAGCGTAGGACTAGCCTAATATATGTATATAAGAATACTATAATAAACTCATAGAAAAATAGGGCACTATCACTAAAGAAATTTTTATTAGTTACGTGGTACGCACTGCTCCTGCGAACTGGTGAGCGGGTCTCGTATCTGGTATACTTACCAGAGTCGTGCCTTCAAGCAGTACTCGCAACCGTACCATTTCCTAATGGATTAGGCTTTATATAGGTTTGGGTCTGTAAAGTAGTCTTATAAGGTATTCGAGGTAGAGCGCTTATAAGGTCAGATTACAGGGGAGCTAGCCTATACTCTATTGTCAATTATAGTGAACACCTCACTACATTTCTTCGCCCGATCATTGGCCCTGCGACAAGGTGGCCCTCATGGTCAAGATTCATTCAGAAATTGTAGATCTCCTGCACTTGGTGTCAGGTCAGACACATGTCCGCGTGCTGGTGTTGACGTGTGGGCTTCGGAGAGTTTGGGAAAAGGCTCTGAAGAGAGAGGGTCTGGAGAAAACAGATACAGTGATAGGCCGGGATGGCGCTTGTCCGACGCTCTGGTCATGACACCCGCACTCAAAGCGGTACTCGTGAGACGTTTGTGTGATGTGCACGACTCTTACGTTTGGGCCTTTGGTGACAGTCCACTGGATGTGGAAATGCTCCAAGCGGCCCACCAGGCAATTGTGACTGGCGACAAACAATTGAGAAGTGCTAGCATGGACGAGGTTTTGACAAGGTCTATGGGAAAGGCCGGGTTTCGACCGCGCCAGGCTGTGCTTCCGTCAAATGCACCCGCTCGCCTTGATACGTGCCACCTGCCTTGAGTACAACTGACGGATCAAGTTTTTATTGAGTCATTATTTGTCCGGCGTCAAAGCCTTCATCTTCTTCATGGTACTGATCGTTTTGCGGCCAAATTGCTTATGACACCAATGCGTGATGCAGCAATATCGGGGCCAGCACTGCGGGATGCAGATTCCCAAGTTGATTGGTATCTTGCCACCGAACTCTGCACACAGATCCTGGGCGTTGAGATGTGCCATATTTCCGATGTTCAAGGTCACCAAAAAGATGGTTATCGGGTTTCTCATGAGAAAGAGAACTTGATCGTGCCCTTGATGCGAGGCGGGGAACCAATGGCATTTGGCGTGAACAGGGCTTTGCCACTTGCCATGTTTCTACATGCGAAATTCCCCGGTGACATCCTTATAAACATCTTCAAGATCACGTAACAATTCTTCTCGTTGACTCGGTAGTCAACACCGGTCGGTCAATCTTCGAATTTGTGCAACACATTCGAGATCTTCATGCCTCTCGCATTATCGTGGTAGCTGTGTCATCCTGAACAAATCGGTCTCCACCAGCAGAATTGCGCAAGAGCTCTCGCGATTCCGGCATTTATCCTTCGTTGCTCTTCGCCTGTCGAATAATCAGTTCACCGGCAAAGGGCCCACCAATACTGGGCACAGACTGTTTAACTCCGTACTTCTTGATTAGTTATATGCGGGATTATGGTACCATATCCTGGTTGCGTTCTTTTTCCGTTTTATTCTATCTTGCTAACTTTGGGAGATTGGTAGCTTTTATACTAGCATGGTTCGAAATCATAAGCTCCGCATTTCGGTTACAGTATAGAAATCGAAGTAGACATAGAGTTGAAAAGCACGCGTCGGGCTCGTCATTCATCAAGACCGGTCAGCTACTGCATGGGCTTTTTGAAAGAGGTCAAGATCTGCACTAGGAAACGATGTCGACGGTGGCCCTGCGCCAGAGAAACCAAAAAATGAGAATCATGATGACGAGGGAAGAAGAGGTTCGAGGTAGATCTCAGAAATGAATTTGCTTGACACGAGACTTGTTATTTATATGATGATCATACATATGCAACTATTAGTGTTACTCGAAAAAGCCGGAGTCCAAATCCATGTCATATGCGACGACGACCATCAGAGGGCAGTCATCTCCTGCGGACGCCGCCGAGGTCGACAAGTCCGATAGGGCTCTAGAGGGTTTAGTTAAGACTATGTATACATAAACTTTTGCCACCACGTCAAGAAGCAAAGGCCTTCTTGTACAAAGGTATGAACGATCTAGTACCTTAATAGCAAACGAGTGATGAATTCTGTGGCTGGCACTTCAAGATTAGAGTAACACAGCCTTTGCAGCACAAATAAGAAGATGGTATTCTGGGAGTTTCTCGCAAAATTCCATCTCGGTTTCAGCACCTTCGAGCTGGTTCAGGTAAGTGTCATTATCGCCCATTAGCCGTGCATAGAATGGTACACTCAGAAGAAATTGGCCCCGACATCCTAGTACCCTCACACCGCTTCCAGCAGCATTGATGAGTTGTCATACGCGTTGAGCTTGACGTAGAAACCAATCGTCGCTACCGTGACCCTGCACATCTTCTGCACCCCTCTCCTGACTAATCGCTTGCATTTCTCTCAATCTAACTTTTGGCTTACACCCGTGAACAGTTCACTTCATGTGGTCTTTCGCTATAATCCATCTCTCCTTATTCCCTGCTATCTTAGCAATTCTGTCTGCATTACTCATTCTGAGGATTAGATGAATGATGGCATCACGTACAAATTTTCACCAGTACCCCGGGTTGGTACTCCCGCTTGCTGCATAACATCTGGCGCTGACCTAGACACAGCATATTCAGGAAATGCCCGATCCAGATCCTTGTCGGGCCTGCCAAAACCACTTTCTACATCCACCCTGGGGTTTTATCATCTTGCGGCTCGCCGGTATTGGAAGCTCGTATCAACGGACCGTGGACGACAAATGGTCCCAGTGGGGCCATTGACTGGGCGGAGTTTGATGAGAATACCGTCGAGTGCGCCTTAAGCTATCTATACGTTGGAGACTACGATGTTTGCGAACAAAATGTCGTTGGTGAACACATTGAAGGAGGAAGCGAGGATGACAAATTTGGTAAAGTCCTCGGGATCATTAGGCTCTTACTTATTGCTTCGACTAATATTCATGTCAGGCCACCAAGAATCACTTTCCACCAAATCAGAATCATCTCAAGTCCCTTTGGAACGGCCATTAACCCCCTTGAGTCGGTGTCTGCAAGTCGGTTTACCAGCTCAAATTATACAAACAGCCGCGGCAGCTTTCAACAAGGAGTCGCATTGCTGTGACAAACACATAGGAAACATCGCTTTTATACACGCCAAAGTTTACTGCTTTGCCCACCAATTCTTGATCTCTGGCCTTGAGGATCTAGCCCTACAGCGCCTGACGCAGCTTCTCCTTGTGTGCGATATACCAACCAGTTCATTCTTTGTGCACCTCGCAGATGTCATCCGCCTTGTTTACAGTTCAACACCTAAATCCAAATTGAATAATCCCGCTCGCGAATTGCTGTCTCAGTATGTGGCGCTGAAGTACACCACACTATCAGAGTGTCTCAATACACTGATAGCAGAAGGCGGCGACTTCATGATTGATGTATCACGCAAGTTAACGCGGCGGATACAAACGAGCGGTGAATCCGCTCGGTCTTTAGAAGACCAAATTGATGAACTTGAAACGAGAATTCAAAGGCTGGAGCTGGAGGCTGAACGTCAAACAGGCTTGCTCGAGCGGGCAAAGCAAGAAATCGCGGAGTGGGAGAGCTGGAATCGAGGAATCTCGGGAAAGCACAGGAAAGCAAGAAGAGTGGTAGCGCCATATGAATTTCAACCGACTCCTGTTGAATACTCAGCCTGAGAATGTTGATTTGAGGCTCAATGAGTTTGCAGTACAGCTTCTTATAGTATTAGCTCTACGCATCTACTGGTAAAGCGGAATCAAAGTAAAGCGCTACAGCGCCAATCTACTTGTGATCCATGAAGGGGCTCTTCGCTATATCCTCATTGAGGATAAATATTGACCAATCAGATCCTATCTGGTAAGCAAAGGCCATCCCACTACCTTCCATACCGCTTGAAGGCAAAGATCCGGCATATTAGGTGACTCTTGGCTATATCTGCCTACTAAAAGTAAAGAACGAGGAGATGAATATTGCTGAATTGCATAAGGAGTAACGATCGAAGAAACTGTCCTGATGCATTGTGCTCACGCATGCCTACCTCTACACGAACAGGCGGTGCCATCTGGCCCCCCCCCCCCCCCCCCCCCCAGAGCGGGTAAGCTCCTGTAGTACTGCAACCTACCGAGTCCGTGGCGGAGTAGCTTCGGTGGAACATCAACAGTTCTGTCGGATATAAATGCTGCACAGCCTAAACGACGGCCATTTCGTGACGTGGAAGCGTATGCGAGTAATGCTGATGTTCCCTCGTTACTTGCAGTTCTCTTGCCCTACTGGTTGATCTTTGGAAGATGCTGGAACCGCATTATATTTGTAGCTCATTCGGAACAGGATGATGGCCTTCAGCGGTGATGGAGAGGAGGGTAGGGTTCCGAGACACAATGCAGCAGTATATGTAGAGATGGACCCAAGGAAATATTGACTGGAGCAATCTTATTTTTCCATCACTATCCGCGCTCTATATATCTTCAAACGGCCTTCGATGCAAGCAGAGTATCATGCCCGATATCTGCACTCGCGATGTGCAGATCGACTTCATTCAGTGCATTACGTGCCCCAGTAAACGGTCGAATTTGACTCCATTCCAGCTTGTCAGAAATAACACAAATATAAAAACCCCAGATCCAAGAAAATAATTCAAGGATATGATATATAATGCATAAAATTGCTCAAACTGCAATCCAGTATCATAATCCAAAACAGAAAACACCGTAAATATGCAGCCACTCAGATTCCGTCAGTCCCATGACCTCAAGGTGGAAAGAGTTCCCGGTTGGGGGGGGTTTGGTTTGGTTTGGTTTGGTTTGGTTCTTCATCCGCAACGTTAACATGGCGAATGGACACTGTATTATGTACAAGGGCAACGAACGGGCTGGAAGCACGTGGGCATTCATGTCAGAAGAAGCGCCATTCATCCGGAGATGCTGTACATCCTTGAATTTAGCCAATCACATGTTGTGGAAAATGTCCTCTGTACAGACATAAAGCCGAAGTGAATGCGAGGTACAGGTTAAATTGTGCACCAGAAGCTAATATTCATGTCACATCAATCAACAGGCGATCTATAGATATCGACGCGCAAGGCCGCCGCTACCCAGCACCGCTTTAAACCCCTCTGATTACCGCGAAAGAGGTCAAAAACCTCAAAGATAGATCTGCACCGAACGACGCCCTAAGGTGGGACGGTCTTGCGAATTTAGCCCTCAAGCGCGTTATCCAAGTGTCTGGAGTCCTTCTATTACTAATCAATATCTTCAAGGTAGGTCTCAACGAAGGCTACTAATCAGTAGTCTCCTGCTAATCTACGAGAGTGGCCATTCGCGAATTAGGCAAACTGGATTATCGGACAGCGAAGGTATACTGTCAAATCACTGAAGGATTTCGGTGCCAACACATAACCAACCAGGGCCTAAGCCTTGTCTCAGGGAGGGTAACTTCAAACGACTCTATGATACGCCAACAGCTGTAAAATGCGTTAATCATCAAATTGGCAGGATTGCGAGATCACCAAAATTTCGCCCTCGACGTTTTTCCTAAATAGAGCGGACCTTGACTTCGATTACTGAGACATACGGTCATTAAGCACGTTCGAGGTTGGCATATAAGCTTTATGAGGCAGCCCGGTCGTTCTCGGGACATTGATCCCTATGAACATACGTGGTATTGCTTTGAGTGTGATTCACGACCACCAGAGCTATAATTCCGAAAATGCCACGTGAGGAGATCTTGCTCAATCTCGCAGTGATGTGTTTGATTCTAACATGTGGTGAAATGTGGGCCACCTATGCTCCCACAGCCGTGATTTATATCAAGAAAGGAGATTTTTCTCAAATTATAATGATGATAGAAGAAAATTGCTGGGCCGGTAGCGTAGATTTAAGGCTGGATGCACGCACTGTCATGGATGAGGATGAAAAGAATTAAGATCGAGGGCGCATCCCAATTCACATGAGAGTACTTTCTTCTACATCTCAACTGTAAGGTTTTTTTCCCGTAGCCTCAAATTCGACTAGCGGACCCTGTGAGGCCATTCCTCGTGGAATAAACGGGTAACAGGTTCCAGGATAACGCTCCTCCATCAACTGCTGCCACCAGCCACCAGTGTCTCTCATGGGATAGGGATCTGATCAAAAAAAGCCTACTGGAATTTGGACTGGCAGTTCTACTGGTATGAATAAACTAGCTCTCATAGTTAAAAAAGCCTGGTTTACTGGGATGAACAGCATCCCACTTAACACCATGGGATGGCCTCAATACATCTGGTGACCTGTGTCATCGCCAAGAAGTGAATCCTGGAACGTACCGTCTTCTCTGGGAATTGGGGCCACCTTGGATTCCCGGGTATAGATTGCCACGTCCGACCATGTTTCTTCGTCCCCAAATTCGTGGAATTTGTAACCTCTCATCATTTTCCGAACGCGGGGCGAGTCAGGGTCAGTCCTAGCAAAGAGATCAGTTTCGAAACCTAAAATGTAAGTCACCCATATTGCCCCGTTACACTCACGAGTCCTTGTCATCATTCTTAACCCGATTCCATATCACAATGGCGGGCCTAGCTGTGTCCGCGATAATTTCCTTAGCAGGCACATTTGGGGCCACTGAGAGCACGACAGATCGCTCGTCGATTTCAAGCCAGCCGCGCGGATCGTCAATCATCTCGAACCCGATATCCCCGAGAACTTCCCTATCAACAGAGGTGCCCATTGGGTCCTGCATGTAACAAAGTATATCATCTTTCTGATTTCGCTCTTTCAGCCACTTTCTCACGGTGACTAGTAACGCGATTTGATTCGCAGCACGTTCGTTATTTGGTAAAGCCAGGCTACCGCAAGCTAGCCCAACGATCTTGTTTATTTCGTGGCTGCTGACCTCTGAAGACAGAATCGATTTGAAACGCCGGCAAGCTTCACTTTCTTCCCAGGCTCGACCCTTCTCTCGAAAATCCTTGGCCACCGCTTCACGGTCTTGTATGTCCTCATCAGGAATGATTCCCTTCGTCGTACTGCTGGGGTCAATCTGGCATATCCGATACATCAAACACAGCGGTTCGTAAGCCGTGTCCCCAACATCGTACCAGTCTAACGACCTTTTGAGGGATACTCTAGATCTGTATCCCACGCCGGGCTCTTTGCTGGGTGGTGTTAACAGCCGATTCAATCGACTACCCACTTCAAGCCACAAGTAAGGGCGGAAAGCTTACTAGACATATTTCTTCTCCTCCTGATCTTCGCCAAATACGAGGTCAATAGTCTTTCCGAGTTTCACCTTCCATTCAATTCTGGCACCGGTCAGGTCCTTGGTGGTGATTTTATCTTCGGGGGTGATTTGAGTCTTAAGTTGGTCCGAAAACGCGCGGATTGCCCGCTTGGTGAAGAATGGGATGCCGGACTCGTAGAGTCTATCGATATGGGCACTGACCTCTTCCTTGGTTTCCGTTTCACGTGGATCGATCAAAGTACCTTGAATAATTGCCCAGGTTGTGTAAGACTGTTGTGAGGTAGAATTCATGATAGCATCGTGGTCTTCATCCATGGCGTCATCCATGTTGATAAGGGTAAATATTTGGTGGAATTGAGAATTAAAACAAATTCTGCGGAGTCGGGATACGGCATGAAGAGTAAGAATTTCCCGAAACACGGTTGTGCGTACCTCAAGGGAGGCCCACGGGTAGGCCCATGGGTTTAGCCCCCAACCTTAGTGCCTGCACATGACGTCCTCTGTCCCACATGCAGGTTATGTTGCGTCCACCCAGCCAATGGCATTTATCCAACGTCATGACTATTGGGGATATAAGAGAATAGCTTTAAGGAGATTACAGGAGCCAACGCAGCAAATTCGAATGTAAATTACCGCGTGGGTTTTAGGGCTAATAGAGCCACAAAAAGGAAGTTCGGTGCGATGGACAACCGGATCAGGGACTACGATGTCTTTGAAGACACCTGACGCGTAAATAAAGGATGAAACGAATGTCACTCGCATTCTCGATCTGGGTTCAGGTCACGGATCCTTTCTAGGTGACCCAAGCGGCAAGTGATAAGATTTCCAATGCTATACAGGACTTGTGCCAAGTGTTCTATGCCGTTGCTCTTGGTAGCTTCTCTGTTTAGTGCGGCGTTTCTATGCCAATGGAGGGGCGAATTAGACATGTCGTTATGATGTATCACTATTACCCTCTCAGCACATTGCGGACTGTGATTCAGCCACGAGAACTCGACAGCCACTCATTAAGCGCCTCCCCAACAATGGAGAAGGGCAGCATGCGCCGGGTCGTAATCAAAGAAGGGTCCAGGCTTCAGTTGGGTACCCACTTCGTCATTGGCACAGCTGCGAAGGTGTGATGGCCAACCACCGTGTGACAGACTACACGACGCGCATAGTAGACTGCAGGCAAAGTTAGCGCATGACACGTATTACCATCAGCGAATAGTGATATTCGTATGCGCTGGTTATTCACTGGGTCATCCGTTAATCGCTGCAATAAAAGTTCGTCACTACATTCGCTCATTCCTCTTCCTCCTCGACTAAAAAACCTTTTCCAGTTCGTACTACGCGAGTTCGACTTCGGGCTCGGATAAGCCTGTGGGTGCTTCCATATTGAGCTAAAGATCGCGGTAGCGAAGTGACTGGTGATCATCGCTCCAGGTAAGATAGCCAAGGCTAGTGGACCTATTCTGGACTTTCCTGCCGTATGTGCGTAGCCGAGTAATCCATCAAAATGGTGCTCGTACCCCTGGTGCTCGTACCCCATACCCCTCAGAACCGTTAGCGCATCATCGCCAAGATACCTCATTTGCCATTTCGACCGCTCGTTGCGCGACTTGCATCTGTGAAATAATCACTAATGCCGAGAGGCGGGTTTCATGATTGGCTGGGTCGTCGTACTTTTGGTTGCGGGTGTCAATACCAAGCGCGGCCATAAACGCCACTATAAGACTTCAGAAGATATCACCCCTGAGCTCATTATTAAGCAGTGCGATGGAAGAGTCAAGGCAGGCACGGTCGAGTTGCCCCTTAGCCCGGATCGCCGGCAACAGGGTAGCGCTCTTAAGCTGAGGGTCGAAGGCACGAAGGCCAGCGATCACTTTCGAAAAATAATCAGACCCCAAAAAGTCGAACAGGAGCGTGATAAAACCTAGGTCGAGTTCCTGCGCTTGGGTGTATCCGGCCTCCGTGTCTCGCTCCCGACTCTCGGAGCGATGGCACATGGCTCATCTTCCTGGTTACCCCGGGCTTTGGACCAAGACGCCTCAATCGAGATCTTCAAGGCCACAAATGATAGGGGTATGAACAAATGGGACACTGCAGATATTGACTCAAAATGTATCAGCGAGGAGGCCATTGGAAAAGCGTTGAAAAAGCATAGAACACTACGCGAGAAAACTTGGCATTATGACCAATGCTGCATCTTCGTTCTAGGTCAGCCGAATATCTTTACGAGAAATGTCACAAATCAAATCTTATGTCACTCGAGGATGCCTTTATTCTTAGTTTATGACACCTTAAGAAACATGAGTGACCTGATGCATAAGCTCATTGGAAGATACATAGGCCTCTCCCGAATTGCAATCTTCAAGGCTTTCTCTCCATCGCCTGGGAACCAACTGCGTTGATCTCTACCAGATTCACTGCTTTGACCCATATAGGCAAATTGAGGAGATGATGCAGGCTCTGCGCGATCTATTGTGTCATGCAAAAGTACGCTATATCGACGCCTCCTCGATGTAGGCAACAGAGTTCGCGCGTATGCAATTCGCGGCATCAAAGAATAGCTAGACCAAGTCTGTCAGCGTGCAGAATCATTACAATCAGTGCTCCCGTGAAGAGGAGCGAGAAACGGAATCAAAAGATACTTCAACGAACTTGTTGTAGGGCTCATCCGTGGTCGCCTAAGTTTAGTAGCAAGCTAGCGAACCCTTTCGGAGAAAAATCACCCACAAGGGCGCAGTCGTCTTCGCTAGTCGGCAACGTGCTTACCGACGCCGACTAGGAGATCATCTCTCGGGTAGAGCGGGCAGCAAAACAGAATGGCTGGAAGATGAGCCAAGTGGCTCTTTTCTGGCTCCTCGGCAAAGGGACGGTACTAACTGTACGTTCAAACCCGTTGCCAAGTCTTGTGGGAGCGTGTGACCTGCGCTGAAAGAAGCTGACTCCGGACGAGGTTAAGTCGTTGGAAGAGCCATACGTGCCAAAGACATAGGCAGACACGTTCAACAGCATACGAGATGGGAAAATGATCCCAGGGATCGGGTTGAGGACTCTTTATCAGAAAAATGCGAGGACTGACTATCTCTATCAGTTGTTTGATGAAGAATATTGACGGAGCATATGAAAGACTCGTGAAAGGCTTTGGCGTGTCTTTTTTTGCCCTACTTTTCTGCAATCTGCCATTTCAGCCTCCCGATAGGTAATCCATTTGTTGACAGGTTGCGATGGCTACCTGAAAATCTGAAATATTTCTCCGCAGAATTAAGAAACACTTATCAGGGGTCTTCAGGGCCCACGTCTCTTCCGTCTACTGTCGATCTAAGAGTAATGTAGCACCAAAACCAGCTTCTAAAGTTGCTGACGCTAAATCCGGAGTTTGAATATCCCCCGGTAGCTAGGAGTAGAGCGAAAGCATCTTAATAGCCAAAGCATAGTTCCTGCAGAGCAGGATTTTGACGCATCGTCGTTGTCTTATATTTGGGGAAACTTTGCCGTCGCATGGAGTCACCTGAGGACTGGGTCTTTTGCGTTCTTGGTATTTAGGCAGCGCGTCGGGCTCATCATTTTTTGACTTGGGGGCGAGCCTCTTTCAGCGGTTCGTGAAGCAAGTGCGAACGGCAGCAATTCCACGGCAGATCTGACCAACTTACTTGGTTTTGGTTTTACACGTCATTATTGATATTTGAACCACATTTTGACTCGACCAATGAGACAGGCGCCTTGTTGTTGCTGCAAATAGCCTCGGAGAAGCTTCTCATTTTCCATGGGGCCAGCTCAGCACGAGGGCGCGTCCGCATTGAATTTGGAATATTGCTCCTGTTTATCGCCTACTTGCTTCAGCCCCATGAAATCGAGATATTGGAAGAGGGAGCTCGTCGGGAGAATTGACTCTGCCTGTCCATCTGCGAGTAGGTCGGCCACTTGGGCCATAAGATCTGAGACGATAAGAAGACCTAGGCCTCCAAGCTTTTAAGTTGAAAGCCTAGCCGAAGACGATGCATCGACCTTTATTGAGCGCTAGCTGAAGAGTAGTCTTACAGGATCACCCTACCTCTCTCTGCACCTAGCGCTGGAAGACCCAGCCAGGAGGATATCACGCCGTTTGGCCTTTTGTAAAAGTTGCTAGTCGTCCTCAAGCAGCAAAGTCTATCACCGATACTTTGGCGAAATCGCCACTCACAATTATAAGCTTGTTGTATCCTTCTGACAGCAATTTCAACCCCGCGGTGTGCTTCTGTGTTACCCGGCACATCATGTGTAATCTTCTCTCCTTAGTCCAGAACTCGATCACTACACGGGAATTAGCTTCGCCCCGCGCAGTCACAATGAAACAACCCATGAATAAGAGGCTGGCGGAGACATTGTGTCGCAAAATTTGTCCTAGAACGCGACCATCTTGGCTGTAAATGGTTGACATCATCTCGCGTCCAGGCAAATGTTGACTTCTTTTTCCCCAGACTTGCCTGACATAGGTCCCATCCGAAAATTGGCCGATATGTTCTTCGTTCGCCAAACGAGAGCTCATAGGTTTCCCGAAGTAAGTTAAAGGCACGTCTTCTTTGAAGTCGTAAAGGCCCAACAAGAAGCCGCTGTAACCAGCTCTCTCCACACATGCTGCATCTCCGACGAAAAAGTTCCAAGAGCTCATGCGGATAGAATTTTTGATATCACTCCGAATGAAATCAATTTTTTCCCAAATATGGATGTGGTGATTGTCAGAGAGCGCAAGGAAAGCATTCCCCGGCGGCAGGGTGGAAATCCATCGAAATCGAGGGAGCCATAGATCCGGGGCTGAAGAACTCCAGATCGGCTCAGAACTTTCACGCCATCCATCCCATAGTCGTATAATTCCATCTTTCGGCAAGTGTTGAACAAGCAGGTCACTCTGAGCATCAAGAATGTGCCATTCTTCCGCCTCGAGGTCATAGAGCAAATTACCGTCCAACGTATGATGTGCTATCAAAGACCAGTCTGACACTCGACGAACCACAGCTATGCAGCATCCGTGTTCCCCTGTTTCATATCCGAAGCAAAGCGCGCCCTTGGAGAAAAGGGATGGCTTCTCGAGCCTCGGTACTGAGAGAAAACGGAGGTTGCCAGGTCTTACAGTCACTGACATAGTCTCTTTCACTCCTCTTATGGAAGGCAAAGTGCCATGATCATAGCGAAACATCAAATATTGGTCATGGGATGCTACGAGACAATTGCAGCGTCTGTCCTTGCGAATTTTTTGTGTGACGACGGTTGGCCTTTGGTTTCGCAAGACCCTCTTATAGGCTTCGAGCCGTGTTTTCGAAATCGGAGCCCGATAGCAAGCTTCCCTCAGCAACCTACTGACCTGCGAAATGGTCCAAAGAGTAGGAAGATCGCAGTGTTCAGATATTAGCGCTATCAGCTCAGGGATAAGGCAAATATGCCTGGCACGTCGCCGAGATCTAAAGCTAACAGTCAGTGCGAGCTCTCATCGCTAAGACTTGAGATGTTCATACTTGCCCCTGTTTACACGATTTGTCGCGGTGGCTTTTGCAAAGTGACCAGGGTGGGTTCTGTTGCAAGAACATGGCCAGCGACGACAAGGTCTCAGGCCGCCCGGGCCTAGCCCGGAAGTTTCTAGGGGTCCATGGGTGAGATTAACTTGTCGATCGCACATAGTGGTCTCAGTCAGGGAAAGGGGCTGAGAGGAAGAGCTCGGATTTCAAATGAGGCCACGGCAGAATGCAGGATGTCTGTGACTGATCGAAGCATATATTTTAACAACAAAAATGTCCTGTGTGCCCGCTCAGGGGTTGACTCTCTTTGTCGCCCGCTCCGCTCGGAAATGAAGCTACAAACAATAGATGAGCTCTTGACTGTGGGCTTCACTGTGGAGGAAGCTGAAAAGTTGTATGAATGAGTCGATGATTTATCTCATCCGCTTGTGGGTGATAACGATAAAATGAGAGTAAAGTAGTAAACGCTCTTGCGACTTAGTCACGGGTACAGTACGTACTCAATCCGAAGTCAACAAATAAAAATCGAAGTTTTTGATGAACACATGAGTATGAGGTCTGGCAGCGAGAACGCAAAGGAGCAACTACTTCCTTTGCGAAATGATGATGTTGGAGAGAGGAGGTGACAAAGAAATGGCCAGAGAGAATGCAAAAGGGGAGGCTGGCGCTTGGCGTTCTTGTCACGCAGCCTTTCCGTAATTTTCTTACTTTCCCCTTTCAACCCGTTCCGAAATAAAAGTGGTTCAGGGGTCCAAAATCCGGGAATACCTTGATGGAGTGCCTACTTCAGGCGTCCAATATATCACCATTACCCAAAAGAGTGTAAAAATATCACGTATCGTGAGTGATCTAAAGGAGAGTGTAACGTGGTCGGTAAGCGAATGAGCCACGTGAGCGAGTGAGCCATGTAAGCGAGAGAGCCACCCTTGAAGTTCTAAATTGAAAGCCCGTCTGTGCATAGTGTAGTGATGGAATTCACTATATAATAAACGCGGTTGCGGCCTAAGGTGTCATGCGTATTTGAGCGTATACGGTAATTCCTACATGATAGACAGTTATCTACCCCAATTCATTCCGGTGGTCGCCTCAGTTCGTGCTCGGCGTATTGTACTGTCATAGCTCGTATCTTAGTGAGAATGCTTTCTTTACTCTGGGTTTCTGGTACTTCTGGCAAACTAGGACAGGATTGATTCATAGCATGAATTCATCTAGCGATAATGTAGATTCACAATGTAAATGGTCAGCTATGATGCGGGGGTGAGTGAGGTGGTGTCAAGGCGTATCGGCCCAGATGCTGTCTAAGGGCACAAAGGCGGTCAGCAGTGGAACCCCCCTTCCCTCACCGGCAACTTCTACAACGATCCCCATCGACAAACTGGACGACTTGCAACTCTAGATATGATCTCGCCATCTATACATCTATTATAATCACACTGCCATCATGCCCACAACGATTCCGCCGGAAAGGGGCCAACCCTCCAGAACTTCGCTCTCCATGTCTAGGCCGCGACCGTCTGGAGGCGCAACTACAATTTGTGGCTCCGAACTGTCTCTCTCCCATCTATACGACCGCATCAATCAGCTCGACTCGAGTTTGCACCAGCTTCGATCTACCGTCCTGACCAAGGATGGCTATGTCGACTGCCGGAACAGCGAGAATGAGCAC
Organism: Penicillium sp. IBT 18751x; assembly: GCA_028828935.1. NCBI lineage: Eukaryota > Fungi > Ascomycota > Eurotiomycetes > Eurotiales > Aspergillaceae > Penicillium > Penicillium sp. IBT 18751x. Next base: position 387,126 of record JAQJZS010000008.1, on the reverse strand, counting down.
ATCCGTCGTGAATTTGAGACCCTCCGTGCTACCTCCGACCGTCTTGACCTCAACGTCGCCCAGATAAACTCGCGTTTGGATCTCATAGACTCGCGTTTTGACTCCATGGACTCGCGTTTAGACACTATGGACTCGCGTTTTGACTCCATGGACTCGCGTTTTGACTCCATGGACTCGCGTTTTGACTCCATGGACTCGCGCATGAGATACTCTGACCGTGTCCGTTTCAACTCTCTTGCCCACACCATTCTCGCGCCCATCAGCCCTGTCCCTGTCATTGCCAATGACGGTTCTTCTAAATGGCCTGAATACTTCCCACGTACTGTTTGGAAGTTTTGGTGTCTCAAAAAAAAGAGTCGAGGTACGCGCTGATCAGTAAACTCCGTGCCTTTCCCCCTTTAACATTTATCTAGTTCATCGTTTAGTTGAGCTCGCGGAATTTTATCAAGTGGGTGGTTACCAGGATTGGTCTCGGATGCAGCAGACCGACACACTTGCCGACAGCGACTCAAGTGACTCCAGTGATGGATCACCTGTTGTAAGTCGAGAAGAAGCTGTTCGTCGCTTCCCCGAAATTGCACATCAAGCACTAGCCGCCACTCTAGGTCTTGTCTACTACAAGATTCGCAATGAGGTGGGCGAAGGCCCCAACGCCGTGCCTATTCGTCCGCTGAAGCGTCAACAAGAGAACGTTGCTTCCGCAAGCCCAGGCTGGCCCAAGCCTGTGAAGATGCCACGTAGACTCAGTGTTTCTGACACTTTCGTGCAACGGTTGATCAATGGTCCATCTGTGGCCGAGTCTCAGTCATCCGTATCAGAGGATTTCGACAAGTTGGGATGGAAGCCATTCTCAGATGTCTCCGAGGACGCGATGAGCAAGCTGCGATCAATTGACCCGCAAGACATTGGGACCGTCCTTCGTGCTTTGGAACAAGGTCGTCTCAAACTAAAGCCCAGTGAATCTGAGAAGGCGCACATGTCTTCCGCTGGATCCAAGGGGTCCAACGCCCGCCATGGACGATTAGCTAATTCAGTTGGAGAGGGCGTTGGATCTACCGTGCCAAACACTCCTAGCAAGGCCGAGCTCGCTTCTGTGTCCGACATTCCTGAGACTGCTACCGATTCGGATCGCGCAACATTTGAATTGGTGTGACATGAACATTGGCTTCTGATTCACAATCTATCCTGTACCTCGCACATTATTTGGGTAGGACATGTCCAGAGTGTGTGATCGGCTATTTTCCATTGTATACGCATCTCCGGGTGGATGGCGCTTCTTCTGAGGTGAACTCTCACGTGCATCTAGCCCGTTCGTTACCCTTGTACATAGCACAAGATTTCATCCGCCATGTTAAAATTGCGGATGAAGAAACCCACCAGACTCTATACCGAGTGGCTGCATATTCACGGTGTTCTCGGATTTGGATTTTGATACTTCTTTGCAGTTTGAGCGATTTTGGTTGCATATTATATTCTTGATTTAACTTTTTGGAGTTTTTGTGTTCATAGTATTTCTGACTGGCCGAAAGGAGTTAAATTCGACTGTTCACTGGCGCACAGGTTCCAACCATTTGAAGTTGATCACATCGATTCTGCAGATATCGTGCATGACACACTGTTTGTATCAAGGGTATTGTGAAAATTACATATGGCGTGGATGGCTGACGGAAAGATAAAGTGCTCCAGTCAACTTTTACTAGGAACCATGTGTATATATATTGCTGCATTGTGTGTCGGAACCCACCATCCTCTCCAATACCGACTTAAAACAATATTTCCTGTTTGGAATGAGCTGCAAATTTCAGAGGTTCCAGCCCCCTTCAACATGTTGAATCAAACCAGAAGACCAGGAGAACTGCAAGCAATGAAGGAACGTCAGCATCACTCGCTTACACGAAATGGCTGTCATCTAGGCTGTACACCATTCGAATTTGGCACAGGACTTGATTTTCCTCGGGAGCCACTCCGCCGCGGCTTGGTAGGATGTAGTTGTTCAGGAGGTTACCCACTGGTATCCCTGGAAGGCCAGATGACACCACCTGTGGGTGTAGAGGTAGGCACACATGGGCGCAATACATTAGGGCAATGTCCTTCGATAGATACTACAGAAGAACTTTACCGATTATTCTCGGGCACACGCATACCAAAGTAGCGGTCAAGAATCACACGTTTCTTGCGTATGTGCGAGGCGGCTAACGATGGGTCTGCAGTAAATGTAGAACCTAATTCTTCAAAGAGCCTCAAAATCTTGATTGATTTGTAAATTTGTAAGAAAGACCTCAACGCAATACATATCGCAGAAAAACTTCTATATTCTCATTGATGTAGAGGATATGGCTTGGGTCTGATCAAACCTCCCTCGCATTAATAAGCACGTTAGCAAACAACCAGACAGACGGATGCCTACTCATTTGGAGATGTGGCAGGACAAAGGGCGACCAGTCTAAATTGAACATCACCCTTGGTACATGCAGATCTTTACTGTAATCAAGCACGAGCGGTCACACCAGAATGCACCCTTTCTAGTTCTTTCGAAGCACGAGATTATGCATGACATCGTCGGCAGCGTAACACTATCTGTATCGCAAATGGCACAGGTCTCTGGCCGCAGCAAGTCTGCCATCCGAATTTTCCCGATAATTAACCACTAACTAGCATCGCAATATCCATCAAGCAGGCTGAGATGATCAGTGGCGTGGGTAGCCGGAAGACACTGTCCAATTTAAGTACGCGCCCCTGACAAGACCGAGGTAAGTATCCTATCATATGCCTCCAAGTCGAGGCTGGCAGGCCGAAATGTTGCGCTGTCGAAATTCTTTGTTTGCTACTGAGACTTCAAGCGTTGAGGCCAGGACCGAGAATGTGCATAGGACTGGTCTCATGAATGGTCACGGGTTTCGGTATTTTGATCTCAAGGAAGCCACCAAGGTGGTTCTTTGTCTAGCAAACAAAGAGAACCGGCACTGCGAAGAAACCTTTAATTCGGTCGAATCACCCACCATTTGACTATAGCCATCTACAATGAATAATTTTGTCTTAATTGTATGAGTCTCGATCACTAGCCATGACGAAAAAAGCCACCTTGCGGCCGCTGCGGCCGATCGAGAAAGGTTCATCCTCCCAATCACAGATACTATGTCCATCAGTTGAAAAGCGACAGAATGTCTCTCTCGCTTGCACAGAGTGTCGCCAAAAACGAATCAGGGTTAGAACCCAACAGATCTTTCATATCCATGTTCTGACAGAATCTAGTGTTCTGGTACGACTCCATGTGCGAAATGTACCACGAAAGGTTGTCCATGCATCTACGGCAGTGATCGCAGGCGCAAATCTCATAGCATAGAAACATCTATGTTGCATCAAGCACTGCTCTACGCTGTGGCTAGACTTCGCTCTAGGAACCCAGATCACGTAAAATCATTCATTTTACAGATCCGAGGCTTGCAAAGCGACAAAGATGGAGAGAGTTTTCTTCTTCGTGAAGCCGGCTGGGATACCAGTCTACCTAGATTCAGATGATAGCTGGACAAAGGTGAATGGGTATGAATGTTGGAAAACGTACCGGAACCAATGATCGGGAATTTTCTTGACTGGCTCACCATTCTGGCAGCCCACTTTGATATATATGTAGTACAGACGTCAGAGAGCTAGCTCTTTAGCTGCCAAAAGACCAATTTGCGAGGATTGGGGTTATTAGAAATCATAATCTACAGTTACGATTGATGCTGATATCCTGTCAGATGTCCAATTTTCCGATGCCGGTTACGTCGGAATATATGATACTCTCGCTTTACTAGCACCACTTCTTCAACTATGCTGTTAGAACTCGCATCCCACCCTCATCACATTGTTCTTAATGCAGTCATGAAAATAGTTAAAAAAAGCGGGTTATTTCCATGGGAAATATCAATCTACTCATGGAATATTTGCCTCCAGCGGACGTTCTTACGCTTCTTAGGCCCGACAACGCAGATATGACGAGGCTTTGGGACGCCCGTACACTTTCATTGAATGTGTTAATATTACTTCCAAGAGTAAGTAGAATGTGTCAAATCATGACTTTGTCCAGATGCGTGCGAAAAGGAGGGTGGACGCATGAGACTCCGTGACATCGTTGTAACGACTTAAAAGGTATATGCTGATCCACAAGTTCGCTGAAATCGGATTGGCTCAAGGAGTTTACATTAAATCGCTGAACACCATTATTGAAGAGTGGCCAAGGCAGCTGAAAGGTCAAACAAGCCAGGAAGATACTCGAGAAGAGTTCTCTGCTCTATTAGGGTCGAACCTTTCTGGCCTTGAGCGCTGTGTTGAATGGAGTAGAGTCTGAGGTCATGAATAAGACTGATTTAATCAACACGTATTATGGGGAAGGGCCACGGGCTGCGGTCGCCGGATGTTGGAAGTCAGGGGGCGAGAAATTGTGGCAGGGGCTGGTGGAAGACCATTCATTAGCAAGTCTCTTTCTTATGAACGCCAAGATTGTCCGGAGACTGCTGAAGCTTGACTTGTCAGTTGAGCCTGCCTGGTTCCCCTCAGTTCAGGAAATCTTGAGTCGTACAAGCAGCGCAGTTCAAGGCCAGTGGACGCAGATTAGGAGCCAAAATAGCCGTAGCATCGGCATGCCACGGCTGTGTGATTTGGATTTTCGTCAGGATGTTTATTGTGTGCTCCCTTGCCTGGACTGCTACCTCGAGAGCATAGAAAATCGAAGCAACAAACGCTCGTACAGAGAAAATTTTCAGCCGCAATCGAACTTGATCCAATACCAGCGAACAGAGCTTCCACGTCACCTAAATTCGCACGATTCTGCTTACCAAGCGTACAGCCTTGCTGCCTTGGAGGATTGGGTTGCTTCGGATCTCAATGCGTGGCTGGCGACTCATCAGAGCGATGAAGCAACCTGTGTCAACTTGGTGCTTTGATGGATCAATACTTGGAGAAAGCGCTTTTGTCGTACGCAGACAACCCCGAGGCCACTTCAATCATGCTCCTTACCCTTTTAGAATTGTGGATTGCTTGCGACAAATCCGCCATCCACTTACATGAGACCTTGAGTGACTAGGACGCATGTATACCAGTGAACTGCTTTCAATCACTTTTGCTGCCTTTTGAATCGCATATGGAGAGGCTGGGGCGTGCTGAAAAGTATCTCAATCGACGTCAGGCTCGCCTTCTCTACCATGGTCCAAAGATTTTCCAGGATTTTGGGACTTCCACCTCTTTCGCTGTTCGATACTTTGAGCATTCTCAGGAACATCAGAAATTGCTTGCAGCTATTGAAGAAAATGCCACCCAGGAGAGAACGAAGAAAAAGGTCCGGCTTCGGGATAGAGTCCACAGCGGCAATTGCCCTCGTTGAAATCAGCATACATGAGTGGCCTCTGCCAACTAATCGCTCAAGGGCCAAAGCCACGGTTTCCGAACTTCGAGTTCCCGAGCTCTTTAGAACCTGGCGGGACACCGCGTTATTTTTCTTGCATCGGCGTTTAAAGATGAAGTATGCAGTAGAAGAACGACCCAGAGTAGGTCATCGCCCAGACACTTATCGAGGCCTCTCTTCGTCTTTTAGCAGCCACAGGCGTGAACAACGGATCAGTCTTCTTCGCAAGACAAGCCAACGAGAGAACCCATAGACGCGATAGGTTGATACTGTATGTGACGGAGAAAGACGTCTGTCTCAATAACGGACTTCACTTTCAGTATTTTGACAATGTTCTCGGATGTTTTGTGAGCGACTTTAACTGGACGCATCAGACAGAGACTTCCTGTACCTATAGCCTCCCAGCACACAGTTCAGCGCTGCAGCAATTTCTGTATCGACCAGCTCTAAATCCACATGGTCCGTCGCCAAATACTGTCATTGCGACACAGTGTGATGCCCCTGCTGATATGTCGCTGGAAGAATATAAGGCCCTTGCAACCAGGCCCCTTGGATTAGAGATCCAATGGCAAAACATCCTGCTAGAACTATTGATGCCATCGGTGGACACCTTGAGTTTATAAACAACCTCCGCCGGTCTGCCTTCCACTGGGTCAATATTCTCAGAACCAAAGTCAGTGAGACTACTGATGATACACACAAAACCAATCTGATTGCCAAGAGCATTCATACTGCTTTGGTCTGCGAAGAGACATTCGATGCAGAAATCCTTGCCCCCATGTTCGCCGCTTTGGCAGACGTTTCCATCTCTCTGCAGTGCTATTCAGTCATTTGGAATGGGAAGAACTCTCTGTCAAAAGGACCAAGCTCATTGTATCATCGGTGGCAAATTCTGAGTTATCGCAGCCACGCGATTCTCGCAGAGCGTATTGTGGATGCGAAGACCCAGGACTAGATCTGGCCATCGGCGCAGTCTGGGCTGCCGATGGTCAAACCTCAAAGTGGTTCAGGGTGTCCAGCGACGTGACACTTTGAATGTTTACTCGGACTGCCAGGCAATATGAAAAAAACGAGGGTCTACTTTCATTGGCCTAAAAATAAATTTAATCATGCTAGCATTAGCTGCTAATGTGAGGTATTATCCTATTATCGGATCTTGAGAGACGCGTATGGACCCTCACGAAAGCTCAGTGACGACGCGCAAGGCCGCTGCTGGAGAATTGCAAGGTTACATCGATACATGATTACTGTTTTGGAGCTAGCTCTATTGACATGATCCCCGGGATCCGACCAATCACGAAGAGGGCCTGGACGCATGGTCACGCACAAGCTTGCAGGCAATAATGACTGGATACGACAGGGGTTGTGAATGCACCTTACCCCCACTTGCTGTGGCTTCCCAATCAAGTATCCATTTTTGGGAAGCGAGAGTATTCTTTCATACCCTTCCTCTTCTGTTTTATCTTCGGCGCCATGGAAGCTCACAGCAGGGTATTTCCATTTGATGGCAGCGCCTTGGAATACATCCGCTATCTTGAATCGAGGCTTCTAAAAGCACAGAGTCAAGTTTCTTCCACTCTTCGTTCGAATGCCCGGCCTACGTCAAAGCCTAGAGATGGCCGTCGAGTTTTCATTCATTCATCCGGCCGCATGTTTGCAAATAGTCACAACCAGAAGAAGATCCCAAAACCATTGACAGGGCTATCTCAATGGGAGAAGGATCTCAAAAGTTTCCTTGCTTCTATATCCACCGCGCAGGAATGGAATGACGCCCGAAAAGCAGCGGGATTTGCGACCATTGACAAAAACGGACTGGCAATCCAATTATTACTTGGAACGTCACTCGGCTTCTCTTCAGACCTTGGATCGTATGAGGGAGAGGCTACGCCTTTCCAACCCCAGGATGACATAGAATTGATTACGAGAGGCTGCCAATATGGCCGATTCGTGGCGCGCTGTGCAGATGATGCGGAGTTCGCAATACGAATAGCAAAATACCAGCAGCTTGTTTTCGTATGCTTTTGCACTGTCCTCATCTTCGTTGGGAACTCCGAGGATACTATCAACTGGATGATGCGACAGTTCATTAGTGATTCTGACAGCAAAAACCTTCGAAAATATCGTTCCGGCTGCTTGTGGGTCAACCGCTGTATAGTCAAGCTCTTGGAGCATCGATGGGGTTATAAAAGTTGGGAAATCTTCATGTTGTGTGAGCTGAACTATCAATCACAAGGAATAATTCTCTGACACCTCCCTAGTTGCTCAGCCTTTGCACCTATATGGTCGTTTGGCAGAGAATCGAAGAAGCCTTGACATTTTCGTTCAGTCCATGGGGGCCGGCCACGAGACAGCGATTTTTGAGGAGGGATATGTACCATACTGCCTCCCATGCATTGTGAAAGTAATAGCAGGCGACAAAATCGGGTGAGCCTCTTGCCCCAGCATTCCTCCTGTCCATCCTGACCGCTCCAAGGCTACCGCAAATTTGCGAGTGCCTGGGTTACGACCTCAGCCTCGTCTCTTGGGTATACCGCGTGTTCTTCATGGCTTCTAACCCATTCGACTACATGTCCGAGCGACCACGCACAGGTCCTATGAACCTATTTGCCTATACCCAATGATTCGGTGGAAAGATAATCTACCAATTAGTCCGTCTGCGGGTTGTCCTCCTCTGACCCATATAGAAGATAATCGGATCCCGGCATAAGTTCAAATGAACCCTTGATGACAGTATACGAGCCGGGAACAATCTCGCACTTATTTCCGTCCTTCATCACCCGAGGCGGGCTTGAGAGTATCTGTATCGGAATAACGTAGACCGTGGGGGGATCAGGCTTCATACGGGTGTAGGTTGAGATTCGCCACATCGTAACATCCCGACCCTGCACATGGATTAGTTGAAGTATCACCGCAAAGAGGAATCATGACATACTTCAAGCCCCATGGCTTTTGAAAGTGGTTTAGCAAGTGATTCGATACGGTCTTTGTCATATATCCGATTGCCTCTCTCGTCCAATACGTAATCGGCTTTTTTTTGAGCCTGAGAAGACCAATCCGCGAGAGCTTTCCGGCATGCTTCTGCTTCAGTGTTCAAAAGGCGGGGGGTCGCCATGCTATGTGACTGATCAATGATGGCCGGGTCAGCAGAATCTCTGTCAAGCTTGCGTTGCTTTGATGCGATGATTGGACATAAACTCACCGACGAGCCCGACAGATGTGAGAAACCCAGCCTCTGAAGAAGAATTCTTAGGATTTGAAGAGGGATCTCAAGGTGATCGGGCAAGGGTTAGGTCACAAGTGCCAGGATATGTTGGTCGCATCGTCAAGTTCCCCTCCGCAAGCGCATTAATCACGTGATTTGGAGGGGCACGAAGAAGGGCTAGTGCCCTCACAGGTTTCGGGTCGAGAAGCATTACTGTGGCCATTATGGATGGATAGAATGAACGCGTGGTCACGCGCAAGCTTGCAGGCATGAATGACTGGATACGACTAGGGTTGTGGTACCCCACTTGCTGGGGCTTCCCAATCGGGAATCCATTAAAATGGGTACCCGATTGGGACTCAACTCATCTCGAGAAGGCGTTAAGAACCTCGGCCAAATTTACTGTCATTTTTTTATGTGTCCTGACAGGCGCAATATCGTCCGTTAACAATATTTATTATCGTAGCGGCTGTTACGTACTTACCCTTGAATTTGGTAAAAGCCCCTATTATCTGTACACTCTCTGGGCCAGGAATAGATTCGTCTGATGGTCAAAAGCAGCTTGATTTCCTCGTGGTTTCCCTATTGACCCATCATCAGTCGTACTCAGTTGTGAGTCTTTTAAAATCACAATTCTGAATATTCGTTGAACGCACGTCGAGTTCACCCGACATTTTCCGGTCGACAGTCTCTTGAAGCCCAAAGCACTAGCCATGCAAGCATCTGGCACGGATGAAGTTAATCAAGCGTATGTTATTTTCAACTATCTCCTTGGACCGGTACTTGTAACTCCTCGCGTCACCCAGCTTACAGTACCATGCTTCGTTGTCTTCTCGAAGGCAACAAAACCCCAAATTGGGATTGAATTGAATGACTAGTAAGCGAGGATCACTATCGTTAAAACAGGATCGCGGATTAGAGAGAACATCGGATTCGTGCATGTCATGCCGGGACGGTCGTTCACTAGGCGATTTACTATAGGGTGCACGAACGAAAAAGCGAAATGGGTCACGTTTCCGTGCAACCTATAACAGTAGGATGACAGCTTCTAGGAGTACTGAATTGATCCTCCTCGAGACGCCGTCCTGCTTTGGCTACTAGCTGCATTGTACCTATAGGGAAAAAGTAGAACAGGCAGAGAACCACCTTCCGTGGCGCAGGTCCGGAATGTAACGAAGCAACTATATTCCGGTGTTAAGGAGATCCTCACTGTCCGAAGTCCAAATTTAGCTCTCCCGATGGTACAACTTACTCTGCCGGCCCAGGGTTTACCAAATTCAGACCTTTCCTCTCTAATATCGCGCCAACCGGTTCTCGTTGACTCCCTGTAAGTGTGCAGCCCGTGCTCAACTCTTATCAAACTAAGCGAACGTCAGTATTTATATCGTAATGATGGAAGTGGTGACATAGGTACGGCGTGCCTGAGGTATTCTATATGCATAAAAGCCACTTAGGTCTAGAGTAACGGCAGAACAACTATATATCACATCTCGAGCTCCACAGTAGATGAGCGCCGTCATCTGAACACTTGCTCGCTTGCGATTCCATATATTATCCCGAGAAACTGCTAGATGATTTCTCAATTTACCACCTCATTGACTGAGAGTAAGTTGCTCCTCGCTAGCACATGTCCCATGCTAATATATACAGTGCGGAAACTTTTCAAGTGCCTGTCGACCAAGGGTAGCACAGAACCGGCATATCCAAATTGCAACACCTTTAGTTCGGGTGTAAGTCTACCTCTTACCGTTGGCGACCGCACTGATAAGGCTGTAGGATATTGTTAGGCTCGATCCTGCACCGTGGGCGAATGAACTACGCGTCGTGGTGTTCTGTGCAGAGACAAAACAGACGGAGGATCTTTTTTGGCCGCAATATGTTGCTCACTACGGGCGGAGGAGGACGCTCGAGGCCGCGTTCAAAGCCGGACAAGACTGGCACAAATTGGACAGTCTATCCAAAGCAATGCGTTTCAACACTGTGGACATGACGAAATTGGATGAGCGTCTCAGAGAAGCAAAATTACCAACGGCGACTGAAGCAGAAAATGAGCATAGCTGCTTTGAGGGGGGCTGCAATAGAGGACAGTCCTGGTGGAAAAGATACTTATCACTCACGAACCGAGGTAGATGATGGACACAGAGTATGACCTCCCAATATAATTCCTGTCAGTCAGTTTCTGGGGGAAGGACAATCAATAACTCTGTTCAATTCTCACTTCAACTTCAACATCCTGTAAAGAAAGCATTTGCTCTTTGCCGTTCTCGCCCGCCACTCCTGCCATTCCTCAACGCTGTTCCAAAACCTGGCTAGGTCTTGAAGAAGACTATTGCACAACCCGAGTTTATGATTAGCCGAGTGCTTTGAGACTCCATTCTCCGATTGGCGCCCAGAAAGCTTGATGAGCGTAATTTCCCGTACGAGTACGAAATAGTTTCGATTTCACTGAAAATGGAACTACTAAGCATGAGGTGGACTAATTATCGGCCAAATGGCACGCTAGTCCAGTGATTATATGCGTTTCTGCTGGTTCTGCTAAAGGCCTAGGTAGGGAGTAGACATTCTGCGGAGAGTCGAGCCCACGAACACAGCCCGTACTTTTACGCTGTCTTTCCTTTTTCGTGCACTGTTTTTCACGTGAGTTACTCTCCGCGCTTACCCCTTTGCGACAGTCGGCGGAATGCCATCATGCATCCCACGCCTTGCGTTGCCGTTGACTGAACCGGTACACCGGGCTGTTCCAATCATGCGGGACCTGAAAACATCAAAATACGGCGCTATGGGTCGACGTGTCGCTCCAACTCATTGTCCGCCTGCAATGGCTTCGATGGGATCTTCTCTATGTCGGTGCGGGCGGCTTCAATCCGTGATAAATGTCCCGTCCGTTTGGTGATCTCCTGGCTTTTTCTGGCCACATTTAATATGGCATCCCAAATCATTCACGCGGTGTCTTCGTCGCCCTCCGCATCTTCTGTCGGACTTTGAATGCACATCCGTAATTCCTTGGGCTTGCGTCCGCGCAAATACACCGCCCATCCCGTTCGGTCCAACCATGGATTGGCTTCGTTCTTCCTCGGCCTAGATCACGGCGGGCTGCTGCCGCTGCTGGGCGAATATTGCTTCCATCTCATCGATTGTCAGCGGATTGGGCAGACGCACCTTGAGAACATTTTCAATGGCCCGTTGCTTTTCCCGCTCGACTTTGAGGAATCAGCAACAGCTTCCATAGAAGCCGGTCTCCAAATGACTAGTCTTGGTCCATAGGCAGATTCTCCTTACAGCCACGGTATGGGTCTCCAGCACCTTTCTATATTGAAGAAACTTTTCAACGGATCGAGGAAATATATTGTGAGATAAAACCGCTGAAAATCTTGGAATTAACAGGATAAATTTTATCATCTCTAGGTAACTTCATCTGGAAGGCTCAAATAACTGCAACAACTAGCTGTCACTTTCACTCCATAATAAACTTCTGAAACAATCCTAGCAGACATCTGATCAACTGTTCTCTTTTTTATAAAAAAAAAGATCTATTAAACAATTTGAACAAAGGGCCATGTGGTACAGTAGCATAGAGTATAGAATAGTCATAGATTTAGTAGACCATGTGATACAGTCAGAAGAGTCGCTTGGTCTAGACAAAGCTAGTGTTGCTGGGTCTGTAACACGCATGGATGGATTTGGTGTCACAGTGTCAAACACCGCGAGATGGGAAATGGCCCTGGACGGGGAAGCGAACATGAATTATTTTTAGTTCGGAGAATGGTATTTCCGGGCCGAGAGCGCGTCGCCAAATTTGGATCTGGCGGATCAAGGTATCTCCGAAAATGCAGTAATGTACCTATACTGTCACAGTACATTATCAGTAATATGGCGTCGTAACTGACTCGTAAAATATACCGGCAGAAGTACCGATACCCACACGATGGACGTGGATATCCAAAGATTTTTATATGATGATATTTACATTTAACTGCCGTAGCAACTTCTCTATGCTTGCTTTGCTTGCAAACTGAAGTAGAAATGAGCATGAGGGGTCTACAACGTATGTGTGACATGTTCGCGATCCAATGGAGTTTCGAGGGGTTAAGGTTCGCCGTTGTCACAGCCCTGCCTATCGGACTTAACCTCGATAGTAACTTGTTCCTAGTATATAGCAGGTGGTCAAATGAATGTCTGATGAGTTTGACGAACTAACTACCCAAGATGGTGGATAATTCTCGGTCGTTGAGGGAAGGTTACTCCGCTCGTTACGGTATGCATACGTTATCAGATCGTACCCCGGATCCAAATTTGGCTCTTACTCAGAGCCCCTCCCGGCCTCGGTCATTATTTTCTATAATCAGCGACACTTTTGGATCCCGCCATCTTAACCCATGAAGCGGCCTTTTAGTAAGCATTGAGCTCCAAAGCGGGCATCACACTCTGTAGTAGGGGTCTCGGATTTGGGCCTAAAAATGACTCAAACTGTCAGTTCACTCTACAACAATAGTCCGTACCCGAACCAAGCTTAGCACACATAGAAATATAAAAGCGGGCTACATGCCGTCAAGTAAAATACACTGAGTCACCTTACACGAGTAAAATCACACAATGTTGCTCAGTCAGCAGGAATTCGAGAGCTATTACTCAATGATCTCAAGCTAACGGCAGAGAGATCTGGTAACCCTATCATAGAAAACCTCTACGACCTAGCTATCAACGGCAATCTTGAAAAGGTTAAAGAATTGATTGGAAATTATGACGACCACCGTTCGTTCGACAAAATACTTGCTCTTGGTTTACAATGTGCTGTCATGAGCGGTAACATGCGCAGTAATGGAGCCATGATTTCTTATTTTCTCAAAAAGGGTGCTGACCCGACCCGCACCACTAGCACCCTTGTCAATTTCAAACGCGCTACCTGGTCTGTATTTCATTCTTGTTCCAGATACAGCGACACATACAGTGACACATACAGTGACAAGCGTGATGAGTCTGACGATATTGACAGCCATTATGATTCTGAAGAGGAGGACACTGACCAGAACATTGAAGATTGTACCACCGTATATGGCGATGATCAAGGGGCAGAAGGCCATGTTCCTAACCTGAATGAAAAGGCCACAGCTCTGCATATTGCTGCTATTATTGGCGATGCCGACATAGTTGGAAAGCTTCTACATAAAGCTGGAAAATACTTCAGGAGTCGAATCTCCGAAACTGAGAGCAGTCCTCTACTCATAGCAGCCTGGCTCGGAAACATGAAGGTGGTTAAAGCACTCCTGCCCTACGAAGACCAGTTTCCCGTCAAAGGCATGCTTTTTACACCCCTACAGGCTGCGTCAGCGCGAGGGCACTGTGATATTGTGGAATTTCTCCTCCAAGAGCGAGACGTCAATGAAGCTTCTGGTGCATACCCTACTGCTCTCTGCGCTGCGTCTCGTCACGGGCAAATTGAAGTAGCCAAAATGCTTATTGAACACGGAGCCGAGGTTAACCCGCAATCAGTGCGCGTTGTGGAGACTCCACTTTCGAACGCTATACTATATGCTCAATTTGCAGCCATTCAGTTCCTACTTCAAGAAGGAGCCATATTTAGCCCGGCTCTCCTACTTGAGCATCATGAAAGCATCGAGGAAGAAGCACTCGAAATCGTTATGGAACATGCGTTGAATAGGCAGGAGGCAAAGTGGCGCTATAATGCTCTTTGCATCCAGTGTCGCTTTGGCGACTATGATGAGGTATGCAATCTGCTCTCAGGAAGAAAAGAGATGTCCAAGTTACGCCAACTGGATGAAAGCGACTATAAGAATCTAGGACATGATGTGCCTCTTGTGATTGCTATCAAGTATCACCACAAAACAATTGTTGAACTCCTCCTGGAAACGGACACTCCAATTTTCTTCCGAGGAAATATTGTTCTCGCGGCGGTGAAATCTGGCGATAATGAAATGATTCGATTAGTTCTCGCGGACCCCACGAAGAGCCATCTGCTCTTTGACAATCTCGAGGATGGTGTAGCAGCCTTCAATACTGCCATCGAGATGTCTAATTACAGCGCGGCAGGCGAAATATGGAAATACATGCACGAGCTTGATGGTCCAAGTATTGACGTTCCGGACGAAGTCATGCAATTAGTCCAAACCCAGCTGAAAAACGCCAAAAAGGGTTATATCGAGGCCAAGACTGAATACCAAAGATGTCGGAGGCTCAACAAGACCCTCGGATTATGTGTTTAAAGTGGTTCGAAAAAACCAACTGTCAGGAGTCTAGTGACCTGAATGGTATTATTTCCACGATATACGGACAAGTATTCCTTATTTGACCATTATACAATGCACAACTCTTTCGATTGTCGATAGCTTGCAGGCTTCTTTATGCATGTAAATTTGCATATCTATTTCGCTCAGAATAAAATGAAATAAAATGAAATCCTGTCTAGGTCGGGCCTATTCTTGCTATTAATCAACGGTGTAATCGAACGTTAGAGGAGTAATACTCAACCCGTCTATCTTTATTTTAACAAAGGAAAGATGGAAACCTCCCCAATTATAGCTCAGAATAGGATCGACGAATCCCACTATTACGGCAACCATTGCGAAGTTAAAATGATAGCGAAGTGGGCTAGATTTTCCAATTCGAATCTTCAGCTACTGTAACCTAAACTCTCCCCAAGCTTGTGTCATTGTATGTGTAACTAATACAAGCATAACAAATTGCCTTCAAAGAGCATCGTCGACTCTGTAGCAGGATAGTTTCTTACGGCGTACCCATGACCGTTCATGAATCACGACTGACGGCACCGTTGGTGCTACTGGGCTGATCTCTTTCCGCTGGTTCCATGTCTTCGGGAAATGAGTAGTAATTGAACCGGCAAGGTAACATGGGTGCTTGAAGAATCCTAGGCATCTGGCATCATCCGTTATAGTTAATGTGCGCGCTAGATGTAGGCTGTTCTGCTGTTCTAAAGCAATTATATGGCCGCTGAGTGGACCAACAGGCACGTAGGAGTATTAACCAAGTATGGTTATTTGCTAGTCCAAAAAGTGGGCGATTCTATTCTTTAATGTCAATTGGAGTGAACACCTCACTACAGTTCTTCGCACGATCATTATCCCGTTATGCGTGCTACCACGTCTCTAGGTGCGTGTCCAGTGAGAGTCGACCCTATTAAAAATCGGAACCAGGACCTTAATGTCGACCGGATCGATGATTATACAGTAATATCTCTTGGACCAGACTTCAAGGATTGTAGGTCTCTTCGCAACAAAGTCGTGATATAGCAGTGGAAAAGGTTTAGGAAAGATCAGAAAAGATTAGGTTTTTTAAAAAGGGTCCAAGGGTGCGAGAAAGCGTTTGAAGAACGGACCGTCACATATTAGAAGGTCAGAAAACCGATTCTGCCCGAGTTATTGTGGTAAGATCCGATCTTGTGTCATCCAGCGATCTTCTACGGATTTTTTCACTAAGTGCGACTCGATATCTAGGACTGATTAGAATACGTAGCCGTTCAAAGGCCTCATTGGACCCGTAGAAACGGTTGGCGTGTTTGCCGTCAGGCCCATCGTTCAGGCAGAACTTTTTGGCTTCAAACCGAGAAAGCTAGTACCAAGTCTCTAGACCGCCTACTACAAAGCGAACTAGAAATCCATAACGCTTTATTTATTTCATCCGACTATTGCCTTGATTCATAATCTCCTTTTCTGGTACGGATGGGCGTTGTCTTCCCCAGTCGACGAGTCCATTTTAAACACTATCGCAGGCCTCAATCCCATCTTCAGATCAAACCCCTACGAACCTTGCGAGCAATAGAAGCGGCGTCGCATTTTCCACGCTTAGACAATTCTTTGAATCCGCAGGAAGAGTCCCGGCACCTGTAAACCAGTTGCCAATGTTCATTGCCGACAGTGCACCCGGCCGACTCAGCACATAAGCGGCTGAGCAGATGACAGCCACAGCGAGGATTTTCCTCGTGTATCCCCCGATAATCATTCCACCAAAATCTACTGCAGGAGTAACACCGGTAGTAACCACGGTCCACGTTGCCGTTCTCGGTCATTTCCTGGACGTACTTGACTCGAAGGACTCTCCCGCAGCAACGTTTCCCATCCGGGAAGTATGGTTTATCCTCTGTAGCGCGAAAGGTCCGATCCTAACATGTGTCAGCTGCGCTCACTTCGTCTTGGGTAGGGGGTGAGGTTAAAGAACGTTACCCGGTCCCCAAACTGGTGTGACATGCTTGCTTCCCTATGCCGACGTGATCACTTCAGGGAATGAATTAGAAAAGAAGGGAATAGCACTCCTATATCATCGACCAAAAATTCATTGCGCTTCGGCCTTGCCGGTCGCTTCTAGGACATGAAACCTCACTTTACGTCACGCGGATTACTATTGAAGGTATGTAGCATCTGCGATGCCGCGCTGGCTCCAATAATCCTTCACAAGAGAGGATGGAGGGGTAATTAGGTGTCAGCTGGTTCTGAGTAGCTGCCATGTGTCCCGGTTTCTTTGGCTGGAAACGTGAGTCAGAGGGCTTCTTGCATGAACAGTGCAAGGATCAATAGTGGCGGGGGGGTAGGAAGTGCACGCTGACTGGCACGACCTGAAAACCACCTCGGAGTACGACTTCGCGTCTGAATTGGTCATTTTATGTACACAGAGTTTGTCAAAATTTAGAGCGTAGACACCGAGGTACGCTAATCCAGGACATATAGAGAGATAAGGCCGAGGAGAGGATTTGAACAACCCTTCCTACATACTGATCGGTTCTGGGCCGATTTGACAGACAGACGCGTCTTATTTTCCTTTGACGCGTCGCCAAATCACGTGGCAATAATCATTTGTCAGCATGAATATCCCCCGGCATGAAGGAGAATGTGTTATTCCGCATGTTTGTCGTCTATTCCGATAACTAAGGTAGTTGGCCATTGTCGCAGCGTTCAGGGTTGAGTGAATATAAAGTCTTTAGGGGTTGATAACAGCCTTATCAATTGAAGAAAGAGCAACATGGTGTACTAGTCTAGCAGTCTTATGTTCGGCTGATATGCGGCTAGCGTAGTCGAAAGTGAGAATTGTGGATACGCCGTTACAGCGTCATGCGACTTGTGCGATTCGCCAAGACTGGACTAGGACTGTGTGCGCTTATATCTAATTTGCCCATTACTGAATTATGGAAATAATTTTCATGATTAGAATTCTATCTTTCTAGCAGAAAGACTGGTTTTTTAAAAAAATCCAATAACTCTTTAAGGAAAATAGCATAAATCAGGGTTTAGAACAGGCTAACGCTTTTTTAAGAATGTTGAACTCGCATTTAGAAAAGTATCAATGACTAGATTTACTCATATTGGGCAAAATGAAGGTTTTAGCTGAACCGCTAAAACAGCCTGAATGAGTTTTATTTTAGTGTCACTGGGATCCCTTAGGCAAATACCAGCTGTGTCCTACAGACCATCACCACCACTATGACCGGGAAAACGAATCTGGTAGCAAGGAAGCTTAAAATAGCACTCACAAGTACTCCGCTAACAGCATTGAGTGTTATCCTGGTCTGTACTACACAAACATGGTGGACAAGTTGCATTGCTGATGGAATCGGGTTTGTTGACGCCCAGGGGGATAGGAGCAGTGGAACCCAGCGAGAAAGGATTTGACCCATTTACCAAGCACTCTGAGGGAACTAACATATCACACCATTCAGGAGAGTTGGTCAGGATTGATCACGACTATAGAATGAGTATTCGGAAACTGTGCGGTAATATCATTTGAAATGAGGAAACTTCTCTACGGCAAGGACGTCTGACTTATGGCAGGAATGGGATGTCCGGTATGACGCATGGTTTCTTCACAACGGTCAAGCACGGTATTGACTCCGTCAACCAGATGATAAATTCGCTCATCATTCGCTGGCGAACTCGCCATGGCTCGGTCCAGATTGGAGGCTAGCTGTAGCCCGTGTTAAGTGCTGGAAACATCGGAGGAAGGTACTAACCTCTTTAGGATATTACGTAGAAGACCCTGATATGTTACAACCACCATGTGCGCTCTAGTAAGGGGCGAGATCCTTCATAGGAATTCTGCCCACTATACTGAACGACATTCCACAGCTCGACAACACGAGAGTGAGTCTCGCGTAGGCGAATGTTGTGCAATGAGATAATCTTGACGGTGCTTTTTGAATCATTCAGGGGTCATTCGCTGTATCTCCGTCTAAGCCATTTTCACAATAACTTAGAATGAGTGGGTCACAGTTGACTGGGTCCAGGTACCACTTTACATGTCGAGGTCATGCTCGCGACGCTGTTCACTTCTGCCCCATATTGTGTTTCATCTTAGTTCTCTCCTTAAGTTTCTCGCTTGAATTTACAGACAACTTGTTATCAATTCTCAGTCTCAAGCGCCTGAGAGTTAATATGAAGCATCTCAATTTACTGAATCCTTCATTGACCCTAACGTCCTTCGATCAGAAGATTTCCTCGAACTCTCGAAAAGTAAGATAACGCGACCTTCGATTAGTATCTCAGACGTCTTTCCTCCCTCTCGAGGGGAGGGGCGCGGGAGCACGTACGGCAGGCCAATGATCGGGCAAAGAATTGTGGTAAGGTGTTCACTACAACGAACAATTTAGTATAGGAGGAAAGGAATTCATGAAGTGCTGTTGAAAGCTATCTCACTGGAAGACGGCTAATCAACAATGCAACATGGCAAAAGAATTGACGGCCTCCCCGGGACTTCGATCCTGGTGAATCAGGCCGTTGGGGCCCGTGCTTGATCATTATTGCTCTGCACCATTGCCGTTGCCATTGTTATTGAACGATTTGAGCTTGATTCTCCTCGCGGTGGACAAGCTTGACCCGGGGACACGAGCACGACTCCGACATTATTCGGTGATTGTAAGTATCAACGGCAGCAAGCAAGGCGAGCTGCTTACTCCCGTTACATCCTGATTCTCCGTCTGCTAGAATGCTGCCTGCCTTCCAACTATCCCGGCGCTCAACATTTGAGCCACGCCCCTCCTCGCGCTTTCGTTCTATCGGTCCAAGACCTTCCCTAGGCCTAATTGCTTCGGCACCGTCACTTCCTATTTGAATTTAGCCACTGCCACGTGAACATCACCCCCAACCCCTTCCCCTGTTCTCCTATCATCTCAACTAGCTTCCGCGAAGCTCAGCTATTAGCAGTTCGTTTTCTTACTCTCAAAGCTAGTCTATTGGGATCTTTTTCTAAGTTTTTGTTATGGATGGCGCACTCTGAGAGCAACCCTCCATCCACCCGGTGTCACCATCACAGCGCACTCTATTTACTCTCATTATCAGCCAGACAACAGAACAACCGCGTACGAGCTTCATTCGGTCCTGAAGAAGCCTCGCACCGACCACAGCGATCCCGGGAAGACCACTCGGCTGCTCTATAAGCTATAATGGATCCTATCACTGCGATAGACTTTGCCTCAAGCATCTGTTTATCTCTAGATTTTGGTCTCAGGCTCGTTCTTAGAGCGTGGGAGATCTGGCGATCTGACAAAACTGGCATCTCATAGTTCTATCAGTCCGAAGAGGCCAGTATGTATAGAGCGCTAAGAGATGAGTATGGACTGTTTGCTAGTGTTTGCATGTTAATGATATTCCCGGACACGGTGGAGACCATGGCTAGTATCGAACGACACGTTTTGCAACCCGAAAATGAGGCTGCCTTGGCACTCAAAGCCTCATTTGTAACCGACTTGAACCTCGAAGCTGTAGCGGTAAGAATGATCCGCGCTTAACGACATGAAAGCACATCTAACGCAGGCTGTACAAGGGTGCCATCATTGCTCAAGTTGCAATAACAGCACTCGCCCTATTTCAGTTGAACCAAACGCATTGGACAGCCCAAGCATCGTTTATAATAAGCCTCGTGACCGGATGTCTTTCTGTATATCTATCGTTTGTCATTCAAAGAAAAATGAGCAGTCTATACAAAGCCCATGAAGTTAAGGAATGGTTACAGAGGCCAGAGAGAAAGAATATCTCAAAAATCCAGAGGAAGCGGGAAAAATCGCCTTTCGAAACTGGTAGAGAAGAAGAGCTGGCGAGGTTAAACAGTCAGAAGGACGCTCACATATCTGAGGAGTGCAGTGGTGTCCCACTTTCCCACAGGGAACAGGCTGGCTGCTCTGGCTCACCAATGTCTCAGTCTCTCCGAGTGAAGAGATTCAGCTCGGCCAAAGCATCATTCAGTTCAATGCAAATGCTTATGGCTTCCGGTCAGTTGCTTCACTGGTCCGTCGCAGCCTTCTTGATAGGTCTAGCGATATACCTTGGCCGTGTGTGCACTATGAGCCTTAATGAAACTGCTGGTTCTGGGGGCTCAACGGCCCTTCTTGCTGTTTATATCATATCAACCTAGCTTGGTTCGAATTTGTATTTCGCGCCAAGGCAGATGAAGTTCATTGACAGAAGGCTTTACGGTTCTGGGGAAGACAAGGGCATTGTGCAGGCATTCGAGATTGTGGACCAGGATCAAAAAGAGGCAGATCTACCTGCAGCCGATGATTTCACTGCTGCTTTGGAAGCGGCTGTACAAGCACACGAACAAAGCGCAGTGGCTCTGAGGCGCTTACTTGCCAGCTATTTAGGCGATGCCGAGGATAGCAGAGGCAAAACATCGATGAATTGATCTAATTCAACGCAAAGGTTGCGCGGCGATGGTCGAAGCTAAGGAACTATGTTTGGAGGGCAAGTTCCGGCCTCCGTTCGCCCTTGCTTTGTTCGTTCAGGCGGACCCTTCAAGGTCTTCCTGCTCCTCTTGAACTATATTTCTAAACATCCATCCAGCTACTCAGAAATATATCATCTTGATCCCTGTCTTCGTTTCTAGGATGAAACAAGGTTGTTTCCCACAGCATTGTCGGCAACTTCAGAATCAAAACAAGGGGCCTTAAGATCAGAATAATCATTGGTTAAGGTCGAGATCGTTACGTCCTCGGAAATCTGAATTTTTGATGGTATATACCGCTTACGGACACGTAACGGGTACCGCGCACGACAGGCCAATGATCGGGCGAAGAGATGGGATCAGCACCTGACACCATTTGACAATAGAGTATAGGGTGTTGCCAAACATATAAAAATATAAGCTTCCCTGGAGAGCAGAATGTAGATCCTTTGGACTCATGAAGATTAAATCCCTTGGATTTCGACCCACTTTTATTTCCCCATACTGAAGGAATTCACCCTAAGTCCCTTGGTGTCCAAGGGAATTACCCCTATGGGTTAGGGTGAGGGAGCCTGCCTCACGTGTCTTATCGACTTAGACAAATAATGCAGCAAAGAGTCTAAGTGGCAGCGAGGAAACCGTAGGCAGGTGCAGCAAGATTACTGACGGCAACTTGTACTCCACATCAGCATCGTGGGTTTGGAGCCATTACTTCACATAGACCTCAAGCAGAACGTCTCTTCGTCCCAACCAAATCTGTCCCTCAGACGCTTACCAATGTTCCGAGCGACGAGGAATTCATATTTCGGGTGTGGGTGGGGACGGTGTACCTGAATCCTCTGCCGAGTTTCCTTATGAATAAATCCCACCGAGGAGCCAGGAATGGGCTCTGTCTGGAAGCCAGCTTCATTCATTGCAAACACAAAATCTTTCCGGGGGAGCTGCCCCGGGAGTGCACCATCCCATCTGTGAGGAAGTAGCATTTGAAACACCTGTAGAGATTTATGCGTCACGCTTATCTTTGGGATTGGAGTGCCGTCTTCTGGTGGTGCTACGGGGAATTCTGACGAAGGCGCTTGCGCAGGCCCCCGTGTTTTGGCCTTCTCGGGTTGCTTATTACCTGGCTGGCTTTTGTTAGGTCTCTGTTGTGTACGAAGTGCGAGCTCGAAATTGATCACATCCTGTGAAACCTGAGGAACTTGAGGAGCCCTGGATTCTCGACGACTCTGGGGCTCCACCCAGTCGGGAGTACGATATCGTACCCGAGTTGCATCAAAGGGCAGTTCCATCTGTTTCTGGTGGTCCAAGATCTCACGATCCGCCTCCGCCCAAAATTTATCGAGGTTGGCTTCTGCACGCTGCATTGCATCCGTCCGCTTGCGCGAGGATTTCTAGTTCACCGGGTAGGCAAATCGCTCTTCCACGGGCGCGCCTAACGTAGCCAAATCAAATTTGTTCCACGCATTGTCCGGCAACAGCCATTTCGCCTTAGATTTCTCCCAGTCTTGACAGAAAGACGCTTCGTTTCGCTCGAGTGCGCTTCTAATATTTCTGGCCCACAGCTGGAAAGCGAAGATCTCGCGCAAGCACTCTGCCAGTGCAAAGAGGTCCGAAATGGTCCTCATCACCAGCGGTGACAGGAGGCCGACGGTCGCCTGATCTTTCAAAAGAACGGTGTCGAATAGATCCATGAGTGTGGGGAGACCAACGTCTTTCCTAATATCTTTATTTATGAGCATCGTTACTGTTCTGATTATTCCGCCTTTGGCTGTTTCTTTGCAAGCTTGTGGAGTAGGGAGAAACTGAAGCTTTCCGTCTGGGGTTATCGTCTTTTCGAAGGAATCTCGCATCATAGGTGATGGGGGCAAGACTTCCATAAAGGTCGCGAAGGGCATTTCAAACATCGACTCAAGCAACCACACCATGTTGGCAAGTGCATCCTCCAAGGGTTGAGAGAGGGCTTCGTGAGGCTCCAGACCTACCCCACGGTCGGCCATCAACCGAGATAGGGCATGTAGCTGCACCTTCACCGCGGTCCACATTCCCAGGGAAGCGTAAGCTTCACGTATCACCACGCGTATGGTGAGATTCCATGATCCATTTATTTGGACTGGTCGGGCGAAGGGTGACCAGGCCACGTGCTCCATATCGTGATCCTTTCTCTCAAGGAGCATGTCGGCAAAATAGCTGGGATCCTCCCGCAGCGCGCGCACGTGGTCCTCCGCTGCATCCTGCTGTGCGTCAACGAAATTGAGTAGAGATTGCGCATCGAAGTTCACGGGCGACCGATAAAACGAGTGCCTCATGACGCCCAACAATGCGTTTGCGTTCCTCGGTTCCGGTGACGACTTCGGTAAACTTCCCTTGGGCATGTCCTCGCATAACAAGGTTGCAACGTCAACCAGAAAACGGTACAGGCGCTGTTGCCTCTCTAGAACAAGAAGCCCATCGCCAGCATTCATCCGTATTTGCCTCGTCTTTGCGCAATCCACGTCATGCTTCAGCAGCTCTCCGTATCGATCGCCAGCGTCATTCCGAAACACGACGTCGTAGGTTTCAGCCAAGTGTTTTTCCTGCAGAATATTCGCGGTCATGACGCCGAATTCCACTGCCTCACAGTCGGCAAAGAGGAAATTATAAGGTGGGTCATGGCAACGGGCGCTCAGGAAATCCAAAAGTGTCTTCTCATCCTCCAATGCCTGCAAGCTAATGTCAGGCCACATGAATACCGCCGGGTTGTCGGAACTACCACCATAGCCGGTCCGGTTGTACTCCCAGAGATCGGGTCATTGCAAAAGAGGCATCTCTTGCCATGCGTTTTTAAGCCGGTTCCGGCGCCGTTTAGTATTGCTCTTCTTCCAACGGGACTTAATGGTCGAATAGTTCTCCATCAACAATCCCAGCTGAGCATAACTCTCTATAATGCTCTCTGACGACTGCAAGATCTTATCACCAATCTCATCGCTGGTAATTGTCGACATTTTCCTATTTTGGGGGGGCGGGGGATGATGTTGCTGATGGCAGGGGAAAGTCAGGGGAAAGTCAGGAAATTAGTTGGGGTCCGATTTGTCTGTCGCGCGTGGAATGATTACTAAGTGACTAGTGAAGAGGGGAACGCTCGTTGACAGCACACTCGCAGATGTGCGTGTTGATTCAGCAGCAATGACAATAACACAGACCACCACTGGTTATATGAGAGAGAAGGAATCACCTAAGAGAGAGAGGTGGAAGCGTGTTATTCAGTACTGCCAGTACCGTATTTTACAAGCGGGCCGTATTGCCCGGTCGGCCCCGGACACTGAACCCAGATGCGTCAATTAATTAGTGCGTCCTTTAACCACCCACCATGACACCAATGCGCTTTCAAAATCGTCAAATGGACTGCACAAGAGGGACGTATCGTACTTGCTATACAGACTATCAAAAAGCAGGGAAGCTATCAATACGTGAAGCAGCAAAGATATATGATGTACCAAAATCCACGCTTTATGGCCGGACACACAAAGTCAAACAACCACATCGAATTACGCGCGAATTCGTTTTTGACTGATATCGAAGAGAATACGTTTCAATGATAGGTCATCCCTATGAATATATGTGGAGTAGCACCACGACCCTCTATAGTGCAAGAAATGGCCAACCTCTTGTGGGGCATACCATATTAAGTTGCATGATTGTTGCTGTGTCCATGTATATTTCATTCAAACTATGCGCACTCCTCGCCTTTGACGTAGGAAAGAAAGCATACTACATACATACGAATAGACGAACATGGCTCGGAGCTACTTCATCCGATAATGGTGCGAAGTCCTCTTTACCAGACACTCCTCAATGAGTATCGGGAGGGTCTGAAAGCGCTCTCTCGGCTTCTCGATTAATACGACATTCATGTTTAGCAGGAGCTTGAATTGAACGTTATGATACACCTACGTTGTGTCAAACCAGTGATTTGGCGGCTCCCGCTAACAGGAGTTGTGACTGGTACGAATAGCTTTGTAACTGGCCTACGGCCCAACAACCCCACCCAGCTCGCTCTATCTAGCTTGCCACGGCTTACAACTCCAGTGACCTAATACTCTTCCAAACTATCCCGTTTCCAGAAAAGTAGTTAACACAGAACAAAAACCGTTGCCTGTTTGTGACAGCTCCACAAAATCTCAACATCTTCCTACATCGTCCAACGAGGCCCGTTTTATGCGCAAATATTCGCACTAAGAGTCCCTTTTTTTAGGATATATCATGGGAAACGACACCGTTGCTGACCAGCTCTTCCCCTAAATCGTCCTCAAGGCGAGTGACACGAGTTTTTTGTTCAATGGTAGAACGATCAGAAAATTGAGAAGGTAGCCCACTGTTTGGCCTCGTTCCGAAGCGCCATCCCTTCCATTCCCCAGGTTCAATCGTTACACACTCGCCATCGTGACATTGCGATCACGGCCCATACCGGCCGAGAAGCCGCTTCAAAAGGGCATCGTGGACATGAGTGCCTCAAGAGAAGCCGCGGTGATCATCACATAATGGTAAGATAGAAATTTGTTGGGTTCAGGCAAGGTCAAATCAGCGGCGATACTGCCTGAGGCAAAGTGCTCTAGGTGTACTCATATCTCAAGAGGCCAGTCGCTTGATGTGAGTCCGAACAATGACTATGTCTTACGCGTGACCTCTGGCCCTTCATTTTCTCTTGCTGGCAATGGATTGCTCATTGTTGCTGTATACCTTTTGCCCAGCCGCTGTTCTTATCCGCGCTTGCGTGCGTCTCAAGCAATATCTCCCTCTTCTGTAAGCATCTAAATGCCCAGAAACTCGATGAGTGGAGATGGTGTTGCGATGAGGCGGTACTGACTCGAGTAATTCGATTGAGGTTTCGCCCAAACTTGGTAGCGTCTGTTGCGAATGACGTCGTCGCCGTCGTGCTGTTCTGAGTGAGCGCAGGTGAGTGAAATTACTAAGATAAAGCTGACTTATTGGAGTAACGGCCTTCTTCGTTCCGACGAGTGTAGACTTCCTTTTTCTCCGTGGTGTTGAAGCGGCTTGATCTGGAATGAAGGGTGCCCATGAGGCAGATGAAAGAGGTTCAGGTGAAGGAGATGGCGATTGGTACGGCGATTGTAATTCGAAATGAGCCTCGAAATAGGACGCAAGTCGGCTTTTCTTCTCTGATTTCGCAGATATCACCCCATTCAGGGCATCAAAAAGTTCCAGATGACTTACCATGGTTGAATGTCGCATGCTGGATAAACTTTGGGAAAAGGACTGGGTGCCAATGGAAGGCGGAGAAAGATCATGTGACCAATTTCTGGCAGATCACAAGATCCTTCATGCGCGCGGTAGGCATCTTGCTGTGATTCGCTTTCCAAGTTTCATAACCGTTTCAAGGTAAACAAGGATCTCTTAAATAGCAACGGAAAAACAGCATAAATCCTTCAGTAGGTCCAGCTCTGCTCTGTTCTTCCATGTTCAACTTGCATTTCCTTCCCAGTCGATATGCCTGAGCTCGAGTCACCCCCACCCTCGCCGAATTCCCGAGGTGTGAGCACAGAACCCAATACCCCGGAACCAATCAGTGATACGAGCTTCGCAAGGCTCCTCCCTCTGAACCGTCTTGCTCGTTCGGCAATTGATGCAACTGCTAGGTCAGGCTCAGAGTATCACCAGAAATTCATCGGGGAAACAGTCCTCGATAATAAGCCCATTAATTGCTTCGTTTTTTCGCTGGACAATTTACCTTACTTTGCTCATCTTGGGTGGAGAATTGGTAAAGGTCGCGATTCGTTGAAAAACAGGGGTGTAGATCTTCTTCTATGCTTGAACGATCAAAAAGATGATGGAGTTGCAGGGATTCACGCCCGCTTCAATTGGATCAAAGGAGCTAGTGGCTTCTTTCTTATTGCGGACAATAAGTCTGGGAAAAAGGTGATGATGGACGGAGAAATATTTGGAGGGGACCAACGCTTCATACAGCCTAAAAATGCTATCATGATCGGAGAATGTGTCTTCACATTACAATACAGCAATCGAGATTCAGATGAAGAAGAGCAGTTTCAGGTTGAACTACGGCAATTGTTCCGCCGCTGCTATGGAGAGAAATATCCATTGATACTCCCTACTCCTGGGGAGAATGATTCGCGATTCAAGGATTGGATATTTCAGCAGCCGCTTTCACGAGGTGCATTTGGAGTTGTCTATATGGTGATCAATTCACGTACAGGGCGCTCAGCGGCGGCTAAACGGATCTTAAAATCGAAGAGGAACGAGTACGGCGTTAATAGCGAGATCAGGATGGCCAGAAGAATTTCTGAGTTTACCCATGTGAGTTATAGCTCTTCAACCTAGGTATGAAACTTTGAAAGCAGCAGGACTTACATGGGTATTGTGACAAGGACCGTATATGCAGCCCCCAGGAGATTCATCATATTGATCTGAGGCGGTCGAAAAGTGAAATTGTCAGTTACGTTATATTAAACAAGATTCTATCAAGCTAATAAAATTTAGGATAGGATCAAAATGCATCTCGATGAAACATGGACACTATCAGCAGACAACCTCACGGATGAATATATCATCATTTCGCCATTACTGAATGCAACATTCCGTTCACTATATGATTCGAACGTATCAATTGTTGGGAGAGAGACTTTTTTTTCACAGTTATTGGATGCAATTGCCTTTCTTCACAAGCAAGGCATCTGGCACCGGGATGTGAAACCAGACAACATACTAGTGAGGAGTTATGATCCTCCTGATGCCATGCTTACCGATTTTGGGTGTGCATCCGACAAGGCAGTCATCCCCTATGATAAGCCAGGAACGATCCCATATCTTGCTCCGGAGCAAGCAGAAGGAATGTCACATGGGAAGACAGTTGACTACTGGAGTTGTGGTATCGTCGGATTAGAATTGATTCTAAAACGGCCGATCCCTTCAAGAATTCTACCTGGCAATAGTCTTATCGATTATCAGAACACACTCGGGGCCTTAGAATCTCCCTTAGCAAGATGCTCTAGAGCCATGTTGCAACTTGATCCGAGTTCACGGATGACGGCAGCTGCAGCTCTCCAGATCTTTCAAGCTCGGGCGGAATCACAAGACCGGGCACATGAGCGAGGGATCGGCCATTATCCATTGACCAGTACAGGCAGAGTGGCACCAAGAGACGCCTAGGACGATTCAGGCTTATAAGCTAGCCGCAAGGAAGTGATGTCATGCTCTAGTTGAAAATTGAATAGGGAACTTTTACGGCGGATTCCGGTCGTCGTATCTCTACGATAAGTTTAAGTGTCTGTAAACGCTGTTCAACTGATACAGAAGTTACCAAATGTATGTTATTAACTGGTATTTCACACGTATTCAAACGTTATGGCGGATTGGGCCAATGGGTCGAAATCAAACCATGGTTCTGGCGAAGTCTATTACTAGCATATTGACTGCAAGTCCGGAGTTACGAATGGTCTAATAATATGTAGTCAATACAAATTTACGGACTCCACGGTCATAGCCATTCCGAAAAGGGTGAGGAGTAATTCACGCGCTACGTGAGCTATGCCGCTGTGAGTTAGAAGTCAGCAACTCAATCGATACGTGCTCTACTTGTTTATAACTCGCAGCTCGTTGACATTCCCATCTCACCCGGTTTACACCTTTGCCGCAATGAACAACATTGCCTCTTTCTATCCAAGCAACCGACATTGTCCGGTAGGTAGTAGGCCGCGTTGACGCAGTACCAGATACTCGAACTAGGCAATCGATCCATCATTGTGACGAAGTTTAAGCGGCTGGATCAGGATCGGATCAGGTTCGGACAGACAATAGAACCAATTGACGGGCTTTCATCAACCGGTATTATCAAACAAGAGAACGAAGAATGATTCAAAGAGTTTGCAAGAGAAGAACAAGCTTATGAGAGGTTGAAAGACCTTCAAGGGGACAGTATTCCTCAGTTTCTCGGCCGGGCATATTTCGCTGGGATCCGGGCTCTGGTATTCTCGGAGGTTGTCGGCACCACTTCGCAAGGGCTTGCCCGCAGTAAGAAGCTTGTCGACGAAGGAAAAATAAAAGATAAGCTCACCGTGGTCTTCCAATATTTCTCTGCCCGTAGAGTCCGATATTGGGATCTGAAGCTGAAGCACGTTCGTACTTTGACAACGGAAACTCTGACGCCTGTCAAGTGGTAATTGATGATTTTGAGCAAATCGAGCTACCTAGTTCAACTTCAATTTATTCCTAGAACTGGAGCATCACAACTACGGGGCGCGAGTTGGGCGCGAGATTTGATGGAAGATTTCAGAGTCAATCGGGACCGACATCGTGAATACTCGCCGGTTAAGGTTTGGGAACCTGGGCTTGACAACCGCGACGAAGAGATCTTGGAGCACAATCAAGTCGGCCCAATTCGGCAGTCAAAAAAATTCAGGGTACATCGAGGCTCTACGACGCCTGCACCCACCAACTACCTGAGGGGCCGCATCTACTGATGGACCATCGAAAGTCAAACAATCTGTCAAATATGAATCTTCATTACGTCAACTATTTGACACTTTCCGTCCACACAACCACCGGAAAAGCGATAGTCATATGCAACACAAGTCATATTCAAGATGGAATTCTTCCAATTCAAGTGCATATATACATTGGTGACCTTATGCAGTCAAGAGAGGTAGTAGTGTGTTTTGCCGGAAGAGGTCACCTATCGCTCAGGTCTGTCACCGTGGCATCAGATCCGTCTTGTATTGGTATCTATGTAAAGAGGAAACCTGGGATAGACACAATCCAGTCTCGTCTGAGTGAGGCGAGATGAGTCGCTGCACAGACAAGCAAGACTCTGCCGAGGCGGTTGTATGAGGGGAAAGGTCCTCTCAATGCCGTTGTACATATCAAAAGACGCATCCAATCAGCTATGTCCAGCCTGTGGGCGCTAGGGCCATATGTCTTCCTTTGCCTTTAAAAGCTGCGGATTGGGAACGGTGTATACGATTCCTCACTTCCGCTTCCACCTTAGTTGCCCATGCGGGTTTAATTCTCTGGCTATATTTGAGCCATTATGTTGGCAGCGATTGGACATCCTGCGCACAGTAAAGTACGATTTCCTCTGGAAGTGGACGGGCGTTAAATATTTCGTAGGAGCCTCCGCACTCTGGCGCAAACAAATTTCGTCCGGTATTTTTGGTGGCTTTCCAGTGGGCTCTCTCGCGCAAGGTCATTGGAGCGTCATTTTCAATGCATTTCCCCAAACCACTAACACATCGTTTCGAGAAGTTGCGTGTTGCAAGCTCCCTTAACTGAAGGTCTTCCACGTAGGACAATAGGATTCGATAGTGACTGAAAAGAGCATCCGAGTCATTGCGGACATCAAAGAAGACTTTGGGGATTAGAGAAGATTCGAGGACGGAACGAAGGGTTGTTCCAGCTGAATTAGCGCGAGAGAAAGCCTCCTTATTCAAAGTGTGAATATCGACCAAAAATGTGCGCTTTTTCGAAGGATGAAGATCTGCAAAAACGATATGGTGCCGTGTCGCGAGAGGTTCACGCCCTCGAGGTCAATATACAACGATGGGGGCTGAGCTGGCACGTCAGAACAAATCTTCCATGCCATCGCAAGTATCAACAAGGGTAATGGAGGGCTTGCCATCGAGTGCTGAGGTTTGAAAAGACGCTGGAAGTGCCGTCAAATCCGCCTGGCTGACTTTCACCGATGCTGTAAGAGATTTCCTCTCGTGCATTGGTGCCTTATCCGGTTTGCGGGCTGTATTAGCGGTCATCATGAGGGCTTTCCTGGGTATAGCTCTTATAAAATTTTCAAAACTGAGAAACCGCACAGCGCCTGTGAATATGAGGTAGCAACACGCTATAAGACAAAAGCTGGCAAACCGAGTTGTCTGATTACTATACAGGAAAAACAGATAATATACGTTAACCATCGAAGTTTTCGTAAATAAATCAAGCAAAGACCTCACTGTAGTGAACTATTTTTTACTAGGCCACCCGTGTATGCAGGTTACGGCACTACATTTGATAATATGGCATGTTTGACAATGTGGCATGTGCTCCATCGTAGTCACCAAATCACTTGCTCATCCTCGTAGTCGTCGGACCACCTGGACTCAAGCCACATAATTCATTCGCATTTGCTTGCTGCTTCTTTTCCTTGACTTTGGCGAGACGGGATAGGGCAGTGTTGAATGCTTCAGTGCGATTAATCCTCAGGCACAGGTTTTGATTCCATGATACTCAAAATCTAATCCATGATGTGGTCGTCCGAATGCTTATCTTGTCCTCTCAGGGATATTGCGCGACAAAATCATAATTACGAGAGTTTTTCATTAGCTCTGATTGCGTCGTTCTCAGCTCCTTGGGCCATCGCTCGCTCAGACGGAGGCCTGGCGTGCCATCAGTCACATTGTGATATGTCTAAGTGATCCATGCTGTTCTTAGAGCTTCTCACATGTCAGACGGATTATCTCTCTCTGGAACCCAGCTACATTACGCTATGGTCCTTGCTGCGTATGGGTGAGCTGTTGGCACCACTAGATGACCACCACGAGACGAGATGGTCTAGACGCGACGTTATGCGTGCCGTGTAACCTACTGAGTGGCTCTCTCATTTCCAGCCTCTGAATGCATGATTCTGACTACACCCATTTAGTATCTCGTTTATATCTCAGCGTAACGTTAGATGGCTAGGGTGTCTTGATAAGATGCTGGTTGTGGCAACAAGGTATCAATTTGCGCTTTCTGAGGAGCATAGACCGTTTTTGGGTCCTGCCTTAAATGATACCAGCAGCTGAGCTATTCAATGAGAACCTTTCCACAAGTTGGCATTTTCGTCTTAAAATTTCGTAGTCTTTTGATCCGTAAAAGCCATACTGTAGGCTTTCTTGATAGCTCAATTGCGGAGTGGATATCAGACAAAGGATTTCGAACACAAGAGCTTCCGCAAGGAAGCGCCGCGTCATCTGCGAGCTCCTGTACCGCAAGTAAAGTGATGATTATCTTATTGCCAAAACCTTGCAGAACGACGCATAGTTACATTACCCCTCTTTGAGTGCCCCCCTCTCTCCCCCCTCCTTCCTCTCAAAAAAGCCCAATGAATTGTCCCTCTGCTTTATTAAGAATAAATCTGTTTACATCGCTTGTGACTGACATATATCTCTTCCCTATGGTATCCCGAAAATGGTTTACCATACATTTTCCCCCTACGTTGGAAGAATGACAGAAAGAAATGTGTGGTGACGAAAAGAAACCATTGTCATTTTTACAGTACTCAGTAATTTCCATCCGTTGTAGCCTAAGCAAATCACCTCTTAAAAATTCACATTGCATCATGTTTATGTGACCTGTCACAGCGGACGTTGTTCATCACATTACCTTGACTTTAATATCGTCGTAGACTTTTTTGCCCGGCCTGAAATAAGCTTCACCCACTTGAGCACCTCATAGGCCGCGGCGAGACCTATAGCCGCTCAAAACTACCGGCAACCGACTTGGCGTGAGTACCAAAGAAAACCAATGAGCTTAGTAGCCAGGATTCCCAGGTAGTGAGGCAGCCGCACAGACGTCTGAGACCAAGTAAAAGGCGCAACTTTCCGAAAATTGCTTGGTTTTGATGACTTTCGGGACGGGCATTTTCCAGCCACGCCCATCTCCTAAGACCAGCGCTCTTCTGCGTCGCTATTCTATATGATATTTACTAAGATAGGACCGGAGAGGCCCACCTCTGGCAGCTTCGAAGTTTTGCTAGCTGCCACCTGGTCGACTGTAGACCTTGACAGGATATGGTCACTCAGTCCGCGGTATCCTTTGTAATTTCTAAGTTCTTGTGTTTACGATTACAGATTTAAGCTAGTAGTGAATTAAAAGTTCTCGGTACTAGCCATTTCCAGAGCTCCTTTCGTACGTTATGCATAACGTCGATCAGTTGGACCCTGCCAACGCATAACGGAAAAAGCTACTGCAATGCTACGCTGCTCAATAAAGTGGAAAGCCATGTGTCATATGCCGCAGCTCTCTGCGTTTCCACATATATAACCCCTTGTTTCCTTCATTTTGCTTGTATATGAAAAGAAATTCCACACTTTGCTATACTATACCATCTAGAAGGCTCCCAATAAATAAGGCTCCGCTGAACATCAACATGCCTGACCGAAACATGACACAGGCGGACTCCGCTAGAATTCAATCTTCTCAGGTACCTGACATGACTTTGAATCAGCACCGTGGTTGATACTTACAATTACCAGGCAAAAGGGGGGGGGAGACATGTCGTCCAAAGGATTTGCTGCCCGGGCACAGGCAGCCGGGGACCGTCACGCCGCCTCACAATCGTCCAACAGTTCTGGAAACAAAGGTGCTGCGGGATCGAACAAAGCAGCAGGTGGCGCTACTTCTCGGAAAGCCTAGTAAAACTCGGCCACTATTGTGGAGATGATTATGTGATGCTGCAGTAATCCCCCAGATGTAATCGCTGTGAAGTGATTGAGAGCTATGCTCTGAAGTTTTGCTAAGTTTCGAGAGACTATGTATGTTTTGCCAGAGCATCCACAGTTGTCAAGTCTTGTATTTTCCTGATTTCTATCTTTGCGGATTTTAGTATATTAATATTTCTCGGTCCGCAGTATGACCGATTATTGACTATCACCGTAGTTCGTAGCTCTTATGTGTGCTACTTCATTGGACTCCTGTACTATGGGCAGCCTGGAGGAGCGAATCATATACCTCCACAGAGCCAAAGTTGCATATACTTCCCACGGCCAGCGTACACTAACACCGAGTAAGCCATAGCACATTCACAGTAACATCAACGTCATTGTATCCCTTGGCCCTGATAGTAAGTTCCTTAACTTAAGCGTGTCTAAGAGCGATTCAACGTCAGAGGCGCCCACTTAGAATGTACAAGTTAATCGCCGTGATCCATACACATATGACTCTTATGCGATGCTTAGTGGACGAAGTTACAAAGCTGGGAAACTTCTTCTGGCATAACGCATAGCCAAAGTTGATCCTGTACACAATTGGTATGATAATGTATTGGAATAGTTGGCTGGACCCAACTGCGGCCACATCCAGGAGAGAGGACTTTAGTAGAGGATACATTGTTTGGGATAGTATTACTTGCTTGAGAAGCATGTTCTGCCAGATGAACTTCTTCAAAGTGAGCGTTAAGTGATTCGTGTGCGGGGCTATGATTCACGAGCTGTGGGTCACATACTCTATAGCTGCAATTCCGCTACAGCTATACAGCAGACTTTGAACCAGCGGTAAGTGAGATCTATCTGCTCCAAATTGAGGGATCGGCATTCTATAAGGACTCTCACGGCTCTCGCTGCTGGTCGCCAGGAAGATACATTAACTCGTATCCTTGAAGGTCAGCTCAGTAGTCTTTCTGTCCTATAAAAACTCAACGATACTCCTACAGCGCTCTTGACCGGCCGGCGCAGAAGGTGACTATAGATCGGGTTATCCCAGAATATCGCTGTAGCTTATGAAGTAGCTCTTTGGGATACCTACAACAACAGCTTAGAATTGCCAATACGTCGAGTCGACGTCACCTTGACATTCGATGTGCCATGTCTCTATAGGTAAATGGATGTTGCTCATGTGAAGACACAAACTATGCATAATTTCCTTGAACGACACCCCCGCTGCTCCCGAAACCAGTCAGAGGGTTTGTGCCTAGGGTCAAGTTGTAAACACAGAAGCCCCTCACCGCCGTTCCGCGTAATGACCAAAACAATCCGGCATCTATCATGGAAGACTCTCGCCTCCGTAGAACTATTTCCTGAAGATCTTGACAGCCCTTGATACGCTCAATCTTTTTCTGCGGCCGTATAACACTTCTTTCGGAGATGCTTCCGGTAGCCTGTGAAGAGAGCAGCATGGCCCCGATAACTAAGCTGCCTTTCGAACTTTGGTTATATGTTATGAGAACCCTTAGTGTCCGGGATCTTAGCTCCCTTCTTCGGTGTAGTCATCGCATTCATGGGCTTATGTTCAATGAACTGTTTGAATGAGAGGAATAGGGTCGGGAGCAGGGGCGAGCCCAGAGGTAGACCAGCCTGTGGAAGGCTGTGGACCTCCGACACTTGCCCATTGGTTTGGATGGTCGCCGTTCGTTCCGAGCAGAACGCTTCGACCCAACGGAGCAGGTCAGCTGGTATGCCTCGCGCTTTCATTCTCTGGAGCAGCCGTTCTTTATACGCACCGTTATAGGCGCCTTTGACATCGAAGCTGATCAAACTCAACACCCATCGGCCACGCCACACTGTGTTGATTTGCTCTTGCAAGAGCACAAGCGCCTGCTCCGCGGACCGTTGCCTTCAGGCTCCGAAATGGCTGGTCGGGAGCAAGCCATGTGCCTCTAAAGCGTGGGAAATACTTTCTGCAACCACCGATTTCAGTATTTTGCCAAGCGTCGCGAGGAGCGAAATTGGCCTCCATGCTTTCGCAATGGTGTAGTTTCTCTTATTCGGCTTTTTGAGAGGTATAATCTTCGAATGTCTCCACTGTCTCGGCAACATGCCTTCTTCCAGTGACGCCTGGAACAAGTCGAGCTGTGCTTGACCGTGGGCCACGTCATCTTCCAGACTATCGCCGGTAGATCGTCTTCACCCAGCGCTTTCCATGATTGTGCTGCAAAAACCTGTCTTTCTACCTCCTCCAGGCTGATAGAAGGCATTTCCACGGCTCTCTTTGTTCCTCTCCTGGCGGGGTCGTCCCTTTCGTTTTTTTCCAGTGATCGTTCAATCTCGAGCTCGGTGATCCGGTGCCACTCCAGTTCCGTCTCTGACGCGGCAGGTGGGCTGGGGTCAGTTGTGTTCATTGCAGGGAAGAAAGCCTCAAGGAAAGCCTGCGCCTTGTCCTTGTTCTCCGTGAGCTCTTCCGAGCCACTCTCATTGCTGGGATCCAGCCCCACGCCTCTCGAGGCTTCATGTGCGTCGCAGCTTTCCAGAGCTTTCCTTGCCCAGCCTCGCCCAGGAACTGTCTCTAGTGTGAGGTTTTGGCTTTCTCGATGGTCCGGGTGCACGCTCGCCGCTTTTGTTGCATGGGTTGAAAGGCAGCAGCGGTGGTAGCATGGTCTCGTTCAAGTTCCGCACAGCTCGCCTGCCACCTTCTGCGTAGTTGGTTGGCTTCCTCTTGTTGTACCGTGAGATCCGGAGTAAACCATCTCTTGGAGTATGGGGTTGGGCGCGTGTCGGGCGTGAACCGGCCGATCGCCTGGGCCGTCGCTGCTGTGAGGTTCTCCACAACCCGGTCGAGTGTTAACCGGGTCTTGATCTCCTTCCACGGCCTCATCTGACGGGCTACTTCCTCGCCGATTCTGGCCCAGTCCGCGCGGTTGTACGATTTTCTCGCGTTGGCGCTTGGTCTATTCTGGGCTTGAATGTTCCATATAGAGTAGGTGGCGCGGTGGTCGGATCCGTAGTTCTCATGATATAGTTGGCATTTGATGAGTAGATCTGGTCTGTCTGTTACTGTCTGGTCAATGGTCGGGTTTTGTCCTGGGTTATTCAAGGCCAAATACGTCGACGTACCCCGAGGGAGGCAGCTGGAGAGGTTGTAGGTTTGGAAAAAAGGGACTGAGTCGCTGGCGTTTCTGGGTGGAATGTAATTACCGCCTCACAATGGGTGGTGCCGGTTAAGGTCCCCGGAAAGGATGATGCTGGTAGTCCACTGCTCGTTTTGCAACGCGCTTGTGATGGCGATTTCTATTGCTGTGAGCGTCGGTACCGCTGACGTGTTGCCGGCCGTTGAAAGTGGTACTGGAGGTATGTAGACTGAAAAGAAAAAGGGTTGAGAGTCGGCTGTCCAGATCTTGATGGCGGTAACATCCGGGTAATCGCAGGGTATCTGGCGGTGTGAGGTGGAGATACGTCGGTTTAAGTAGATGAGGCTGCGGAACCTATCTGCGTCGGTCTGCGTGGTGGGTCGATATAGTCGCCAGGCGCTGTGGTTGACATGAGTGCGGTAGGTGGTAATAGATGGCTCTTGGATCAAAAGGACATCGAGGTCTTGGCTTTGGTGATCATTGATCAGTGCTTTCATTCTCGGTGCCGAATTCATAATGTTCAACTGTCGAACGCGAAAGTTTCTCTCTAACATCTGGTGGCGTTAAAGATTGCCGGAGTGGGGCATTGTCGATCGCCGGTAGGGTGTTCTCCACTACAAACGAGGCCATCGGGCTCTCACTCCCGGAGGGCATCGTTCAGTTCGTGCTGCCCTGCACAATGTCCGCATCGTAGCGTTTCCTTGCACGTCTATGCCAAGTGTCCGAACTATTGGCACCGGAAACATCTCTTTTTCTTAATCTCGCGTCGTTCAACATAAGGAATGTAGTGCGGGCTGACAACGAAGCCGCTACGAAGCATGTGCTCTGCTCCCTCTGCGGAGTCGAACCAGGTTCCTGACGACGCGAATTTTTCCTAGGACTTTGTCCTTCGCTCTCATCCAGGCTATTTCCTTCGATGTGGAAACCGTGTTCTGCCAGGTCGTTGTCTTCAATGATTTTTTCCCCTGCTTGGGTGGCGTCTGTGTCCAGGTCAAATTCCTCGGTCGGGATGCGGTGTACCACAACACCGAACCGATGTTTAACTAGCTTCGTGTTGTTGCCCAATTTGTGGAGCCATTCGGTATTGTTGCGGGCCATCCAAGCCGACTCCACATTTTTGAATCGAATGAGATAGCCGGTCTTGTGGTGCCAATGCCAGCCACTTGGGCATCTTGCGTTGCCGCGTCGCTCTGCAATGCTGTGCGGATGAGGTGTTGACGGCATCAGTGGGGAGGTATCGTTCAAATGTGTTTCCGTCGCCGTTGTTGTTGACTTTTGGGTCGGCAAATGTTCTCTGGGTGCTGATTTGGACGCAGTTTTGATCTTTCTCGGGTTGATGGTGGTTCGGCGAAGATGGGGTATCGCCGCCGTTGGCTGCAACTGTCGCCCAGGTCCTAGTGGTGGTCACTGCTAGGGCGCTTTCAACCTGTGCTCGCAGCACTTTCACTTCCTCGTGGAGCTTCTGATTCTGTTACTGGAGGACGTTCTGGCTGTGTTTGATCTCTCGGAGTCCGTACTGAGTAGTTTCGATTGCTGCGGTTTGACGGCGGATGACATCTTTCAGGGAGCTGATGAGCCCTACACCTCCTTGGTGGTGATCCGACCCGCCGGTTCTGAATGCTAAAAGCTAAAAAGGATCGCCGCTTCGAGTTTGCTTCCGATTCTTGTTCAGTAAGCTAGCCGAGTCGATGCCCGTTCGACCTTGGGGGTCGTCCTCCGCGGCGCTAGCGATGGTTTCTTGGGTGTTTGTGGATGGGGCTCGGGCCCCCCCGCGGTGGGTCCGCCATCGAACTGCGGTCACTTCCCGCTCGATACACAACGCCGCAATTTTATATACCGGTAATATCAACCACGACGCCTCGAGTCGGTCGGTATGGGTCTAAGTCTTACAGTAGTCTCCCTTGAATAGTCGAGTCGGTACAGGGAGGATTGAAATCAGTTTCATCACTTGCACGCAGAAGTTCTTTCTCGAACCCTGTCTCGAAACACGCTACATCGGTTACGGTAATTCTGCCTCTGAACCTCATTCTTGGCAGTATTTTCTTACACTCGTATATAACATTTAAACATATGTTAGCCTCTGTATTCGACTCGTATGTTATTGAGGCAGTCTAGAATTTTGATCCAGCAAACAACCAGACAGACGGATGCCTACTCATTTGGAGATGTGGCAGGACAAAGGGCGACCAGTCTAAATTGAACATCACCCTTGGTACATGCAGATCTTTACTGTAATCAAGCACGAGCGGTCACACCAGAATGCACCCTTTCTAGTTCTTTCGAAGCACGAGATTATGCATGACATCGTCGGCAGCGTAACACTATCTGTATCGCAAATGGCACAGGTCTCTGGCCGCAGCAAGTCTGCCATCCGAATTTTCCCGATAATTAACCACTAACTAGCATCGCAATATCCATCAAGCAGGCTGAGATGATCAGTGGCGTGGGTAGCCGGAAGACACTGTCCAATTTAAGTACGCGCCCCTGACAAGACCGAGGTAAGTATCCTATCATATGCCTCCAAGTCGAGGCTGGCAGGCCGAAATGTTGCGCTGTCGAAATTCTTTGTTTGCTACTGAGACTTCAAGCGTTGAGGCCAGGACCGAGAATGTGCATAGGACTGGTCTCATGAATGGTCACGGGTTTCGGTATTTTGATCTCAAGGAAGCCACCAAGGTGGTTCTTTGTCTAGCAAACAAAGAGAACCGGCACTGCGAAGAAACCTTTAATTCGGTCGAATCACCCACCATTTGACTATAGCCATCTACAATGAATAATTTTGTCTTAATTGTATGAGTCTCGATCACTAGCCATGACGAAAAAAGCCACCTTGCGGCCGCTGCGGCCGATCGAGAAAGGTTCATCCTCCCAATCACAGATACTATGTCCATCAGTTGAAAAGCGACAGAATGTCTCTCTCGCTTGCACAGAGTGTCGCCGAAAACGAATCAGGGTTTGAACCCAACAGATCTTTCATATCCATGTTCTGACAGAATCTAGTGTTCTGGTACGACTCCATGTGCGAAATGTACCACGAAAGGTTGTCCATGCATCTACGGCAGTGATCGCAGGCGCAAATCTCATAGCATAGAAACATCTATATGAATGTTGGAAAACGTACCGGAACCAAGGCTGGTGGGAGGAGGCTCACCAGCTCGACTTACAGGTGAAGACGCGTAAGACGAAGCTCAGCGAGGACCATCATGGCATATTGACGAGCATGGCCAATCAGGCCTTCACCTTAAAATCCTCAGATCACACAGCCCAAGCTCTTGACTTACTGTGAGATTGCGTGACCGAGCCAAAGCAAATATTGGGGCACCATTACCACCAAACCTTGTCTAATTCTGAAACCTTGCTGCAATGGGAAAAGAAAGCCTATACTCTCTTGTTAATTCGTGTCAGGGGCTCATTCCAATTCTTCGCTATCTAATTCGCTCCTTGTGCGTGCTCCCGCGTAAAGCGGCCGTCGCGGGAACCCAGCCAAAAAAATCCATAATCTACGTGGATTGGACTAATCTATAAATCAAACATCGTAGTCACTCTAATAGTCCCGTCGCATACCCACACCGCTTCGGATGTTGGTCCGCCGGGGCCCAACACAAAATAGGATCCCAACACACATCTTGAAGCTATTCACACCCGTTGGTCCACACCCACTATGGATTCTTTGTATGTAGCTGTTAAACAACGTATCCAGACCGCTTGCGAAGCCGCCAGATGCCAAAAAAATGCCAAAATCACCTAGCTAGCGTGCGAATTCGACGTTCCAATGACCCGGCTGCGGGCGCGTCTACATGGTCGGCCATCTTGTTCTCAGCGTACCATCACCACCAAGCGTCTTGATCCTTCACAAGAAGCAGCATTGATCAGCGGTATCATTAACCTTGCTAACCTCCACGTTCTACCCACCGCGCGTATGGTTGCAGCGAGTGCGAATGCCATGATCGAGAGACATGAGGGAGCACCAGTCAACAAGACGTGGGTGTACGACTTCATTGAGCACCTACCTGATGCCTTTCATTTAGTGAAACAAAAGCCAACGAAGAGGGCAAGGGTCGAGGCTGAGGATATTAGTATTCTACAAGCCTGGTATGATCGTCTTGAGCCATTCGTGAAGGGTATCCCGCCATCGAATATTCATTATTTCGATGAGACTGGCTTCCAGCTTGGTCAGGGAAAACCTGAAAGGGTCATTAGCCGCAACAAGCATCGCACGAAGCTATTCTCAAGCAAACGAAGTGATCTCCTAACTGGAATTGAGTGTGTTGCAGCTGATGAATGGCTTATGGAGCCATATTTCATCGCACCAGGTGTCGTCCACCTCGAGCGATTGTATGATAGCGCAACCCTCTCATATGAATCACGAATTG
This sequence comes from Penicillium sp. IBT 18751x, assembly GCA_028828935.1. Classification (NCBI taxonomy): domain Eukaryota; kingdom Fungi; phylum Ascomycota; class Eurotiomycetes; order Eurotiales; family Aspergillaceae; genus Penicillium; species Penicillium sp. IBT 18751x. The sequence goes on along the minus strand of JAQJZS010000008.1, from coordinate 345,952 downwards.
CAGTATCACGATCTGGGTAATCGAATGATATCCTTGCGGTTGATTGGCTTCGCTTCTTCCAGCAACATACCTATGACCGCGCCCGTGGTGGTCAGAGGTTATTACTTTTCGATGGCCATGGCTCGCATTTTACATGGGAATTCCTCCACCTCTGCGAACAATGGAATATTATCGCCTTCATTTTCCCTCCACATACCGCGCATATCGTCTAGTCTCTCGATAGAAGCCCATTTCGAGCCTTGGAAGAGAGTTCCGCGCTAAGAAAAATGCTCTCGCGCACTGGGGTAGAGATGTAGAGGATATCAGCGTCTTCTTTCGCGAGATCACTGGCATACGGGAGCAGGCATTGACGTCGCGCAATATTCGGAAGGTATTCGCAGACCATGGCATTTATTCTCCTATTCCAGCTATAGTCATTGAACGCCTCGAGGCTGCAAGGTCACATATGCCAGAGTTTCATTACTGGAGATATTCCACCGCCGCAACAATCATCCACTTTACCCAATTCACCGCCTATATCTGCAACCCAGGCACGCCGCACTCAAGCGAAGATAATTAGGATGGCCGAGCGTGAGGGTATTGACCCGGATGCGAGCCAGCAGATCGATCGACTTTCCCGCTATGTTATCCAGATGGTAGAGGAGACCAGCCTTCTAAGTCTACTGTTCAGCACCAGCTGCAGCCTATGCCTTCAAATGCTCGCAAATTTCAGAGGCATGTCGGCAAATTCGGTGCTATAACCACAAAGGATTCGAGACGCCGGACTTCAGTGAAGAAGTACAAAGAGCATGCGGCGAGTGTCCGGAAATGGAAGAAGGTGGCGCCTCCAAGTTTGTTTTAACTCCTGAATCAGCTACGGACTAAGTTGAAGATACGGGGACATCAAATACGACACCAATGACGCCTGGATATCAATTGGATGAGGGATTTTTATAGATGTGGAGGGAACAATAGGTGTGAACAGCTTCAAGTTGTGTGTTGGGATCCAAAGTTGCGTTGGGCCCCGGCGGACCAACATCCGAAGCGGTGTGGGTATGCTACGGGACTGTATACATGATCCACGATTTGTCTATACGATCAAAATGCATAGGGACAGTATGAGTTTGCGAAGAAGCATTGGGTTTTTAATTATGGTAACTGTGACAGTCATACGTTTCACTTCATCTGGTACCGTTGCACATTCGCTTTTGAGAAATATCACTACGTCATGATTGACGTGCTCGAATGCCCACGGAATACGTCTTGGTGGAGTTGTCAAATTGACGAAAGAGCATGATTGCGAGTATATGAGGATTCACGCAGCCTCTGAAGCTCTGATTGATTTTTTTGTGCATCCACATATCAGAGCAACGGTAATACATTTCCAACGTTAATATGGATAACCAGATCAACGCCCACGATTGATGTTTATATAATCCAACGTACCACGCTGCCATTTGCCAGGGATGTGGCCACACGCGACGCGTATCTTACGCGGTGACTGATCACTCACTACCCGAGGAAATAAAAGAGACAGTATCGTCGTTGACAATAAATCGCTTATGATCGTTTGAAGCGAAGTCGCCTCCCTATATCGGCCTGAACCGCAAGAGAGATGAGTCCGAGGTGAGGGTGTCGTCCCGCGGTCGTACGCTTTAGAATATATAGTCAAAATAGAGTATAACTGAGCGACCTCGCCACAGAACCTAGGAATTTGATCGGTCGCTATAGGCGAATGAAGAGATACTACGACCTTCTCGACTTCTAGTTCCATGGTTTGAGAAACAAAAAAGGGCGACTTCGCACGACGCACGTAGCGGCGCGGGAGCACGCACCACGGGCCAATGATGGGGCGAAGGACTGGGGGTCACCCCCTCCCTCCTGTTAAGCATATAGGTCATTATGTACACTGCGGTGGATTACCCCACTTCTGGGGGGTTGAGGTCGAATCAATGGACTCCACTGAGATACCCCCTCAGGATAGCGGTGTGGATTTATACGGTATATTGCTGATTCTTCCCGGCCCCGTTACTCCGTGCATCTTCTTCTTCTCTAGCAAAAGCTGCTATAATACCTCAACATACACATAATTACGAATTTCAAATCCTGAAACCCTACTATGGCGCGAGAAACCCCTTTGCGTGTTCTCGTCACCTTGTCGCACGAGAGTCCACTCTGGTCGCAGTCCTGCCATTCCCTCATTCCACCTATTATCCAACTTCTGAAGGACAAAAAACTACATAAATCGACTAAAGACATTCCGCCAGATACGAAATTACTAGCGATTAAGAAATGGAAAACTCGCATCTTCTTCACATTCGATATCTGCAACGAGGGCTATGATTTCAATTCAGGGCACAAGCTCGAGGAAAAACAAAACAATCTTCCAGTCGCTGTGGCCTATCTGGGCAAAGGTCAGAAAGTCTATGAGGCCACCCCTGGGGTGCGCAACAGAGTAAACGAGGAAATCGCTTACCTCCACGATGTTAATGGTTATGATGCTGTCCTGCCTTTCTTCGAGGACCACACTTTAAGTGGTCCTCCTGAGTATCCCAACCCTCGAAGCCTCAAGCACCATTAGGTGTTTGGCGGAGTAGGAAAGCTGCAGACTTCGCATGTACCCCAGATAACCCTGGGATTGATGTCTGGGTGCTGCACCGAATGATTTTGGGCACAAGTTCGGATTCTCCGACTCGAGATTATTGCTCGACAACCAGTCGTGCCGCACATTTTGATCTCCCAGATACACATCTAAACACAGTCAGCGCTACTCTCACAGGACAATGCCTGAAGCGCTATTGAAAGTACCTTGATGGATATGTGGACTTTTACTCAGAATTGTTGGTAGTTTATGTTGGTTTTTGTTCGGTTGAGGAACTGGGAAATGTAATCGGAAAGTCAATGGAAGTATTTATAGACGAGATACTTTGGCTAGACTATCTATACGTCCATATAACACGTATATGGGAGGTGAAGTGTCAATCGCGCTCATTTGTTGAGATTTTCATTACGAGTGACGCCGATTCGTGATCGATCTCCTTTCGACCAAGCGAGAAGATCCTAGGAACCACTTGAAATGATTGGCAGAGGCGCAAGCCCGAGAGCCGCCACTATTCTGAGGGGCGTAAATATTTGTGGGCCTTAATACAAGCGGAGAGTGGGTGAGTCAATGTACCAATACCTGCGGGCTGTCGTTGGTGCTACGTAAAGTCGCATTGGCATGGTGCAGATGCCAAGAGACGTACTATTTTCACTCTTATCCAATCGACCATAGCGAAACTCTAGTCCGAAAATAGATCCGTGCAGTGAGCGGTCCGATATCAGTCTAGCGTTTTTCCAAGCAGATTGGGTACATGCGTTAGGGGTAAATCATGCTGCGCGCTCATTGGTGTGTGATCGGGGCACGGATATAGAGGTGGGATATGGTCCATGACTCATGTCACTTCTGTGCTTATATCAATATTCCAAGATCAGGCGCGTAATCTGAGTTGAAGTAGTATTAACAGTGCAACCGAACAAACATAATCATGACGACTTTCCTTCATGTTAATGTGAACGTCCCCTTACATATGATGACTAAGCCAAGAGTTCGATTTGGAGCCGCTTATCACGACTCGCAAGAAGGCTTGAGCTGGTCTACTACCCATGAGCATTAGCCGCCTCGGTGATGTGAAATATACAATAATGGTCCCAGTCGTAAAGAGGGAAACCTCGGCGCTAGTCCGTTACCCAAGTGCTCGTCGAGAAAAACGAACCTGATTTAACTATACTTTGTTGTATTTAGCGTTATGCGGGATAGATCACACCAAATCCACTTTGCGATGTCCAACATTGTACTATGGGGCCTCGTGCGGCAAAAAGACCAATCTAGCCAGCCCGCTGTGACGATCAGAGCTTGACGTGTCCAAGATGATAACCTGACCCCACTTTGCGATGTTAGACATTTGACTGTGGACCCAAGCTTGGTGTTGCGAACTCGGTTTGACTCCACATGATTTATTTGCCGACGGTGCCTGTCTACGCCCTGTTTTTCCACGAGGAAAAATGGATTTCCAGGCGGCTTTAGATACTATATGCAATGCATCCGATGACTGCCTTCATTCACATGCCAACGAGACCATTTCGGTGCTCCGGAGGCTTAGTGAACGTCTTCAGCACAATTTACTGGCCACGTCTCCCATCTCTCAGGCGAGCCCGAGAAACCCGCCAAGCGTACCATCTCCTCCGCGATCGCCCCAATCTCTTCACTCTACAGAATATTTGAACCTTCAGACCAGTTCCAGGGGACCCCAAAGCGTTCCGTCTCTTCCACGATCACCCTGCTTTGCCGGCTCCCTTGGGCTTAATTTGTCGGTGCCCGAAGACTCATGTCGCCCCCCACACACCTCGCCGAATACCGAACCACAAGCTTTCGCCGCATGTGTTGCCCCTGCAAGCATTCTTCCAATACCGGTCAGACACTCACCGGCAGACCATGTCCCTGACTTGCTGAAACGAGTTACGCAATCTGCCCAATGGCTTCTGGAGCTTAGTCAAAGAGACATGCGCGAAATCCTCTCTCGCAAGCGAAACTCAGATGAGGACCTTCGCTGGGATCATATACGGCGTGTAGTCGGTGATCGATCTATCAGTAAAGAGGCCAAACTCATGAGGATTCTTGCACTCAGATCAATTGCCTTGCAATTCACAATTGAGCAGACAGCTGCCGATGAATTTCCAACGAAACTTGATGAGCTTTATGAGCATGCCTTGTGTTTAAAGCCCTCGAACGACCCAATCTTCAAATATAAAAACAAAAATTTCTCATCGACCTCTTTATCAATCGGCCTCAAGCATATAGTCATGGAAAAAGTCATTGCCAACCAGCAATGCGATCTGCCACAAAGTTACACTGCAGTCTCCGCCCTTGTCGGGTTGCATATCGATTCGTTTCGAAGGTTGCGTTACAATGAAATAGTCAATTTTGCGCAAACCTTATTGTCAGAGAACTTGCGTGATCCGATGTTACAAAGCTACAAAAATACTCTCAATTTCGTGCGACAGCTCACTATTTGGTTCAATCAGCTGCAGAGTCTGTACGATTGTGAGCTTCTCCAAAGTATGACTGTCTTCATCCTCCGCTGATCTTACTCAGTGATTTACAAGCCCCAGCGATCTATTCCAAATTCGCCTCTCACACGTGTACCAAATTCAGGGAACGCACCTACTGGTGTCCCTGAGAATGAAGCCGAATCTCGGAATACCGGAGATTTAAGGGGGCTACAGTTTGCGGACTTACTTTACGAACAAATCACAACTCAGCCTTATGATATGTCTGGGATAATGGATAATATCGCCAGCAGATCCTCTTTTGACTTTGACAACATCTCTCCACAATCTACTTGTGCTGTTGCTGTATAAACAGGAAGTACACCTGCTAATTACCTAATTTATATGCCCAAACCCCTAACTTCGCTTCATTCCCAATGACCAGTCGGCATGCACCAAACACGTTATAATATCGATTCATTTGAATTTCTTGATCGCCAAGTGTGACATTACCCTTGACGTAGAAGGGAATGATTGTCTGATAAGGGTTGCCAACTATGTTTGTTCCCGTCGAAAAAACTTGGATGGCGGGCCTTATTCCGGTTTGTTCTAATTGGCGCTCTTTTCTGATAGGACTCTTCTATTCACAGTCAGACCCCACGTATGGCTAAGTTGAACATGCAATCTCACCAGAGATAATTCTTCGATCTTAGCGATAACCTCCCTCCCGCGCCCCTGCACTAGCATCGTAGCAGATATCCAATCTGACGGAATGGTCAGAGACTCTGCCATAGACCAATCATTTTTGCAAGCTTCTGTATAAAGCTCTTGAATGGATGAAGGTATCTCGAGCGATTCGACTAAGTTGTCGCCTGAACCCTGCATAGCCATGACCAGTGTACTAAAATTTTTAAAACCTCCGGTATTGAATATGGCTGAATTGCTCAGTCCGGCAAGGGCGCTGGTCATAGAAAAATGTTAGATTTGCTGATAACATGATATATCATTACTCACATAAAGGTGAAGCTTTTCTGGAGGGCCTTTGGGCAATGATTTCGGGCAGAGAACGGCGCGGGGTCGATTGAACGCTTGAGATGGGCAAATCTGGGAGGACGGATGATAATTATTCCGGGGCCCACCTTTAAACCAAAATTGGTACCAGGCCGCCTGATCAAGATCAACCGTCTGTTAAACAATGAACATGAGTTCCCATAAGCAGTATCTACACGGCGTCGGTCAATAGATAGGAACCGCGTCATCTGTTTTGAAATCTCCAGGATCTCACTCTGGTATTCTACATCATACATACTTAAGGCCCTGGGGCATCTGAGAGCTGCATGGAAGAAAGTAAACTTGTATATTATAATATGGGGCTGGTGCAGGGCAGGATCAAAGCCGCACCATCGGAGAGTATACGATACTATAGGTGACAAGAAATCACGCGACCCGCCACCATCTTCAAAGTGATGCTCGGCGGCAAATTGTTTTAGCAGCACAATATGGTATGCGATTCGGATTTGAGTGCGTTCCTTTCAGATCTATCTGCTTATTGTAGCGGGGACTAGGAAAGAACGCGGCCCCGTGCAGCCGGCAATATTTAAGCCTACCCCGCTATCCTAAGGGGGTAACTCAGATGGAGTCCATCTGACTTGACCCGATCCCACGGAAATGGAGAACTGGGACTTCCCTCATAAGAGATATCGTATCGCGAAAACAATAGCGTCAAGGCATTCTGAGCCGCAAATTCTCTCCCACGACCGGGATTTATCATTATTCTTACTTTTCATTGCTCAGGCTTTTCACGACCACGACCTTAGGGTTGTCAAAAGCTGTCAGTACGAATAGGGCGGTGGACTGGAGATACAATTATCCTTCATGTTTATCTCTTATGTAATCTAGAATCCCCCTAAAAATTGGCAGAATCAGGGATATATAAGAAACAGAGCTTCAGACATCATTGATCGGTTGCATAGAAAACATTCCGACAAAAGCCCCCTAGCTAGTGTACACCGCTCCGCTGAATCTGTACATTTAGTCGATTCACCACTGCGCGATCTTTTTGTAATGAAGTCATCGTTCCACTTCAATTGTCAACAGCCAACAGTTGCGTCTCCATAGCGAACGCTGGACTAGGTGTCACCTCGGTGTGGTGCAGATCTGGTCACGAAAAGGCTACTAAAGTTTGGACCGGCATATTTCCTGGAATGCACTACATCCGCCATGAAATCCTCCTAGCGCTCATCAATCTACTGGAGCCAAACCTTTTTTCTTCAAGATATTATTTAGTTTTCCAGCCATTTCTAAGATGCCATTTGGTTCAATTTTTCAGTTTGATGTGTTTGTTACGGTATGCAAAGTTCTATATTCAACAATATTCGCTTCTAAGATGGCGGCCGATCCAGGTGACCTATGTGCGTTGCTAGGTACTTCGATGCGGCTAGGGCAGAATTGACGATTGAATGATATTTAGCGCAATACGCTATATGTTCTCGTGGCGTGAGGGATGTGAAGCCCACAACAAGCGGGATGGCTCTTTGAGTAAACACTGGGTTCGTAGAATGTCATGCGCTCTACATAGATTAGCGATGTACTCAAAGAAGTGGTGCACAAAGTTGGCGGTTGGGGTAATTTTTCATTCAGCGCTAAAGAGGGCACTAGGCTATGGATAAGGCCTAAGTGGGAAAAGGTCAGATACCGGCTGGTCGTGGGCATTTCTGATCGCCAGCACTAGCGGAAGTCAGACTGTCAATGCGTCCGCAACTTTGCTTCGGAACCTGTCAGGCACATACAATCTCTGGGCTATGAAACAAAACACGAGAGAAGGCTGGATAGCCGTTGGGCTTAGGCAAGCCCAATGAAGATATATAAAGAGCTCTCCCAATCTCTCTAACCCCAACTCTTCTCTATCCATCTTTCTCGTCGAACTACCGTCGAACCAGCCTCCCTCACTTTTGTCTACAACATTACAACACATCCCGCGCCATGCCCGCCAACGGAACCTCGGCAGCCGCCGAACGCATCCTTCTATCACTGGGCAAACAGTCTGCACCTGTGGAGGAAAAGATCCGGGTGCTCAACGCTGAGCTGGGGAAACCAAATCTCTCGGCTAGTGATCGAGAAGAAATTCATAAGGAGCTCATTAGCCTGCGTGCTCTCCAAGATACACGCATAATATAATTGGCGATGGTAAGCCTCTGATCGTCCTCGATTATACAACATCGCTAACACTTGCGGACAGTAGCACAAGAGAAGCGTGCTAAGGACTTGCTCGAGTCTGTGGTTTTCTCCAATGGCAAATTAGGGTGATACTAGTGTATGAATGCAATCAATCATCTTCGTCAATTTCTTTCAGCCGTCCTTCCTGTGCCGCTACGGAGACAGGATTTGGGACGTTGATAATGCCAGTTCCTCGAAGCCTAGTAACATCGTCAGTGTATGGAGTGAGTTGGTCGAATGGATGATCCCCCTTCACCTTTCGAAAAGGACAAAGAGTCTTTCAGCTTCACGCTCTTTTTCTTCATTCGTCATCTCCGGCATATCGGTTTTAGTTTCCAATTCACGCCGTTGACCCGACACAGGATTGATGTCCAATCTTGACTCTGCGGTAAGTGTCAGTCGTTGTAGATATATGACATAGCATCCGTGGACCAAATTGGGTCTTACCTGCAGTGGCCGATTCTTGGATGGGGCCTGGTGGAAGTGGTACTCCCAGCAAAGATAAAAATCCAGACGCGTACCCATATCCTACGTTGTGTACGAGACGGCCGGGGTCTTTATCAGAGAGCTCAAAGAAAAGTGACGGGAGGAGAAGCCTTAAGTCACGGGAAGCAATCGAGGTTGCTGCCCTCAGTAAAATCGCGGATAACGAATTCCCTACTCCTAGGACAGTTCTGCGATCTTCGCTCGACGGGAGAATGTGCGATTTCAGTCTTGCTTTCGGGCCCTCGGGTGAGATTTCGGCAATTCTCAAGAGGGTTTGGACAAGCGGCGCTCCATGTTTGTCCAGCTCTTCATCGTTGTAGAATTGAGCGGCGAGCTTCAAGATGAGTGACAGACGGTCCACGTTGGTGTTACTATCTTGCAAAGGAAACACGCAGCCATGACATGAAGTGCTTTCTGTAGCATGCTCAAACCGGTAAAAAACAAGGCAGTTGATCAAAGATGATATAGGAGGTTGCAATGGCGGAGATGGAATGGCAACACTTCGGAGCAGATCGAAAATGGGAGCTAGACATACATTAAAGGACGAATTATTGTTAGGTGAAAGGGCCATCAGATTGGATAGCAATTTGAGAGTTTCTTGACACGCAGCCAAGTCTAGGTCTGAGCTACTAGGCTCAAATTGGCGGGACAAATTCTGTCCGTCTCAGCAACATCGTGGACTGAATCCGACCAGACACTTACTAGGTGAATTAGGGAAACAATGTCACTCGACCTCACGAGGTCATCCACGTTCAGATCGGTCCCATACGTACACAGCAGGAGCAACCTGCTTGCGACCAGCTGGTCTTCGGAATGCTCGCTCTAGATATCCGTGAGCATAAGAGAGGAATGTGCCTCGTATTAGGCGTACATACTTTCATGACATTAATGGCCTGTGCCACCCGCTTTCCGTTTACGAAAAGCTGCCGCGCCGGTTCCGAGAGTAAAAGCAAATTACAAACGCATCGCAAGGCAATCCGACTTGCAGGACTAGGAGCCTTCTCAAACCCATGATCACAGAGAAGATCCAGGGCATGCTGTGTGGAAAGCAGACCTGACGCACCATTTTGAACGATGAAGTCTCTCAACTGTGAGAAAATCTGACAGAGATCTTTGGTCGATATTTAGTACCGGTCCTATCTGCCAGAGGCTTCCATTTAATATCCGTACCGGCATCTGAGAGCATGCGCACATCCTTGTTTTGCTCAAGTGTAGATAAGATACCCCCAATCTCATTGGGGATTTCTCCCTCCCCCAACAAGCCAGTTGAATCTGCATTCAAAGACCCCGACATGGCAAGCGGAACAAATGCGCGAAAAGATTGGGAAAAGGAAAGGTACCGAGAAATGTCAAGGCCAGATAGGCAGAACTTCGAAAGTGGTTGTTGCTATGTTCATCCAAGTCTCGGAGGGTGGGCGAAGTCAAAATCACTTCGGTCGCGAAAAGACGTGTCACGTTACCGCGACACTAAGCCGAACGTGACGTCTCCTATTACTCTCATGCAAAACTGGGGTGAGGTACTCACCCCAGGTCTTTGCCCGATCATTGGCCCCTGGTGCGTGCTCCCGCGCCGCTACGTGCGTCGTGCGAAGTCGCCCTTTTTTGTTTCTCAAACCCTATTGAACTAGAAGAAGTCGAGAAGGTCGTAGTATCTCTTCATTCGCCTATAGCGACCGATCAAATTCCTAGGTTCTGTGGCGAGGTCGCTCAGTTATACTCTATTTTGACTATATATTCTAAAGCGTACGACCGCGGGACGATACCCTCACCTCGGACTTAAAATCTCACCCCCGGACTCATCTCTCTTACGGTTCTGGTCGATTTAGGGAGGCGACTTCGCTTGAAACGATCATAAGCGATCTATCGTCAACGACGACACTATTTCTACCATTCTCTCCGGCAGTGAGTGATCAGTCACCGCGTAAGACACGCGTCACGTGTCTACGCCTCCGCGCGTAGTTGAAGGAGACTCACAGGGCTTCGCACTTCTCATCAATCATATATACGCTCGCCGCGCGAGAACCCTCAAATCACCTCTTCCACTCATAGCCTTCTTCTTTTAGACGAATTCCTCTTCTTTCGTTCCAGTCCTACCAACCAAAGGATAATAGACGCAGCTCTAGAACTCTTTCACCACAACTCCACCCACCGGATCTGGATCTATAAAATATGCCAATGGGTAGTGGCTCCTAACAGTATCGTCAGTCACTTACCCAGAAAGCATACCGACCATCCATCGGCCAGGACCCCCGCGCAGCGGGCAGCTACATACGACGAAGTCCTTAAGGCCCACCCATAGAATCTATGTCTGCTCGGTGCTATCCGCAGTTATCTATTTTGCAACACCCATAAGCTTCTCTACTAAACAAAGTGACCGAAACCTTCTATCCTCGGAACACCAAAAGACAGTCTGATCAAGCATTATATCTAACCTAAACCTCTCCTATTGTATTCGCAATCCGCTGTAGCGTCGCCGGGCTTATTGAGATCTGCCCAAACTCCTTTGGTATTGGAATTTCTTGTCTAAAAGTCGGGATCATTAGCATGAATTGCACTTTCTTATCCCATTACGGCCATCTCACCTTAACATCCAGGTCTTAATCATCCGTAGTTATCTTTGAGAGCGACCTGGGTCCGATCCTTCAATTGCGGCTCCGCCTTTTGGTCATCTATCGCCTTAATTTGGGCCCAGGAGTTTCCGTGTTCAAACCATAGTCTCAATAACCGCTTTACCTCTCTGTTGCGCCATTTTAGATGATGGCGGTATGGTCGACCTGCGGCACGCTCTTGAGCCTGGCCTAGGAGTCTGGGCTGCTCATGATGGGCCGTTCGTGTCGTGCGCGTGCGCCTTATCTTGCGGACTTTTGCGGACAGGCACGGGGATTCTAGGCATCTGCAGGCTGATGGGCCAAGATGGGCCCGTGGTCCGGCGGGCTTCTTTGTACTGTACATATGCGGAAAAATGTCGATCTCTGCGCCATAGGGCGGAGCCATCTGATCTCGGTAATGCCGATTGGCAGAGATACGGGACTACAGCCAAGCCAGGTTACACGTCGAGCCCTGCGATCGACAGACAAGTCCAGAACGCTTCTACCTGACTCGAGGTGCAGTGGACCATAGCTGGCCAGAACACGGTTGATATGATTTTCGAACTTCGGCCATTCAGCTCCGGCCACGCCGTCATGAAACGAGGCTGAGAATCTGGCACCCAACCACAGTGACGCTTGTAAAGCCAGTTACAGGTACAACCTTGTACAACCTGATTACGCTATCCATCACCCTGCCCTGTTCCATCTCGGTGGATCAAAATAATACGAGACACACCGCACTTTGAAGCCTCTGCCTTATGAAAATGCATTTAGCTTTCGTGACCAGACTTGCCTCAAAGCGCCACGGCCTGTGACGGTGATCGGTAGTCGCATAGTGCTTTTGTCCACCGACAGACCGGATCCCGCGCATGCGGGCTTAGGGGCTACTTTGTTGAGAAGAGTCAGTAGACATGCATCTAGTAGGCGATCATGCCTGCAGAGTTACTCCACAAGCTGCCAACCACTGCCATCATACTGCTTGCATATCCAGGAAATCATCAAACCAACCAAAAGTACAGATTGATGCCTCTACCCCTATTGAAAGCTCTAGAGACTACTACCATCCAATGGAAAATGCCCATGCACGAGCGCCACCAGGGTCCGGTGTAAAAGCATGAGTATGCGGTTGGGAAGGATCTCAAGTTGTTCGCGATACGCGGAAAGAATTTCTGCCTTGATACCCCGCTTGTATAGGGTCCAATGGAAGCGATGCGTGGCGTGCAGCTGCGAGAACTCATCGCCATTTTAGGTAAATGATGCATAGCCAGAATTAGGAAAAAGGGGGATGGGTATTCTTCTTACTGGTGTTCCGGGCGTCGCAAGTGATATCAAATGACCTAATACCCGTTTCCCTTAGTTCTCTCCTACCAGTAAAAGAGGTCTGAATCCGCTCAAATTTAGTGGGGTGAAACGCGCTGTTATTACGGGGTCTGACCGTCGTGTGGAGCCCTTGCTGATCCCGCGTCAGTGCTCACAGGGACGGTGTTAATACAGTATGTTGGTAAGAACTATCGGGCCCCGCCTATAGGCAACGTGGCGTGCTCTAGATCAGTGGGTACAGACGCTTCCGCCGATATGTTGATTAGTCTCAGGGCCGCTCAGCCCTCTTTGGTCTGGTCAGGGGCTAGGTTTTGGGACCCACCATGGCAGGATCAGGTATAAGAACACATGTAACCGGCGATGACTATAAGGACTGTCATCTTCTTCGCGTGACACTGCCAATATTCATATACAAGCCATTACGGATCTTGATCGCAAGTCTAACAAACAACGTTCCATCAACATCTCAACCCTTTTCAAACTTGACAGCAAAGCGCCAAGAGGTACCGTGGGAGCTATTGGCCTTTGGTCTAAACAACAAGCTAACATATTGCTTCTTAGACGATACACCAGCACGCCCATTCAATTCAGATGACGAACGTGGCTGATCAGAACGAAGAAAACTTGCAACCAGATCACCAATGTTGGCGGTGGGAGGAAATAAAAGAGTTGTTACGCAGAGAAGACCAAGATTCAAAACGGAGATTATGTAAATTCGGCCTCCTCACAGACCAATATGCCCAGGCTACGGGGTTGCCGGGTTTCCCTTCATTTGAAGAGCCCTACAGTCCGATTTCGGAGATTTGGGGCCTGAACCCTGAAATTTTTGACGAGTGCCCTTCCGCGGTCGCTTCAAAGCTCTCTGAAAGGAGCCAGATACATTTGAAGAGCATTCCCTTCAAAGAATTCGTACAAAAAGCTTGGTATGGCTCCTCTAAGCCTTTCACGGCCTTTGCCTGGAAACATCGAATTCTCCATCTCAAGCTTTATAACCTACTCATGGAATCGCCCGAACATGAGAAGAAGTTTCTACAGATCATTGAGGTAAGCCGTTATCCCCCAGAATAACAATTCTCTCGTGGGGCTTCTGACAAAGTGCAGAGTTTGGAAGGAGGGCAGTCCGACCTCTTCATTATCGGCACGGTCAAACACACTTGGCAGATGTTACTCAGGACGGAACGTTTCCAGTCCGATATGTTGACGATCTTGTCGGAAAGGCTTCACTCATCACTAGGTCGTGTCATCATCGATCCATTGAAGCAGCTCCTCGGGGGGCCATCAACCGCGCGCCAAATTCTACAGCACTTGGAAGTCTTGGAAAACGACTTTCGCGATAATGACAGGGTCTTTGACGTTAACTGGGGCAGTGTGTTTGATACAAAGGTCTCGCTAATAGAGCAACCCTATCCATGTATTCCGAGTCCGTTGAACCGAAGTAATTATCAGTGCAGGTTATAGGACACCGCTCTTGAGGGGTGGAAGGAGCCTGAACAATTTATAAAGCTTCTTAGTTTAAGGGTTCCCAAGACATCCTGCCATCTGACGCAACCCCGCGGAATAATATACAGCGTTTAAATTTGTTCACTCCAGCATACCGCCACGTATATAGGGGTGCCAGTAACCGGATATCTTCCGGGCTGCAATGCGAGGAGGGAGGCGCACAAAGACAATTTGAGGTGGATGCGACAGACGAGGCAGATATGGCAAAAGAAAAGGCGGAAGATAAACTTGGATGAACGTATAAGCGTTCGGCAATTTCAATCGCCATTTACTTCACCCTTCACCAACCAGAGCCGAGTTGATATTGTTTCCATTGCACACGTAGAATAATTCAATATATCAACATGGGACTATTTCGAACCAGACGCAGAACTCCCGCAGGTGTGCTTAGGTCACCTTATGCGCGAAGGAAACGCTGCCTATACAGCATCTAGAAAAGCATTGAAGCCTTTCTCATGCCGCTTTACATACCGCATCAAGCCATTTAGCACCATCCAAGTGAGCTCTATTACCTCAGCGGCACTCCATTAACGTGGTCGGTAAGCCAGCTGCGCATGTAAGCGAGCTGCGCACCCCAAAACACCATAGTAAATGCGAAATTTCAAAGACTTATAACATAACACCGAAACCTTTCCCTTCCTCTATATTATGAAGAGTACTCTTCCTAGGTGTTAGGAGTACTTTACACAAACTTAAAGCTATTTTAAGACTGAAAGTATTGTATTACCGTAAAATACAATGTATTTTTGCTATCTTAGCTATAGTATATGTCTCTCGCCAATGGTGTCTTATTATATCCTTAGGTCTAGATCGTAGACTCAATAAGCTATACGTAGCGTAATGCTATTGGACTATATTAATCTATCGTGGTCGAGATTTGATGTTGTAATTTATCGCACTTACTATGGTGTTTTGGGGTGCGCAGCTGGCTTACCGACCACGTTATAAATTGGTGTCCTCATGGATTAGATAATGCCAGAGTTTTTCAATAATATACACAATTTGACCGTCTTCCTCTTTCCAACAATATCTATGTATGCACGTGATCCCAGCCTCATTACTATCTCAGCAACCAGGATATTTCAACAAAGTCTTGGACCTAAAACCCGATCCAACCCGCAAATGGGTCGGGTCGAGTAATGGCTCCGAGGGGTTCTGCCGAAGTCTATTTAGGCTGCCACCACCACTCTAGGCAAATGGCAGCTACTGTGACTACAAATAGCTTCACCTACTCGCATAATTCGAGAAGAATTATCACACTTGTACCTCGATCCAGCGTCTCCACTGGAGAAAAAATATGCAGGCCATAACTAAAGTAAACAATTGATACATTGATAATCCTTAAAGAAATTTACCAGAACGCGCTCGTCCCTGGCCCGACCTACGCGTCGTCTGCGTGGCGATTCCTGAGGAACGGCAGTGGTAACTACTGGGGTGGAGCCCCCCCCCCCCCCGGCGGCCGGCCATGGGACCAATAGGTGTTCAGAGAAGTCGGAGGGAGCCCTTCCTCCTATCAGGCATTATGGATCGAGGGGAGGGTGAGGGAATCCAATGGGTTCCACGATACGTATTACCATGTAGAACACACAGCTTTCCATCACAGCAGCGTAGTTTCATATATGGCCATTCTCGCTGCACAAAGTAGGAACACGCTTGATCACGCCTGGCTGCATGATTCCAAATAGTGCAGCCAATGACGCAAGCCAGAGATCCAGTATAAAGCTCCACTTCTGTCAGCACATTCCTCAAGGGCATCCAGTTGATGCCGGGTTCGGGTTTCAATATCAAAGAGTCCTTGGCGGTGTAAAACATGACACTGGGAGAGCAGAATTGTGCGTGTCGTGCGACCGCTCGCCAAGTTGAATCGCCTGAGGTTGCTCATGGCTTCTGTCCAATAGCGGAAGGCCTCTTCGAATTGGGATCGAATATGCGATAACTTAGCTTGGACAATAGCCAGGCGTAACTTGTCCATCTTCATGAGCTTTAACTGGCACTGGGACAGGCAGCGGAGTATTTCGTCCACCTCCACGAATCTCTTCTGCGCGAAAAGACATTCGGCTAGAGCAATGATTAGTGCACCTTGTTTGGGTGCTTGACTGCCGATTGCAGCCCGAAGACAGCCTTCGGCCTCAGCAGGTTCGTCCAGCTCGAGGTATGTGTCGGCCAAGTTACATGCCAGATCACTTGCATCCTCGACGAAATGGAGATCCTTAGCGGTGTTTGTAATGCTCTGAGATCTTTGCAGATATTGCAAGGATGCTGTGAAGTGACCTTGGTAACGTAAAATCTTGCCCATAATAAGGTGTTGACGGAAGAGAACAACTTGTTCCATTACAGTGTGGCGCTGGGAAACCGGCTGCCATGCTGCAAGCGCAGCCATCGCTTTGTCGAGTTGATCAAGCTGAATATGATTTAAAGCGCGTTGGATTATGGTATGCCCATATGTGGCATGTAGCTTTCTGTTGGCTTGGTGAGGGAATTCGTCCTTTAGGATATTGAAAGCAAGATCTGTCTCACCAGCAAGCCGGTGGAGAAGGCACTGTCTCTGTGCAATATGTGAGTCGGTATAGCTATCGCCCAGGCCAATTGTGAAGTCTTTTGCCTGATAGACTGCGAACCACTTCCATTCCATGACCCAAAAACGAGATGATTCCATAAGGTTGAGAGCGATGTCCACCCTGACCATAGGAGTCATGTCCTCCAATTTACAAGAACCCCGCGCTCCTTCCAAAGCGTATCGAACGTGAGAATTAAGCAGGCTTGCGTCAGATTCCCTGTGCGCATGTTAGTCACCGAAGGCGAAATGGGCAAGGTGGTATTACATGTGCTCAAGATATTTCCAAGGGACTGAACGGCATGCCACGATAAGAGCTTGGAGACACCAGAAGGGATTCCGGGGGGAAAGCCTCTCGAGTATCCTCTCTCTTTCTCTTTCTCTCAATTTGAACCTGGAGGTGGTTGTCCAAACTATAGCCGATTGGAGTTTGGATAATGTTTTCGTCAATGTGGTGGGGGAGCATATGTGAATAAGATCTTCAGAAAGACCTAGTTCAGCCGGACCCAATTCGCTAATCAAACCGTCATCAGTCCAGCGCTTTCGAGGGGAAGCCCCACGGCATAAGAGATCGGCGGAGACTTCGTGGTCTGCAAGGAAAGATAGAAGGATAATAAGAAGCTCAGCATCGGCGGAGCCCGTGGCCGTCGGATCTGAAGTCAACTCAGAGGCGATAACTACGGATTTGGTGCCTTGACTTGGAACAACCTGGTTCCCTTTAGTATGCGGTGGGCTGTTCACAATATTGAAAAGGTCTGTCTGACGTAAGTAAAGATTAGCGCTGAAGGATTAAATATCTCACTTTTCAGCTTGTTTATCATGTAATTAGCATCTTTGTTCCTGTCTTGCGCCCTGCGCAATAAATCCGGCTTATCAGGAAGTGCATCAAAGGCAGCCTGACATGTTTTTGCGTTGCCGCGTTCCCAGCTAAATATTCTGTTAGCCGAGACCAAGTATATCGAGTCCAACACTTACTGGGATGCATTTTCCAGAGCAAGAAGGATCCCAGTAAGTGGCTGGTCTGATTCTCGTGAAGCCCAGGACACAATTGCTTTCCATCGATACCCAACCTTGCGAACACGATATATCAGGTCTTGGCGAATGTCGATATTTCCCAGCTGGGATCTCAGTTGAGCGACTAAAGGTGCGGTAGATCTATTCCGCGGATACAGGTCCACCAAAGCGTAAGAGACAATCCGCTTCCACAGTCTGGTAGAGGTAGAAGTAGAAGTCGACATTAAAGAGCCAAGTACCCTATTCGCGCATATTGGACCACCCAGCACTACGTCGGCGTGAGAGTGCTCACTGTTGGCTTCTGTTTCCTTGGACGACATTGGGTCGAGGGTCTGGCAGGTTCCAGGGCGGGGAAGATGGGCGCACTGACGCAGGACTTGATTTGGGGTTTAGGCTCACACTAGTCCCTAATAAGCCCTCTTTGGCGCAATGTGCCAAATATGTCCAGATTTGGTCTAGCTTTCCTGCATACTGCAGCGCCATCAATCCTAGGATCTAATATACTTATGTATGCGCAGTGGTGGGGGAACAGTATATTAAACACGGGACCTACAAGTTTGCCTGGACGAAATGAACTGTTCCCTCTAGTCCATACGCTGCTTGCAAGCATCTGCTACACCATGTCACTGTCCTGCCTAGCGCTGAACAGAGAAGCAAATCTCCCAAGTGCCGATATCGAAAAGGAATTCTTGATTGAATTGGTGATTGTTACCGACAGTTGGAAGATTCATGTTCATACACCCCAAGGCGATTTTGGACTTGAAATCACGGGAGAAGGGAAGATGATCAAGGCGTCTCTTCAAGCTGGCACGTTGGAACGCGCGGACCACGAAGAGATGGATCCAATCTTGTGGTCAGCTATCTCGCAGGCGATCTGTGATGATCCTCAGATTGGTCGTATCTGGGTTGTCCAGTAAGTGTGCCAGTGTGCCTATACACTAGATATCATGAATCTATAATAACGGGGCATCAGCTATGAAGGAACGCCAAGGTTTATGTTCGTACTTTTCCGGCAATCAGTAAGACTTAACTGACATTTTTAGGTTCACACTGCGTGCTGCTGTCGAGTATGCTGCTGTCGATGCGAAGACTAGGACACTCCAGATTTCATCTTGCTGCTGGTATGAAGCTTTAGCCACTACTAAAGAAAAACTAGCCGGTATCAAGGGGAAGCCTAAGACCACCTACAACCACCATGATTTATCCACGGAACAGGAGAAGTCTGCAATCTCGAAAGGAGGCTATGTTCCTCATGACATTGGCGAATACCAAAAACGGCTGAAGTGGTTGGACATGATGGGGGAAAGGAATTTAAAACAAGCCAGAAACATGGACAGGAACTGAAGCGGCCGGCTGTCTGATTCGACGATTTTTGCTTTAGTACTACTGTATGTACGGGGAAACATACTTGTTATGATAATAATATGGATCTTCTTTGGTCAGATATTAAACTTGATAAACAGGCCAGAACTACACTTTCCTATAATTAGGAAAGTGGGGTAGGCGGAGCAGCAGGCTTGGAAGGAGCGCAGAACATTGCAATACTGAAGCGCTGTACACTAAATCTTTCATGGCCTTCTGGGCCTGGACCACGCACTTTGTGTACACAAGCCCGAACTCGGTCCCGCCCAAGTAAATGCTGGAGCCTTGTGCCTGCGAAGACGACCACCTCAGTCATTTCGTCTCCTGGAGTAGGAACCGGTATAAAAGATGCCTCCGATCCAATCCCCTTACTGTCTTTTTTCTTTGTCGTTTCGAGATCAGCAATTTCCAGGCCGTCGTTCTCATCATGAGACCGGAATAGAATTGTTAATGTTCCACTGTCCATATGAGGCGGACTGAAATGAGCGCTGTAGCCGGTAAGTTTGCGGGAGTCATAATAGTGGACTCCAATAGTAGCAGAATCGAGAAGCGTAGTGCCCGTTAGAGGGACGTTCGTTTTCAGTGCTTGCGACATAGTCTTTAACACATGTAGTCTAATTGGGGTCCACTCCTTCAAGGAAGGGCATATTAGCACAATGCACGATTGGAGAATAAGGCTAGACCTACCTCATCAAGACATTTAATTGAACGAAACAGGTCGTACAATGGTCCCTTGAAATACTTTGATTCGACGCCAGCTCGAGCATAGACACTTTCTTTGAGTATCTCAGCCCCGTCGCGAACACACTCAGACGCAAAGGGAGAGTATTCCGTTATATCCGTCTTAGCTGCTGTTGGCTGTCTGAAAAATTCCCGAGCCTAAGATGTGCGGTCAGCGATCAATACTATGGTTGAGAAATGAGCTTAGCCTGCATTTTCGACGACGGCGTCGTAACGGCGTCGTGTGGTGTCAGGAGCAGCTAAGCGGAAAGCTCCAAATCGATAAAGGGCAGCTTTCAGCTCGTCGACTAATCCTTCCGAAATTGGTCTGTTTATGTTGATTAGAGGTAGCTTCGCAGACATCTTGGTACATACAGTACTAGGTGTGGATGAGAAGACAAAGCAAGCAAGTTTCTGACTCGCGGCTGGAAGATCACATGACTTCCATGGCCCGTTACCCCACCGGGTGGCTCTGGTTGGCCGGGAGGCCCATACCGCGCTTCCCGCTACGCTGCCAGCTCTGGCTTAATCGCCATGTCTCCGGTTTGCGGTCAAACGCAAAAAAAGGGTTCGAAGCCATCGAAGCCCAATATTCTCTGAAGCCCCTAATTTTCTATCACTTATTAAACATTGACTAAGGAATAATTGAGTTGAAGTGACTGGGTGATATTAACTGGTACAAACTGCCGACATATCTCGGGCTAATTCCTATTTAGAAATGTTTTGCGTGATGACTCTTTTCTCATTTATCTCGTTATGTTCCGTGATTGCAGTAAAACTGTCAAAGCTTTGGCTTAGGATGAGAGAAGCATATTATAGACATTACAAGAGCTGCGCGATCTCTGTCCATACTGTAGGGTTTGACTTGATAGATTGCTAGAATATGAGGAAAGTGACGGCCAAACCCGCAGACTTCTTCCAGACAAATAGACCACAATTCAGGGTAAAAGAAACCAAAATCGACTATTTTGGGCGTAAAAGTGTCAAGAACTCATTTCTGGTCTCCGCACTCGACCGCATGCACTCAAGCATGCGGCTAGTAGTGGTGGTACTGCTGGTCTTCTTTACGCCGCGCATAACCATACAAAGATGGGAAGACTCCATGACAACGCCAACTCCCCGAGGTTTGAGCACCTCAGGGATAGCGAGGGCTACTTGCTTGGTTAAGCGCTCCTGAACTTGGAGTCTGCGAGAAAACATCTCAGCCAGACGCGCCTTTTTAGAAAGACCGCTGTCGCGGTGGTCAGGTATGTAACCAATATGGATCTGAAGCCTGAGATCAGTATAGTCTACCGGAAATGCATTCAAGGTATTGTACCTACCTTTCCAATAAATGGAACCATATGGTGCTCACACAGGGACGAAACGTCGATATCTTTCACAATAACCAGTTCGTCATGGTCCTCAGTAAATATAGCTCCCTTGATCAAATCCCAAACATTCTGCTCATACCCTTTGGTAAAATAAAGCATGGCTTGGGCATATCGCTTAGGAGTCTCCCGGAGACCTTCTCGTTCTAGATCCTCGCCCACACATTCAAGAATTGTGCGAACAGCCCCGGTTAGCTTCCGTAGACGCGTTCTAGTTTCCTCTGGGGTTGACCATGTGATATAGCTTGGCGCCAAGTCACGATATGAGATCTTCGACATATCTGATTCATACTGAGGACACCAACCCCGCATGAGCGTGCGTTTGAACCCTGCCGCCCAGACCCTGTTCGCGTCGAAATGATAAGGATGATCTTGAAAATTACCTCGCTTTTCTTGACGTCTCCTTTAGATCGCGTTTGCCGCTCTATCAACACGAAAGATATCCCTTCCCATCGAGAAACCGATCCTCCTATAGCAAAAGAGCACCACCAGTTGATATCGGCCGGATAACCAATGCCTGATAGCAGATAGTGCGGAATCAATTCATGGCCTCGATCAGGAACAGTGACTAGGCGTTGAACAAGCCACTTGAAGCTAGCTCCGCGTCAGAGAAAAGCAGGCATTGTGTAAATTCTAGTCCTTCGTTCTACCTTCAGCCCAGCTTTTTTATGAGAAGCCTCGCGACATTAGCAGCGGGAGATACAGACGATGGAAGCGCATTTGCCTCGGCATGAGATCCAGAACTACAGCTTAGATGATGGTGAGTATCACCCTTCAGAATGTCTTTATATTTGCTGACGATCGTGCATAGAGACGGTAATGGTGACACGTCGAAACGAGCGGCATATTACCATTCCACCTGATATGGTAGACGACTGGGCAAAAGCCTATGGCAGGAGGGATGTGGCTGAAACGCTCTCCAACATCCAGAGGGCATTCGATGTATCGACTGCGATCTTTACAACAATAATTTGAAACAATAAGATGTCCCAGGACGTTCGCTCGCTCTGATCAGTAACACACACTTCCCCCGCACTAATCTTGGAACTCTTGTCCAGGTAGCTATACTTGCCAGCCATATAATCAATCCCATCAAGGGAAAAGAGTCAGGGGCTCGTTGGAAAAGCGATCGACAAAATCCATTAGTTGTGGAGCGTGCGTCGTCGGCCAGTTTGAGAAATCATCGTAATAAACCATTGGTTTGCATGAGTATGTCCACTGGGAGCATTCCCTTACCAATCCTTGTAACAAACCTAAGAAGGCCTCGCAAGGATACCCGCAGTGATGTATATGGTGTATCTCGCTGTGAGCACTTCTCCAAATCTAGCAATGGCTATTCACCTCTAGTGCGAGCTCGCGTTCTTGTCACTCTCGAAGGAAGGATGAAGCGAAGAGACCACCAGTGTTGCGACAGCGCTCCCAAACAATGACCGTGCCCGACTATCGTGCGGAAGACGATCGAATGTCGGCCGCTTTCGGCGACTTGGCTAGTACCACTAATCAAGAGTTTGGCTTTCGATTTTGAAAGGTCTCGGCTTATCTCGAAGTCATCTCAGGGGCAATTGCTTCGGCAGTGCGCTTGACATTGTTCCAGTTCGCGATTGAACCAACTGCCGTGGACCGCCTATAAGGATAATTAAGTCCTAATTCCGTATTGCATGCCCCCTCTCCCGACCCCAAGACCGCTCCCCATCTTGCACCCCTAACGTCGCGGTCGCAGACGGAGGGCCTGTATATTGCGAGGCGATGTAACGGTGCAAGGAAGCTGAGGTTTCTCCGCGCGAAGCATTTTCATTTGAGTGTTAACAGCCGTGGCTGCGTGACCGAAACGAGGTTGTACAAAGCGAGCCTTGTTCACACGGCATCGATTTGTATCCTGTTTTTTGGGCCTTTCTGGTCTCCTCACCGATCGGTCGGTATCTTGGGGGCTGAATGCCGGTTGAATTTTGATCTCTGTTCTGATTTCGAGCTTTATGGGTATGATCGGTGGAACTCGGCTTCGTGGACTTGCAAGACCCTTTCCATCAAAGCACTTGACTAACATTTGCGCCGTGGAGGCACGTTGATCGGGATCCACTCTCGCCATTTCCTGAATTACCTCGAGAGTTGATGCCACACTCAAAACGGCCTGATTGGCGTGCTGAATAGATCCGAAGAGCTCTGACTTGTCGCGGAATTTGTCAACGTCGAGCGTCCATGCCATGGTTACAAAGAGAGACTAGATGTCCATCTTGTCCGTCTGTGTGCCATTTTGTAGAACCTCAGGAGCCATATTCAATGGACTCCCTACCAAAGTCACTGCGCTGACCGTGCGATTGCATAGACCAAAGTCGCCGAGCTGGAATTGATATTGTGCGTTTGGCAGTGAAGTGTATATGATGTTCTCTGGTTTCACATCTCGATGGACAATGCCTTTCACGGCGAGGTAATCCAAGGCCTTGAGAATTTGGTGGAACGTAAAGTTTGCGAGGCTGGTGGATGGAACAGTTTCACTTAGAGCCAAGGATTTGAGTCAAACTTTACCATTTAGTGAGGTGCTCTTGGAGGAAACAAAACAGCGACTCAGCTTGGTTTGATTCGGCCCAGCAACCTTTACGCGAAGATCATTTCACCTTTCTACGCTCTTTCCGGACGTTATGATCCAAGATCTGTCTCCGACCTGTGCGCAATGGTCCGCAGCGGCGTATGGCTTGAGGAATCAGTTGTTCCATACGTCGCTGTCTCCACAGCATGTCGTCCTTTGAACGCTTATCTTTACGATTTCTTCAAACATGAGAATGTTCAGCAACTGGAAAATGCGAATGGAATCCGGCGTGGTGACATGTGGTATCTCTTGAACGACTTCTCCATGGTTCTGGCTACCATCACGACTAATCTAGAAAGCTTCTCCAATCCTCACGGAAGCACTGACATGGACATGCTTAATGTTGCTGGTAGTGGCGATTTCAATTGTTTTGAGGCGGAGCACAATATTGCTGACGAAAACAATCGTCCCAACAACGAAACCACATCGACAAGACCGGCCAGATCTTTGCATAGTAAAACTGTGCAACCGCCATCTTTGTCCCAACTGCGAGGTACTCCACCAGACCAGATTGCAGAGAACTGGGAAGATGAAATGGCTGATGCTATGGATCTAAAGTCCACGTATCGCCCCCGAAGCGGTGCGAAGAGCGTGCTTAACACCGATTCATTACCTACACAAGACAAACATTTGAAAGAGCCACTGGACTTGGTTTCTAAGGCATTTCAACAGCTCAAAAAGGAGTTTGATAATAAATTCTTGAGTATGTGGGCATGAAGGCATGTCATTGCCTCTGGTCTATCTTCTCTTGTTGGGTCAGCCGACTCAAGTGGGCCGTTATTGAGCACCGTCGTATAAAATAAAAATGCTTTGGTCTATTTTTTGCTACAATAGTGTGTTGTGGCCGTTGAAGTCTCACGAGGTTTGTTGTTGAAAATACCTGGAAAACGCTTGGCCTCTGTAGCCATACGCCACCATTGGTCAAAAACGACGCAGAAGATGAAATTGCTGCTCTAGATATTTTTCCTTCGGCTTGGTGTAAGCTGAAAGGGTGTTTGTCGTCAATACCATCGAATAGGTCGCCCGACATCAGATTTGCGGGTTCTTTACGCCTTGAGTTTCTTGGTTTATTGAATATATAAATTTGCGGCTCACTTGAGACCCTCACCTTTGGATGATATGCGGAACGTTGTGAACACTATTGCAAATCTTCCGAATCAATTTCAAAGAAGCATATCCTTGGCGATTAACGATCGAGATTCTGCGGTCGTTGCGAGAAAATTGGTTCTGCTTCTCCTTCCTCTCCTGTAGTGAAGCGAGAATGAAAGCGTTGAAGGAATGTCAATTGAGATAGGTCTTTGCGAGTCATTTTATTGATTTAAGAAATAACCACCAGTACGATTCTACGGAATGTGTGATAGTCAAGATTCGACGGAGAAAGGAATTTTTTCGAGGAGGGAAATATTATTTCCCCCAAGTTTTGACAGAGGGTCAACTTATACCTTGATCCGCCAAAGAATACACATTTGGCGACGAGCTCTCGGCCCGAAAACATCATTCTCCAAACTAAAAATAACTACTGCTGGCCTCCCCGTTCAGGGCCATTTCCCATCTCGTCGAAGGTTCATTCGCTTCAGCCGTAGGAGGCAGCGGAAATCGACAACACCATGGATAATCCTCCAGTTTCTTTTAATAGCGTCCAACACGACAACTCCTATATTCATCATAATTCTTTCCTTGTATTTGTACGTCAAGGGCACTATAGGATGGCAAATTCATTCTGACTATAAGGAGAGACTAAAGTCACATCTGAGATGGAACGCCTGCCCGGTTGAGCTGACGCCTTTCATGTCTACGTTTGATAATCGAGGTCTATAACACATAGGAAAATGCAGTATTTCAAGGGCTTAACATCTGATTATTCCCTTCTTCGCAGTTGAAGCTGAGGAACGCATTCGACACCATCACCGTCGGGGCGATACCGGCGTTTCTTTGGCCAGAATCAAGGCTTCATCATTACGTCCCAAATTTCTCCATATTATTTTCGTGGGAAGAACCGTGAAACTACCCGCCTGACAAATTGAAGAGGATATGACGTTCATATCCACAAGGGATGTCTGCCAGCATTTAGCGGTCGATGTCCGATTGAGTAAAAGCTCCGAGTGGTTTGCGCTCGACTCTATTCCATCCTACATGATCTGTATCAATCCAAAGTGGAATGAAGAGCGCCCACAGGTTGTGGGAGGATTTTGTATAAGGTGAGAACAGATTTTCAACTCGCGCTTCAACTTGGGATCTTTTTTGGTGGGGACCCTCGATAAAAGTGACACCCATTCCTTTCCGGTTTCCGGGATGGAGATGATCACTCCAGCTTATGGATAGGATACACATTCTGAACAGTCTGTACAATGGACAGACGCGGTATATTTACTTAAGAGTTACGGAGCGGATCTGACACAATTAAATGTGACGTTTAGTCAAAGCCCATTGAAGATTCTCTTGTCGAAAAAATTAAAAATTTCAGAGCATTGTTAATAGCCTTCTGATTTGATTATCTCTTTTGATCTTTGGAATTGTACAGTAGCGTCATCGTGCCCTTAATATGGAATTCGGAATTTGCATGTGGAGCTAAATATCCAGAAGAAGAGCCATTCCAGATCCCCCCAGACACTCGCCCGATCCACGAGCTATCAGTCTACACTGGTTATTCTACACTGGTTATTCTACACTGGTTATTCTACACTGGCTATTCTACACTGGCTATTCTACACTGGTTACCGATGTCCAGAGGAGACCTGCACATATGTGGCTCGCCAGACTGAAATTGTCCGGGCCACCGACATATCAAACACGGCCCCCTCCGGTAGGCGAACGGGACGGCAATGCGAGACAGGTCCTGCCAATGCGACGCTAGAGCCCGCGAAATACCCGCGATTCTTCATAAGTTGTGCCCATAGTAGCTACTCTGAGGTTTTGCCCGCCACGAACGAGCGACGGACCCAAGAGGCGCTGGAAATAAAGGAGTCGGACTTCATCCGAGCCCAGGTTGACTGAGCGCTTCTCCGCTCAGACGAGCTCACGGAGGCCGAAGATAAGGTTGCACCAACTAACAACGACGAGACTGAGGCATGGCTTGAGCTTACTTGGTGGCCAGAGTACGCCCGAGGGTATGGATTAGGAAGTCACATCCCTCACCTTTCCGCCTGATCCCGCGATAGAGCTGATTCTTATCGCGGTCGAACATAGCGTGCGGAGGCTCGTCCAGCTTGCCTTCAATTCGATCTCTTCCCACCGGATTAACGAATTCGACCATGTTCGCATTAACAGTTTTGTTCAAATACCGGGGGTCTGGGAGCGACCGATCCAGATGAAGTTACCGCCATCCACCTACTCCCGTTACTGACAGGTCTAGGTTCGACCTATTAGTTTTGCGTATCGCACTAGCCGCCCAATCAGCAGATTGAACTTCGCCATCGGTTCTCTGCGTGCCAATTAACCGCAATTGACAAAACTGATGCGATGGGCGAAGCGACTTCTCCATGTGGAAAATATCCGCATTATGCCAAAGCAGAGACAACTATTCCTATTGACCCTCAGCTAGTCAGCGCTATGAGGCTACTGCAATAATAAATGTACGTTGACGTGTAAGTATGCAGATTGCACCACTTCCAAAACCAGATGTGTGGCCTGGTTAAGCCCTGCCATGGGCCACAACTGAAAGTTCCTTCCGGGTTCTGAAACATCGTAAAGGGCGAACAGAAGAACAAACAACGCCTGTCCCACTCAATATAAACAGCTCTATCAGTATATAGCTCGCGAACCAGTGGGCTAAGGTAGTTGGGTCTCAACGTCTCAACTGATTATTGGTCGCCTTAGTGCGCGGGCGTATCTGTGCACCCTATAATTTCTTTTATATTTATCGTATAATATATATCAGATAATAAAACAAGCGTAATATGGCCTACCCTTTTAGTTTACCTTCATTAATTAAGGTAGTATAACTACAAGAAGGCCTTCTTTAAGAAAGTAGTAGGGTTTTAAGGTTATAGAAAGCTTATATAAACCCCTAGCCCAAGGGTGACTAAGTATCGTACGAGTAAAGCGGAAACCCTAACTGGTATGCAATGCATCCCACTTCTATATGGGAAATTCAAAAAAAAGAGTCAAAAAGTGGGGCATCCATAGAAAAGGGGGGCTGCTCACGATAAAGTGCAGCTTCCCAGCGTGTTGCTTACGAGAGTCGACTGTATATGCCTTGGTACAGGTGATCTGCCTATGGTATACAGCAACGCTGTTAGTTCGTGAAGATCCTACAGAAAGGCATGAATACTAAAAACATTTGTATTTTACATCACTTGCAAAAAGTTTTTGAGTGATCATCGTTATTTTTCATTCATTATTTGATTTTCGCTCCTCCATGCCATACATTGACAATCTGCTCTCTAGTAAGATTCGCGTTCAGATTTACACGACCATTTAGAAATCCCTCCATTTCACGCTCCAAAGTTTCACGATCAACCAGGAAGGTGGAGCCACTCTTGAACCACCTACGGTCCTTCAACCATTTGTGAGTTCCTTTACTGAAAACTGCTTCCAGCACCATCCATCTGTAGTCTACATCTGCTGCGGCATACATAAGAGCCAGCAATGGCGCATATTCACAACTGCATTGACTGAGATGCGTGACCAGGCTTCTTCGATCCTGCTGGACAGCTGGTGAGGGAATCAAACTTTCTTCATTCTCCATGACAAGGAATCGCGGAAGACCGGCGGCGATTGGGAAGGGGTGATATGTCGAAAAGCCCCAATCAATTATCCTGCACTGTATAAGTAGGTATTTCTCTCAAGTCTCGGGGTCTCTTACCCAGTAATATTATAATTGCTGTCTACCAAAATATTATTGCTCGATAGATCGCCATGTGAAATGAGGAAGGGAGCATGGTTTAATTTTTCATGTACAACCTCAGGGAGTAACGCTCGAAGTATCAGGCAGTCCTCCAGTGAAATTTCCGGCAACTGATTCCGATAAACACGAATGATTTTTCGGTCGACCGCATCTGTAAGGAAGTCAAGTGTAGATACTCCTTTTCTTGTAAGTAATTAATTTCATAGTTCATCGCGGTGTGCTTACTTTTGACTTTGGTACATTGAATTAGTTGCAATACGATCTGGATGATCTGTTGCAAAACTTTGTCGCGGTCACATCGGTGCGGAGGTACAGCATCATTCCATTCCAATGGATCACCTGGTATCCATGAGAGAACAATGAGTGGGAAGCCGACTTCATTATCATAAGACAGGTCATAACCAATAAGTTTTGGAGCCCAGTGGAATCCATTAGCATTGAGACGTTTCAGATTCTCTATTTCGCATTGGAGTTGAGTTATGACGACCTCTTTAGGGGCATTTCGTGCATGTATTGGAATTCGCACAGCCCAGGTGGTCTGATCAGAAAATCCAAGCTTGTAAACTTGACAATGGCCCCCAGAAAGCGGACAGGCCAGAGTGTTGGAACAAAAGGAGGGTAACTCGTCAGATGTCCAAAATCTTTGGGCCACTAGAGGGATATTTTCTGGACGGAATGCCATTTTGAAGAATCGAATGTAAGGTGATGAAGCGAATACATCAACCTGTAGATGGAGTCGGATGAAAAAACTCTCTTGAGAAAGACTTAACCAGCTAGCGTCTGATAGATCACATTTCTGTGTATGTATGTAACCATGCGCCAAGCTACGGCTCCGGCGTATGGGATTCAGGGATATTCTGAACTTGACTTGAGAGACAAATCTATCATACACGAATCAATCAACCTTTGCTTTGGAAGCATAAACTGTTCACTTAACTGTACACAGGACCTAGCTGGTGATACCAACAACAAGAGTCTGGGAAACCGAATCTGAAGGCAGTACCTCAGAGGAAGGAAGACTAATAAAAGATTCAGGTTCAGACTGAAACGACTCAGTGTGTTGATGTTCTGGTAAAGCTGCTTCGTCAAGCCCATCATTAAGCAGAAAATAGTCATATTGCTTCTGGCGCGTAGCCATCCGTTCATTCTCGTTCAATGCCATTATTCTTAGCGCCTGGAATACTCGCGGCATAAGCCAATTAGCATGACTTCGTATGATGTGATTTCCCTGCATCACCCTTGCCGCAGGTGTGACGAAGTGACAAGACCTAAGCTAATGCGCCGCGAGTTTCACTTCGTTGGAGATCGCCGCACAGTGACACACCCACTATCCAGAATTCTTTTTGTTCGGCAGAAGAGCGCCTCGAACGCGCGCGCTAACAGCAGGCGCTTTAATGACTGTCTGTAATTGTTCCAGTCTGCAAGATAGGTGCTTACAAAAGGCAGATTATGATAGCCTTGTCGTGAAACAGAAATCGCTTGTGCCTGGCCGCACGGGTCTGTCAGGCGAACAGCTAACTAGCCGCCAGCCACCACTGTCGGAAGGAATAGGCGGAGTGTATGGCAGAAAACTAGGGTATCTGGCAAAAATGGTTAGCGTGCTCGGAGGAATACGTCAGCATGAAAAATTGAGGTTCTGGCTAGTAATGCTTAAAAGACCAACCTTCCTGTGTCGCGCTCCCCGTGCTTTAATTGCGCAACCCGCACAAGCGCCTAACGAGAGGTGATATACCCAAACACATGCCCCCAATTTGTCTCATAAATTGTGTTCTAGCGCGCGGTATTGCATCACATGGATGGATCCAGGGGATAGAAAATCGGCCACAACCACACCATCGGAATACGCGCCGGGGCTCTCCCGCCACTTAAACTGTGGGGCTGTTGGGAAGCCCATCTCGTCAATTATACAGCAAGAAGTACAACTATTTTGTTTTATCGCAGCACAGGAAACAAATGGAGCACAGATCATAGGTTGTTTTCTTGAAAGAAGACTACCTTGGGGTGCGCCGTTAGCGCTCTGACGCACTCATCAGGCAACTATCCACCTCTTTTGCAGGCGCCCTGCTATAAAAATCATGTTTCAATCATGCGTTATGCGGGATAGATCACACCAAATCCACTTTGCGGGAGACACCCCGAAATGAAAATGAAGATTTCAGTACTGTAGATCTTCTTTCGCTCTCTTGGACCTAAAGTTGAGACAGAGGAAGTGACCCATAGATTGCATTGGCCTTTGCCCAAATATTTCCCTCTCGACGTCGGCAGAGCCCTTAGGCCTCGAGGACCAATAGTGAATAACTGAGGTCGTAGTAGCTTTTAAGCCCACTATCTTGCGGGAGAGACGCACATTCAGGCTATGCAGCGGGTAATTGTTCAAACCTTCCCAGGACTTATATTTTGGGCCTACCTGCTACTTAGCCGAGCGCGCGGTTGCTAGAATCCGACGTTGCGTCGAGGTCTGGCATTGGCCCTCGGTCTTGCAGGAAGACTTATGAGACTCGTACTGGAGACCGGTAAATACAGTCAATGTCCTGCCAATTCTAATTTGAGAGGCTATTTGACATGGGTGGAATCGGAATTTATTTGTATTGCTGGTGGTTGACTCTTTTCTTCGGAAGCGCACGTGTGACTTGAAGGAACAATTTTATACGGGTTACATGTTGACTGACAGCAGCCGTTGCCCATCTTTCTCTGATTTCCACAGGTCGGAAGAGATCTGGCAGCATGTCCTTCTTTTCTCCCTTAGAACCAGTCTTCATCAAACTCCCTTGTGACGAAGGCTGTGCAACTTCTGCAGAGAAATAAGCCTTGTAGGCTGGATGTGCTTCTTTTCTCCCTTAGAACCAGTCTTCATCTACCTCCCTTGTGACGAAGGCTGTGCAACTTCTGCAGAGAAATAAGCCTTGTAGGCTGGATGTGCTTCTTTTCTCCCTTAGAACCAGTCTTCATCTACCTCCCTTGTGACGAAGGCTGTGCAACTTCTGCAGAGAAATAAGCCTTGTAGGCTGAATGTGACTCTTGTTTACGTTGCTGCTCTATAGATCCTGCCCGCCGTTGTTGTTTCTATTCGCTAAGAAGTGACTCCTGTCACATGACTCTATATAGTATTGGCGAATTGTGCGGAAATATAGCACTGGACCTCGCTTCAATTCTAGAAAGACGTCCTAGCCCGACGGAACGGGCGTCTACAGGAATAGCTACCGGTGACTCAGATTGGCATCGTCCACGCTCCACCACATTTCCTGCAATTACCGCCTGGTAAGTAACTAACTACGATAGTAGCCCTATTGGTGCCAGTACCGGATATTTGGGGTGATAGCGGAGATAGAGCCTCTTTTCCGCTAGGAACAGAAGTCTTCAGATGTGAGGTTGACACATGTTCCTGCAACCTTGACTGTGTACCCGCTACCTCGGCGAACAATTCTCTTGAAAAGGCCGTTGCGACATGCTATCTTCAGGCACTGGTCCGCAGAGTATCTTGTCCCAGGATTGGGTCGATCATATGCATGACAAGCTCTACAAGCCTATCGTCGTTCTCGTTTTTCTCGTCAGGTTTCTGAAGAAGTGGATTTGATCCAGTTTGAAATCCATTGTTTAAAACGACGTGAGATACATCTGTATGCCACCACATATCTCGCATCTACCACAGCCACTAGTGAGGTCTTTGCAGTTCTAAAGCGATCATACGGTCGCTTAGTAGACCAACAGACCTGGATGGGCATCAACCATGTCGACACGCTTGATTTTATTGCAGCCTACCCACGCGCACGCGAAGACTTCAGGCTAGAAGCATCCAGAATGCATTCAAACTGACCGATTTAATCCCATTAAATATGGCAGAAGTCCTTGATAAGCTGAACGTTCAGCTTCGTCCGCCTACAACAGACCGACCCTCAAGCCGATCAAGCATTCATTGCCCTGAAACACCAAGCGATATTGAGCAGCTTTCAAAGCATAGGGGATCAGCATGACAGCTTGTTAAAGATCGACCTGATAGCCCACGTATGCCTATGCAAGAGGTATTTGATTAGGCTTTTAAGGCGTGTGAAAAAGTTATCAAACGTATCCTTTTAAAGCAAGGAGTCATTAACTCACGGGCTGAGAGCTATAAGAAGAAGAGATGATAGGCCTTATCTAAAAGGCAGATTCAGCCCAAGGGGCTTCAGCGGCCGGTGGTCAGACCAGTAGATGTCAATATACATGCAGCATATGCAGGAAGTCTGGCCATGGGGTCAATAGATGTCCAGACAGTACTTGGACTTAATATAAAAATGTTGTGGTGGGTTAGAAGCTTCATGAGTATAGAATAAGTTGAATGGAGCGGCGGGTTTGCGCTGCTTAGGAATATGAAAATAATTAAATGGGTGGGCGGGAAGACCGGGAAATACGTTAAATGCCTATGATTGGGTGACCACCTTCGTATCTCCGACAACTGAGTTCTTCGTCCAGGTTCTATTGGTTGAGATAATTCCGCCTTTGTTAGTTCCAGAACTATTAACGAACGGAAATTTGACCTTGTATTAGCTAGCAGAGGGTGTTCTGATGTTGCTAAAATTATAATCTACCTGTAAGTATATGCTAGATTCTGCACTACAGGAACGGAGACCCCAGAAAAATGGTTCCGAGTACTAGTGTATGCACCCAGAAATTGCCGGAGCGACGGGAGGAGGCTCAAATCATGGATTGACTGGGATCTTTGAGCATCTCAGTCAGTTTCGTTACTTACACTGTTAGGCCACTAATTCCCGAGAAGACTTCAGAAACTTCAATTCCATTTCTAAATCCCGGATCTTCTTCCCAAACTTTTCCCAAAACCCCACACAGTAAATTTGAAAAAGTTGTGGATAATCCTGCCTGAAAGACTGCATTATTGTCTCTTAATTCGCCAAACAATCTTTCACGAATGGCCGCAGACTGTTTGTGACTTCCCTTATTGCTGTTCAAAACAGCTCCTTTAGGAGAAATTCGTAATTTCTTGTTTGATTCTTCGCTTGGTCACGAAGAACCTCCGGTACGAGCACTTTGCATTCAATATCTTGCTCAATGATATGTTTGTGTTGGGCCATGCGTCCATTCTCGTAATGAAGTCAGTTGCACGTACAGGTTCCACTCGGGATGGTCTTGCTTTCCGTTGACTCTGGATTAGGGAGCCGAGCACCTCGCAATATGCGTGCTTTGCCGACATGCGACTTCTATGCAATTTTCACGGAAGCCCCACAGGCGCCAGGGATCGGCCCCCAGAGCCCGTGTTGACATTCCCCAAGTTCCGGTTTTGCCGTTCACAGGACAATTAATGGAGGTCTCGGGATTAATCTTAGACAAGAACGATCTTCTATGGTAAGAGAATCTGCTCCTGAGAACGACGGAAACCCCTGGGAATCTGTTGATCCCCATTTCAGCTTTCATTATAGGGCTCCCAAGGTCCGCAACTGACGTTCAGAGTGCTCGTGACCGATCTATAGGGCCATAGGCTCGCTCAATGATATTTCGATTATATCCATATTGAGTTCTCGGTTTTTTCCTGAGCGCCAATGGTTTTCAGCTCCTCTTCAGGTCCATCGTTTCTTCTTTGCTAGACTCTGTGGTAGCGATAACAGCTTGCTGACCTCACTTGCTGACCTCAACTGCACAGAATGCTATTTTTTGGAATGCGACTGCAAGAATTCAAGAATGCCAGCAATACGGCTTCGCAATAGCCTACCTACATCAATATGGATGACTGGAGAAGACGACCTGGAAGACACTGCCGCCGATCGCTTTTGTGCTTATCCCAGAAATTCATCGTTCATCCCAAGCTTTCCAGGCCGCATCATCATTCGCACTTCTCACACGGGGGAACAGGAAAAAAAGCATAGACTGGTATTTTCCGCCCTGCCTACTGAATTGTCTAGTGTTTTCTGGATGAGCATTTCCACTGGTATGTACAAACTGGCTCTGATAGATAACGGACCCTAAGCTACTGGAATGCACTGCATCCCACTCACTCCTATGAAACAAGGGGCATGTGAAAGTGAGGCGTGTTAGATCATTCATGGCCGTTTTCTATCATTTTATCTCTAAATACTGGCCCGATCCAGTCTATCACCTTGCATATTGTCCTTGCATGTTGTTGAGTAACGCCAGCCAAGGAATGTTGGACAGCTTAAGGCAGCGTTGCACTCACTTCCTTGCCACAGTAGGTCCTAGAGCATATTTGCCATGTCAAAAATTATAAGTATGGAGACTTTCAAGGCTCGTGGAATATTCAACTTCTCCTGCGAAACGTTTTCTATCCCTTACATATAGCCTTTCAAACCTGAGATTTCTTCTTGTCTCTCATTGACCAATTTCACAATAAGCATGACCCGGAAACGGGCAATCGATCTTACTGAGGCGGATGGGTTGGACAACGAGAAGCGAATTAGGCTTTTAGGAATTATTGATCGACTCCGTGAACTGGGCATCAGTGAAAACGTCTCTCTTCCTCAGGTAAGTTGAACCACGTTAACCCACAGAGCTACGTTCACTGAATGACTACAGCTCGTTGTAGTTGGTGATCAATCGAGTGGGAAATCATCCCTCCTGGAAGGTCTAACCGGTCTTTCGTTTCCTGTGGCCAGTGACCTCTGTACCAGATTTGCAACCCAGATTGTTCTGCGTCGAGCGCCCGCAGGAGAAGAGGAGGCAAAGATTACAATCATCCCTGGTTCAACCTCACGTCTTGATGAAGCGTTGAACCAGCGCCTTCTTGCGTTCGAGAGAAGACTGTCAGCCGTGGATTTTGGATGCCAAGAATTTGAAGACATATTCAATGAGGCAAGCATCGTCCTGCTTTAAGTAATAGGACTTATATTGACTTGCCGACAGGCAGCTACTTGTATGGGCGTACCTGGTCCGAAGGCAACAAACCTAGAAGACGTGGAAAAGAGGTTTTCGGATGACATACTCAAGATTGAGCTTTCCGGACCAGACCATCGGCACCTCAGTGTCGTGGATGTTCCGGGCCTGTTTCACAGTCAGGCCAAGAAGACTTTCTGGTTTTTGGGGATACTTCGCTAACTACAATTGAAGATCCGACCAAGTTCCAGACCGAAGAGGACCGCGCCATTATCAGACAACTGATCGAAGGCTACATGACTGACAAGCGCACCATCATCCTGTAGGTCACATACACTTGACGGAAAATCTGTTGTGGGGCTGCATAGCTTACTTACATTATCAGGGCTGTCATGGATGCACGCAACAACCTCGCGAACCAAGAAGTGTAAGGGAACTAGACCTTGAGCGTTAAAAGAACCTGCTAATATGGAATAGGTTTTCTATGGCGCGTGCTGCAGACCCAGCTGGCAAACGAACCGTTGGAATTATCACCAAATGCGACGCCCTGCAGGAGGGAGACGAAGTTGGAGTAAGTTCCAGCCACATCTGTGGGAAAAAATTTAACTAAATGTGATCAAGGTTCTGCGCATTGCAAAAAATGAAGTTGAGCACCTCACCCATGGGTGGTTTGTAGTTAGAAATCGCTCCACACAGGAAATCAAGGACGGTGTCACCATTGACGGCCGACATAGGAAAGAGAAACAGTTTTTCTCAACAATGCAGCCTTGGACCGAGCTCAAGAAAGATCGAGTCGGTATTGGTGCGTTGAAGTCCTTCCTAGGTCATCTCTTGTATGGCCACATTCGTTCCGAATTCCCAGCCGTTGTGGCGGATATTGAGCGACTATCTCTGGAGACTCAAAAGGAATTGGAAGTTCTGGGCCCTTCTCGTCAAACCACTGGGGAACAGAGACGTTTCCTGACACGCATCTCATCGAAGTACCAAAATGAGGTTGATAAGGCACTGAAGGGAAACTATGGGGCTGATCTGGAAGCACTTAGTCCGCTCAAGCTTCGGATGCACTTACGGCAGCATGCTGATGATTTTGCAAAAACTATGACCACGAACGGGCATGTCAAGGTGTTCCGCACGACTCAAGACGCAGATGATCCTGAGTTCCTCAGGCCAGCGGATGACAGGGAAAACATCTATGATTGGATTCGTCGTTTCTACCTGGAATCCCGAGGTTCTGAGTTACCCGGAACCGTGAATCCAATTGTGTTGGAGAATTTGTTCCGCCAACAGTCCAGCTCATGGAAGGAAATTGCGGTCAAATACATAGACAAAGCTGCCTCGGCAGTTCACTTTTATAACGAGAAGATTTTGGCAGATATTTTGCCTGACGACGATGTGAGAGAGAAACTTTGGAAAATCATGTCTCCTTCAGAACATGAGACATACAAACAAGCGCATGAACAGCTCCTCAAGATATTGAATGACGAAAGAGGTGGAGTTTTGCAGACCGTGAACCATTATTACGCCGACACCCTTTCATCGATTCGTCAGGAAAGAGTTATTGCCCGACTGGAGAACCTTGGTCTTCATGATGGGTTAATACAATTTAATATGAGCAAGGTGCTTCAAGGAGTACACTTGAGCAACGAGGACCAAGCTGTTTTTGATATCCATGACATTCTGAAGGCTTACTACAAGGTGGCTTTGAAGCGTTTCACGGACAATGTCGTCATTCAGGTCACTGAACGATACATTTTAGGGGACGGTGGTCCGGTGAGAATGCTTTCGCCCGATTTGATTGGCGACTTTGAAGAGGATAGATTGACCGAAATTGCGGGTGAGAATTTTTCAACTGCGAGCAAGAGAAATGATTTAGTCTCCAAAGCTGCGCGTTATAGAGAAGCTTTGGACATTGCAAAACAGGCGGTGCTCTGATCTCGTGTAGTCTGTATGCGGTTTGCTGCTCAGGAAGGCCATCAAACAACGGCGTTTGGCGCTGATACTGGCAATTCAACATTGTCGTATTCATTTTGTTCGTGTCTCTGAGTTCCTCCAGGCATGGTTTTCTCCCACTGGGTTTTTCCATCTCCAAGCGCGAATGCGGGAGGAATTCCATCTTTGTTACGCTGTTTACAATTTTGATGTTCTTTTAATTCTGACTTTACCACAGTTGCTTCACGTTTCTCGTTATGTCGACTTTCTTTTCATTAGGATCGATTTTAGGCATGTGCCACATTCTCTACGCATCCTTTATACGTCTTGTAACCGCCACATGTTGTGTGATCACGGAATTTGACATGTGTCAATTACAAACTAGCTGATCATTTTTAGGATCATGATATGCAAGAATACTACATCCACGTCTAATTTCTCCGCATATTGCTGAATCTTGACACTTCGCACATTTTACTCTAGGATGCAGTGCGTCTTATAGCTCCATGGAATATGGCAGGTCTGGCCCGTTAAGGATATCCTGCCTTATAGTACTGCAACGCGCCCGTTATTAGGTCTTTATCTGAATACTAATGGGAGCTTCATTAGACATTGGCATCTCCCACGGGACTCCCACCATAGGACCTAGGACTTTCCGCCGTGGACGGGAGTTGGGACTAACCTTCAGTCCCATGGGCGGGACTAAATGGGTGGTGGGACTCCCATGGGAGTATGGGACTTTCCCACGGGACTGTAAACAATGCAAACAATTAAAATTCTGCAACTGGCATAAATTTGGCAATTTCCCTATTATTTTTAAGTATAACACTTACCGTACTACTTCAGATAGCCCTACAGATCCTCGATGAAGACTCAATAAAGATGGGAAATGTGAATTTATTCGTATGCTACATCGTATTGCTATCGACAATCTCAAGCATTGATATAACTTGATGGGGCTCCTGCTTTTGAAAATGGTGTATTTGCGAGGGGGCAGAGTGTTTTGTTTGTAACAGCTTAATGGAAGGTCAAAGGGAGAGAACATGCGGTGAGTTGGGAGCAGGAGCCTCTACTGGGGTGATATGAGCGCTGAGCAACCGGATATAGCCCATCTTGTGATGAAGTTGTGTGGCTTGCAATGTATGGTGCAAGTATTGCAATGAAGGAGTATTAATACCGATTCGGTATTAATACTCCAAGACTACCACCCCTCCTCTACCAGTCGAGACTGCGGGCCTTGCGATAGAACATTGAAGGTCCATGTCATCGGAAAAAAGAAACCTGTCCTGTCGAAGACCGAACGGTCGCGATGAAAAGCGTTCGGTAACAGCTGATTCCAACAAACCGACCACGACAGCATACACGACCTTCGACCATGCAGCCTAAACCTCAACGTCCCTGTCACGCGATGCCGAGTCATGAGATGTTGCAAATCAAAGGACTCTCCACCCATGCAAGACCGATGAGAGCGCGATGTAACTCAACGACGCGGGGTGATGATCGACAGAGGCGCATGATCGCACGCCAGGCAGGCACGACGCGCTGCAGGGGTGAATAATCCTTCAAATATTAGTCTGGACCCTTCAGATGCTTTCTCACACCCACAATGCCACGCGACTTGCTTCTGTCGCTCCTGATTACTAGTGGTCGCGTGCTGGTCGATGCCGCTCTCCCTGCAGTACCGGACGACAACGATGTGCTGCAGTACATAGACCCACTGATCGGCAGCGCCAATGGGGGTATGGAGAATGAGAATGGCGCACCAATGGGAGCGCACGGCTTACTCTGATTATAGGAAATGTCTTCTCGGGTGCTTGCCTGCCTTACGGCATGGCCAAGGCCGTTGCCGACACCGATTCGGAAAACAACCAGGGTAGTTTCGCCTATGACGGAGCAATGTTACCGGATTCTCGAGCATACACGACTCTGTTACCGGGGGAAGTCCTTCGCTTGGCAATTGTCCTCTCTTCCCATACGCGCAGTGTGCCGACGATGATGTGAATGATTGTTTTTAACCGAAGAAAGCACGGAAAACAAAGTATAAACACGACTCGGTTGAGTCCAGCCTCCAGCCCCGGCTACTTTGCGCTGACGCTGGAATCTGGTGTGAAAGTTGATTTGACTGCTGCTCAGCACACCTTGCTTTTCCGCTTCTATTTCCCCACTGATAGTAGTCCCCTGATTCTGCTGGAGCCCCAGGTGGTAGTCATGGTGTTGGTACCAGAGGTCATCGTCTCAGTGACGGGGCAAATGGTGGTAGTCTCATAAGTAGTTTCAATAACGGTCGGATCCTGAGCAGGGGCGCTGGACGATGGAGTCTCGGCAACCGGGCAGACAGTGGTAGTAACTGGAATAGTCGAAATGACCACGGTAGTAGAGTCCGCAGGGCAGTTGGTAACGGTGGAAGCACAGCCGATGACGGTGATTTCACTGGTAGTGTAGAAAGTGGAGGTAGTCATCATAGGAGGAGTGCTAGTGATAGACGAGGCCATGCTGGTAGTCTGAGACAAAGTGGCAATGGAAGAGCTACCAGCGGGTGAAAAGACCGGGGTAGAGACAGGCACCGAAGAAACGGGCACTGAAGAGCTCGGCACAGCAAAGAAGCTGGGGATGGGCATCGAAGAGCCAAGCGCAGTCGGAGATGAAGTCGGGATAGAGACCGGGATCAAAGTTGTCGCTGACGACGAGGAGAACGAGCATAACATAGACGACTTCGTAAGAAATAAAAGAGCGAGTTCGAGCCTTAAAAGAGCCTCGAGGGCAACAGTGACCTACTTACTCCGCTAGATGCTCAACAAGGAAAATGAGCAACAACAGGATGTCCATGAATCCTGTGCACATGGAATCCATTCGAACCCCGCTAGATGCAGGCACCAGTGGGTCCTTGGAGCGAGATCGAGCCAATTAAAAGTCTATGATGGCGCGCCCGTTCTCACGCAGAGAAGGGTTCAACCGGAAAAACCCCTTATCGCGGGCTGTTCCTGGCTCCCTGACACAGTTGAAGGGTCCTTAGGGTCAGCCTTCGTGAGTCATCGACCAGAGATCAGAGATCTTGCTCTATATAGTCTAAATTGGCAGCTCCAAAGGTCGTCTCTTGGCGTAGAATCCGGCTTGTCACATAAGAAATCAGCACCGATCGAAACCATCTATCGAGTTTGACAAAATTGTCAGATTTAGGCCAAAAGGCTCTAGGAAGTCTACACACCGGTGATGTCCGTTGGCAGCAAATGCAGCCATCGAGAACCAAGACGCACCAGGAAAAGCGGAGATAACACCCAATCATGTGTAGTGCCCTGGTCCCCAAACTGGGCGTGCGGGCCCGTCAGGTCATGAGAAGCCCATCATTCAACGCGACTAATTCTCGTGGCGCCCTGAATCCTTAATATTTTAGATAATTTTTCAAAGTGATTCTCGGTGATTTAGGTGAGAATTTTGGAGACCGAGGTGATACTGATAATCGCA
This sequence comes from Penicillium sp. IBT 18751x, assembly GCA_028828935.1. Classification (NCBI taxonomy): domain Eukaryota; kingdom Fungi; phylum Ascomycota; class Eurotiomycetes; order Eurotiales; family Aspergillaceae; genus Penicillium; species Penicillium sp. IBT 18751x. The sequence continues at coordinate 305,178 of JAQJZS010000008.1, read as the reverse complement.
TAGCCAAACTTTGTACAGCCAGCTGTACTCATTACCTAGATCACGCAAATCCGATACCTTCCCCAAATACTACAAAAGGCGAATTCGAAGGCAGTTTGCATTCAGTTCTTTTACCATGACCTAATCACGAACTACAAATTACGCGATATGCAATAAAGTATGGCGCAATATCGAGTTTCCAACGTGCCTGTTTGAATGCAGCAGCCGCGCCGAATGATCTTTCGTGGTTCGCCCGAAGTCAGTGATAGTTACCTATCTAGGAGAGAAAACACATCTATTTACGTATTAAATGCAATGCAGGTCAATGTTCATTTAATTAGAAGATACAGGAAGAGAAGTCTGGTTGCACCACACGCGATGGAAACGTCTTCTATGTGCGACCCATGGCTGCTGCTACGTTCGAAACAACATCTCGCGCCATCTTCCCGATAAGCACCATATCAAGGGTAGACAGCGGCAAACGATCGAATCGGCGCCCGAGCTTGAATCGGTGGCCCAAACCAGTGCCGGGGTGATCCAGCCTCAGGATGGTTATCTTGAGATTCGCGGCCTGCCGACCGTGCTCGGCTTCCTCTACCACCTCTCTCACTGTGACTTTCGCTCGATCAGCAAAGACCGGATCCGACAGCACTATGATAAACATCACCACTGGCATTTTGCGCAACAGGGAGCGATTCCCTGGCACGAGGCTTTTCTGCAGACGTTTTTCCACCAGAAACAATATCAACGGTACAACCATATCTCCGAACCAAACCTCTCATAACTTCAATAACCCTGTTAAACGCATTAGCAATTGAACTAAACAGAAGAGTAAGAATTAAAACTTACCGTGTCCGAAGTGCTTTGTTATCCACAAATAGAGCTGATACATGCGTATCAAATCTCCTAGCTTGGTGTTAGAAATACTGCTTAAAAACAGCAAGTGTGGGTAAGTCACAGTCTAAAAAGATCTAAACGACCTTCAAAATCTTCTTTTGGTGATGAAACCTCGACATATTCTTTGTAGGCAGCAATATATTCATCCCCAAACATATTGCAAGCTGGCCGCCACTATCCAAACTCATCTGAAAGTTCAAGTTTATTTAGCATTTAGCATAAGCAACTAAAAGGATTTCACAGGAGAGCGTACATTCGTTGTGTGCAAAGAAGCAGCATGCATCGAAAACAATAGGCTGTTTGGTGTGGACATCAATCCCTGAATTTGCGTACCACAGATCTCCATGAACGAGTGAAGGTTTTACTGTTCGGCCGTCACTCTCAAGAGGCCTCAAAAGCCGTGGGATGACCTTCTCAAACAGAGCACGAGATAGGGCATCGAGTTCCTCACTAGGTCCTCTTTGTTCAATCTCCAGCTCAAGCGCCTGTCTCATCGACTTGGTGAAGAATACCTCCCAACTTTCCTCCCAACCCACGAACTGCGGTAGGTTTCCAGCATAAGTTGTGATGTCGAACCCAAATTTACGATCAGTAGGTGGTACGCTTTTCTTATGCAGCGTTGCCAAAAGAGCAGCAAATTCATCAGGGTCAGGCATAGTATCAGTTATTTCCCGAAATTCGCAGAGGAAGAAGTGGGTATCGGGCATCTTGATGTAGGTGCCACAAGTAATAGGTCTTGGAACAAATTCCGGCAAAACGTCATACATCGCCTTCATTGAGTGGAATTCACTTTTGGTCATATTCAAGCCCAAGGCTTTCTGAATAACCTTGATGAAAAAGGACTGTGAGCTACCATCACATAGCAGAACATCGATGCGGCCTGTCTTCGCCCAAAAGCTTACGCCATGGTTTCCGATGGATGTAATCTTGCATCCTTCCGGAAGTGCTTGAAAAAAAAAGTCAATATGAAAATGATTTTGCGAGGCTCCTAAACATATTACTTGCCTTTCAAAACAGCTGGGTCGATTTTGGTATTACTCGCATCAAATGCAAGCTCCTCTGCGCGGTTGTAGTCCATTTCTTGTATCAGAGGATGTGAATTTCAGTGTTTCGCGAAGGTGGAGTGATGAGGCTGTGGGAAACAGGACCTTAATAAATAGGATTCTGCGCGGTGGCGCTTATGTCGATCTAAAATATTGACTAATCGCAAAGATTATGTAGCCGCCTATTCTATTTAAGTATCACGTGTTAGCGTTATACCATCACAAATCAGAGTGTATATGTGGTTGACACTTAGGAGGTCTTGGCATCGACTTTCACTACACCTATTTCGGACTCTAAATGTCGATGTGACCCAATATTGTCGGTTTAATAACAACTAGATTACATTCACTATTCTTACGTTCACGAAGCGTAACCCTCTAACGTACGCTATTCAAATTCTTTTAAGACCTACTAGAGTATCCTCGGAGTACTTTAGATAGCTTCACATACATTATATCTCTATAACTAGAGCTCAAGCAATAACCCACCTGGAGTTAGAAGTGTAAGCGAAAGAAATGATCCAGACAGTAAGCGCTTCTAAAGTGCGGACAGTTTGCGGGGAATGGGTTCCACCCCAGTACATCCTATGACAGTAAAGCAAAAATAGCCACAGACTGGTACAAAGGACTTGTGCGGTAAAGAAGCCTGGACCGTAAGGTTATGAAAACTGACTTGTAAGTTTGGTAATGATACTAAGTTCGAAATGAGTCTATGTGGATACAAAACCCCATATTCCCGCCGCCCTGGCTGAGTCATTCAACTTGGACCGTAAAGCAATAGATCTGGCCAGATACCTGGTCCGTAATTCGTTGTTACGACATTGTTATTGGTGGTGAATGCCTCGCCGCGTTTATATGCACAATCATTGGCCCTTCGTGCGTGCATCCGCTCAACTTAGTGTTCCCTTCACTTCCGAATTCGATTCTTGTCTCTACCATATGGAGGCGAATGCAGCCAAATTGAATGCAGTTAAGTCAGCGTCCGTTAATCATGGGCCATCGCTTTGAGCCACAAGGCACATTCGTACACGCAACAAACTACGATACCATGGGGGGTGTTGCGAATGAATTATTGGCTGCATATGCACTGGGCAATCAAGGAAAAGTGCATCCACCTTTCCTTTAATTGCCTAATCTCAGTTAGGTACGTGGAACCATCGGTTTGGGTCTCGGTGGTCCATCGTTGATTGAACAGACCCTTAATCAGTTGGCTGCTGCAGGGATCGTAACACTGGCGCGTATCGCCGGGTAGGTCTGTCCGAGGGGTCAATCGCCTACCCGAAACTTTCATTACAATATTGACTTTCGAAGCTATAAAAGAGCCGTCATCGCTTCGTCAATCACCTTTGTTTCTTCAAGTCCGTCTCATATCGCCAAGAAAGATAACCAGGCTCACAATTCTGCATACTTTGTTTTCTTTGTCTAAACAGTCCAAATGAGTTTCAACAATCAGATCGTTGTCAAGTTTCGATTCGTTGCTCATACGATGGGCTTGGCCGGCTGGGACAAAAGCAGAAATCACTGGTCGATATATCTGATTCTCCGAGGGAACAGCACATCCGTTCGCCTGAACATGTCTCTCGCAAACGGTAGTGATGAAGTGGGAACCTTCACTGCGAATCTGCAGACCTACATCGTATCCAACTCCACTTTGACCTACTTTGACTACGAACCATGCGCCAATCTCACTGTTGGCCATTGCCTGTCTCTAATTCGCTTGAAAGGAAGAGAGATATCGCATGACAGGTTCAGGCAACGGTTGTCGTTACTGGGTGTAAGCATATACGATCATTGTTCTGCCGATTCCGTTCTCACATACTTTACAGTTGGACCCTGTTCTCCGATTTCAAAAGCCAGGGGTATATCTTGGCATCAGATCAACAAATGAATGAATTTGGGCAACGAATCCAGAAGAGATACCATCGCTCTCGAGAACAGATAATACAACAGTTGTCAGACCCAATGGAAACGGGCGTATTCTTCTAAGTGGCCATAAATATAAAGGCGAGAGTTTAAATAACGATACATATTACACCGGAACAAGGACGCCGATGTTCTCGACACTTTTCCAGTCGAAAGACATGTCGGTGCTGAACACAATTAGTTCGTGGCATTTGAAGGAACGGATTCGACCCACAAGCTGTATCTTAAGTTGTTGTGATAAACGCGGTCCAGAAGGTTGACAGTGAATGCATCATTAGCTTTAATGCCTGTCTTTTGGTACTCGTGCTCAAGTGCGCGGGAGAGATCTTCAGCAAATTGGCTGTCTTCTCTTTGGCCATTGAAAAGGATGGAGTATTTTTCAAATTCTCCTGGGTAGAAACCAGCAAATTCCCAGTCCAAAACATAAAAGCAAGTATCTCGCACGATGATGTTGCGCGGATTCAAATCCATGTGGCAGAAAATACAATCTGAGAGCTTAAAATTGAACTTCTGCTCCAAGGGCTCAAGCCTCGCGCGCTTATTGAACCATGAGTTGATTTTGTCGATCGTATCCAGTGATTCGCCAGCCCCGTCATCGGAAAATAAATATCCTCGGGGAATTCCTCCGGCCCGTGGGCCAGGAAAGTCGGGTGACTGAGCCGTGGAAAGAGTGGATATCGCCTTTGCTAGATCGTGAATGATGATGGAACGATCTTGGACAGGGACTTTCTCCAATAGGTCGCCGTGAATAAATTCCATGACGATGTATCCTACGCTCGACCGCGAGAAGAACCGATAGACCTTCGGTATCTTGATTTTGGTTTCGCGTGAGAGTTCATGCGCGAATTGTTGGTTCGCTGCTTCGTCCGGAGTTACACTCCATCCAAATTTAACTATCACATCGTCAGATATTCGTTTAAAGCAGCGTCCGTGCTGTATAACGTTCAGGTTCTGGTTCTCATGGCATAGGCGCGTGATTTCTTCATCAGAAATATCGGCAACTATGAACGCCCCCGCTGGGGCAGGAACTGGATGATCGAGGGTGTGAGACATTTGGCATGCAGGGCAGAAACCGCAATCTGGTAGGGGCAAAAGCTACCTTTATAAGACTGTGGGGCAATATCGGAACAAATAACGGCCCGGCCTCATAATCCACCTCTCCGGAACCGCACCGTTCCTCCAACCACAACAATCTCTCATACAATCTGAGCCTTGTGCGGGGCTCTATGTGGGTCGGACATAGCCCAAGATAGTTTTCCATTCCAAAGCCTCTCTAATACCCAATGGCTCGCGTAGAGGTCACGCTAGGAGAAAAGAGATTGGTGTTTCGCTTCCGTTTAGGTTAAACGGCCCATCGTAAGGAAGGATAATGCCTCCACGGGGTTATCTTCGGTCTGACTTTGGTAGCCTAGCCTTCTTATGGACGAGTCAATCGCGGAAGCAAAATCTCTGGGCAGTTGGCAGACGTACGATAGGATGACGAGGTTGAAAGCTTGTGTGAGGTTTACCCGCCGAAAACCCACGGGCGGTTCTGTCATGACACACCTAACCGGACCCGCAGTTTGGCTTAGCGAGGCCCACTGTAAGCCGCAGGCTCCAAGTCAACTCTACGAGCGCAATAACCGGATCTAATGGGAGCTGATTTGCAAGCGCCCGATGTGACTCCGAGGGAAACAGTTGTGGTTAACGATAGTCCGATCTGGGAACCAATTAAGATGATCGAGGCCGTAAACAGCTGACACCCGAGCAATAGGTACCCTAGTGAGAATGAGAATAGTAGGCACATGGGCGCCACGTATCACCGAATGACAAAGCGACAAGGCGGGCTGAAAAAGCAAAGGTGGATGAGGTCTTGAGAAGACGTCATGAGAGAGTCCGATTACGGCATGAACTGGAACGAAGGCGACAGGAGGAAGTTGCGAAAATGCTTGAGAAGCAGCGTGAAGCCTTGGCCGTGGCCCACCTCAAGGAGCAGGCTAATCAGCAGAAGCTCAGGGAAATGGGCGTTTGCCCTGTGGGATATCGATGGATCAAACAAAGTGCAGGATATCGATGCGCTGGCGGCAGTCATTACGTACCCGATGGTCAGCTTCAATGATGTTCAAGCGGTGAATTATCTTTGAGCCAAGCGTGGATGGGATTTGAAGCATCCTTGCCAGCCATGGACTAAGCGAAGTGCACTTAACGTTTTCTCGTTATACGGTTTCCTCTAGCTTGCCGCACATGATTGTATCATTGGCGTCAATCTATCAGTCGTGTCTGTTCTGTCCTAGATGGGTTCTGGAATTGAACTATCACGTCCACAATATCGGTGATTTAACGTGACGCTAAGCACTCCAAAACCAAACTTGTGATGACAGCGAGTAACATCGGCATTTGCTACAGTAGTTCCAACCGGCGAGCAATTTCGCCGAGCGCCTGTGGAGATGGAGATTTAAGCCAATGTTGGCAGAAGGATCTCATCATCACCCTTCCCCGATGCCGTGGATTTTGATGGGTCGACCGCCTGGGCCGAGTTTCTGATACCGCGTGAGCGCGACGGAGACTCCATCTGAGGTCAAGACACTCACTCTTACAGGACAAACTTGGTCACATGGACGTGCAGAGGCAACATTTTCCATTGCAAAGAGGTAAGGGGTGAGACGGGGGACGTCAATGAGCTGAGAGAACCGGAAGGGATGATCAGAAAGAGTACACATCACTTTAATTGCTGATTAACCGAGCTTCGGACATATCGGTTGCATAGACAGATAGTCGTGCGTCACAGTATGAAGGGACAATACTATCGCGCATTCAACCCGCACCAGCCACCAGGTACCCTGTACGGCCGTTGAATGGCAGGATAATCATCTTGTCCGAGAACAGATAGCTCAGAAGACAACCGTTTGCGGAGATAAAGTTGTGGGAATTGGAATCTAGTCGTTCCAGACGATAGACACCGAGCTGAGAAACGCGCGTCTGGTTCACCGTACCAATGCGTTGTTGGGCTTTTGAGCCCGACGCGTGAAGATCTAGCTAAATAGCATCTTGAATGAGTCAACCTGCAACGGGAACAATGATGTAGTTGTGGGATTTGTAGACTGGGGAATAGTTGAGCTTTTTGGCGGGAAGACCACTGGGGAAATATACCGTCTCATCAGAATCCCTTAGATTGCTCCTCGCGTCCTCAGAGACATTCAACATGGATTCCGTCCCAACTGGTCAATTTCCTCAGATGACCAAGACTCGGCCTCGGAATGCTGCTTCCTCCTCACAATGGCAACAGGATGTTTTCAAATACTGCAGAAGGGCTTGCTGACTGGCACCGTGGCGATCTTGTTGTCTTTTTGGGATTTTGCATTAGGCCCGGGCGTACTGGGTCTATTGTGGGGCCTGGTTCGATACAGACCCAGATCCGATTTCTTCGGTGTCTATAGTCCTCCCTTGCGGCCCTGCCGAATAGTCAAGTATCAGCAACGCAAATCAGGCTTTGGCTGAATGTGTCACCTCCTGCTTGTTGTTATGAACGCTATCAGTGTCATAGAATTTTTGAATCATTCGTTGTGTATGACGCGGGCAGGGCCAGGCCCCCAACGCTTCCACTCGGGGGTGAGTTGGACGTCCGAATAGTAGCATTCTTGGATTTTGAAGAAAAGTTGGACGAGTCCAATCATTTCCACGAGCACCGAGTACCAATCATCATTACAGGAGCCGTGCGCACAAAGGGCGAGGATATGGAGGAGCTCAGTACCTTCTGGTCCTTCCCGTGGCTCCCCAAAATTCATCGAGCGCTAGAAGCATAATGGATTTCTGTAAATCTAACGCGTGCCTAAAGTACAGCGATGCACCTCAGGCGCCACGATGTACCCCGTTTGCCCCGCGGAAGCCCCAGCAACCCTTCACATCCCTTGATAGAAGCTACTTGGGGTTGCTTCACATATTGAATCACACGAAGACAATTTTCCACTTTGAAGGCACCATATTTGATCCAACTCTCTGATAAGCAACTTCAAGCTCAGGCGTCCGGAAATCGTACGCTGAGGCGCAAATATGGAGTTTTTTATCTAGCAATAGCGACTACGGCTGCGGCGGCCGTCCCAAGGTTCCCAAAACGGCCTCTTAACAGGACGCAGTGGTGAGAATGTCGTCGGACTCGTGCAACCCCTGGATCAAATGCCGCCAGTCTAATCACGATTCTTGTCATCATGTCGATCATGTTGCACACACAAGAAAGCTTGGGCGCCAATTGGGAGGTAGACCGATCACATATGGTATGGTGGGATTTGGCGTTTGACGAATATTTTTTGATCGGCCACGGTGACGTCGGTGACGCTAAAGTAGTCGGATATGCCAACTTAGTAGATTTGGTGTCATCTGGCTTGAATACAAGAAATGAAGATGGACTGACTCCTGGCTACGAGCGGGCTGTGAAGTTTTGACGCTTGATGAACGAGGTTTGAGGTAGAACTGATTCAATGACCATGTAGTCAAAATCAGTGGACAGAGTTTGAACACCCTTTCCGAGCGATGGCGGTCAGAAAGGAACTTGCGCTTCATCTCCAGGGGGTAGGCGAATGGGATGCGGCGGCCCTGTTCACTAATGGCTCCGCGAGAGGCGGAGTTACACTTGTACGAGATAAAAATAAGGGGCCCATTACACCACACGTGAGGCGTGGGCTTCTTTACGATTCTGGGCTTTTGCAGGCTGATTCCGCAGCGGAGGCCCAGATGAACAGGAAGCTGTCAATACGACAACCGCGGAGGACTGCATTTTTGCAGTTACCTGACCGCACTGCAACGGTCAGATCGCGTTTGCTGCCGAGCTCCACGGATAAGTTTGGCAACAGACTCAAGGGTACATTGCCAGTGGCACGACAGTTTAACGATAAGAATGGGTCATTGATAATGCAGTGTTGGGTCTACCCAAAGGGCGACGATCATTCACGTAGAGTTGAACGAGATACGAAAATGATACCCAATCAACCCCTCGAAAAGATGCAGGAAGGGGAAAACTTAGGGAACATCTTTCTACTAATCACTACAGCTACCGTACAGAAAAGCTCTGCTTCCAGAGTCATTCAAATGATGACACATGTACAAGATGTGAGTCAGTCTCTGTCTGTTCACCGGTCATAAGTGTTGTCCAAGCCCCAGATGATGTTCCAGAAATCTAAGACGAAAGGTCCCCCTTCCTCTAACAGCTCCTTGAATGCCCCATTCTCCCCAATTTGTCCAAGTACAGAAACAACATAGCGTGTGACCAATTTCCTCAAGGCGTCGGTGTTGTCTCCAGAACCTGGTGGGGTATTTGAATAAACAAACCGAACGAATTCGACCACACCAGTTACTCCTGTCTCATAAAGTTTGAAACTTCTGAGCGTCTCGTATAGTTTGACAAGAACGAGCTGGCCTAAAGCTTCTATTCCATACTTATCAGCCAAGGCGTAAAGTCGAGCTTGCTCGACAAAGACCGGGGTAAAGTCTTCCCAAGGCCCGCTGTTTTTGGGTGGGGCAAACGGAAGGGTTGAGTCTTCGCTTCCAGAACCTGAAACGAGAGGAGCTGTCAAAAAGGCATCACGCAACTGCTGAGTCCACAAGCTTCGCTCTTTATATGGTAATTCCAGATCACTAGATGTCGCGACCTCCAACGAAGTCTCGGGCTCAACAGCTTCCTCAGGGGCTGGTTCGTTGGCACATGCGGGCGTGGGCTCTGTTTCGGGGCTAGGTTCAGGCTCGCCCCAGATAGGAACAATTGAACGATGCTTGCTGGACTTTTTTTCCTTGCAGACTTGGAAGGTTTCTTCGAAAATTCCATGGTGAGCGGGTAGCCATCAATCAGGCGAAATGAAGGTGGCGTATAGTCCCGTAGGTAAGCGTATTCACATAATCGGGTAAACGTGTCTGAATCGACATCTGACCAGTCAACACGCCTAGTTTTTGCCTCTATCATGTCGCCGTTGATGAGAGCATTTAGGCTTTGGGAAAGCTTTGCGAAAGCGAAAGAATGCACTGTCATTTCTTTCTTATCGATGCCAACTTGAAAAGTGAACAAGAAGGAGGAGAGACATCTAAGTTCGTTAAATCTAACCGAACCGAAACGAATACATCCACGACATCCTTACTTTCCAAAAGGGCCGTCCATACTAGACGACTATCAAGACTAGAGCAAGGATATAAACAGTACTTGAAGTAAGATAGAACCAGCAAGTGTACGACGGCCTGTGGGCGTCTGACCAGTCTCCCGCGGATAAGTGGTGGAAGATCAGCAACTGTGGTGAACTTAGGTGAGTGAGTGGTGATGCGGGAAAAGGTGTCTACTGCTCCTTATATAATAGTATAGCACGGCCCTTCACCGCCAGAACCTCTTGTACGCCAAAGCCTGGAAGCAACGCGCTCTCCGGCTGCATAAATAACTGCGCGTTTCATGATAAAACCCCTGCAGCCTCAAGTTCAGATGGCTACAACTCCCATTTGCCAGAAACAAGTCGAACAACATTCCGGCAGTAGATGCAATTAGGCGCCCAGCCTAGCTATCATGTGGAAATTCAGGAGAAAATACTCCCCAGCGACTCACATTGGCGCGTAACGATAGGCTGATGATCCAGTGTTATGTCCTGAAACGAAGTTAGAGAAAGGGATTCTCCGCCCGGGAATCACCCTTGTTGCAAAAATCCAAGGAACTGTTACTCTTTTGCTAATATTAGCCAAACCATGGCCTCTCATTCGCTACTCTGAACCATTGTCTGCCTCTGGTTTGCTGCCGTTTCCTATCACGCCCTGTTCTGATCGCCGTTCTAGCATGCCAAGCTCGGTTTAGTGTTCGCGGTTTGGTTCCTTAATCATTGGCTCTTTCTACCATAACCCTGACAGCTGACTCCCTGACCCTGGTATCCGTCCCTTGTGCTTCCTATTCATTCGTTATATCCTTATGCTCATTGCGCGCATGGGTTTGCTACGGACTTCTACGAGCGCTTCATCTGGTTAATGAAATGACTCTGACGTGTCAAGATACACCGCTTCTTCTTACCCATACACTTGTGTTAAGAAATTTGCTGTTTCCCCATCAAGTTGTCGAGGCCGTTTGAAACGTTCTATTGCCTTCTGTAAATTCTGGACGTGCTTGCCTGCTACACACATAAATATAATGGACACATCTAAACACATTCCCATGACATATCAATATGTTTTCTTCTGATATTCAACGCAGGCATGCCATTCGTCTACTTCCGGAATTCTTTCGACCTCAAACCTCCCTAGCAGATTACCGACCCGGTCCTGTATAGCCCGATTCCCCACCTATTACATGCCTTCCACCCACCCTGTCAGTTTTCGTCCTTGTCCCTTCCCCTCCTCCTTCGCAGGACTCACCAAGTTGTCGCAATGAGGGTACTGACATTTGCCCGGCTCCAGCGCTACCATCCCAATTGACCCCGTCCTATCCTCACATGGCCCCCGCAGGCGATACTGCCGCCCACCTCGCCCGTCTGAAATCACCTCCGGCGTCCGCATCGGCCCCGGTAGGCAAAAACTCTTATCATGTCCTCGCCTTCTTGCCCGAAGATCGACCCTCCTTACGATTATAAGGCCCTGTCACCCCTCAGCCTCGAAAGCTGGCGGTCGAATTCTTCCCAATTCAATGACCGCTGCAATAGATCCATTGGCTCGGAATGTTATTTTCCCCGGCCTCACAGTTCCACGATATGCCGGGGCCTTTCCACTCTATACCGGGGGCTTCCACCGATAGATTCCCACAGCCACCGATGGGTGTACGAGACAAAGGGCAGGCACTATTGTTGGGAATTACCAACGGTCGGAATGAATTCACGCCATTATCTATGGGAGGCAATGAAGACAACTTGTCCCCGAGTGATTGCGACGGACTCAGGGGTCGATATATACATGTTAATCCGGTCCCGTTTAGCGACGGGGGTGGATGCATACATGATTTGACATATAAGGGCGGCAGAATGACGCGTGATTGATTCCGACCTTCAAGGATTTGGTGGGCATCGCCACATGCATTGGCTTGAAAATGTATGTTGTGAAGCGGTCAGGTGGAACTGGTCGGTCAAGACCACCATTCCATGTGCGCGTCGCGAACCCAATAGCCGTGCTGCAAAGCCAATCACGTGACTACAATCAGTTGATCACTCACGGGCCTCTGGTGTTTCGGAACCCTTGGCTTTTTAGACAATCTGCGCCCACGCCGCGGTACCATGGGCGACCAGGCCGCTGATCTACATATCGCATTCGACCCCGGTACGACCACTTGGACGGTGTGTTGGAAGTGGTCATCTAGCCGAGCGGTGCACACCCTCAAGTTTGGCTCGGCCTATTCGGAAAAGGACAGTGAGGAACTCGACGCTACGGTAGGCCGGTCACGGAGCAACTGGCATTATGGTCTTGATGTCCGATATTTGGATGTCGAGAAGTTTGAACACATCAAGCTCGGGATACTCGGCCAAGAACCCTACACGGGTGACTTGAAGCAATCATTTAAAGCCACGGCGCGTGCCCATGGGGTGGCGGAAACGCCTGTCACCCTCTTTGAAAATCTATTTAAGCACATTCTCGCGACGCTGGCGGATCGTTATCTGGAAGCACCAGAGAGTGAGGGTCTACTTCGTGGTCGGAGCTTCCAGGATATTCATAAGCACTGCTGGGTCACTCACCCCGTCCGTCGCAATGAGTCATTGCGAATCATCCTCTTCGAGGCGGCGCTTGCTGCGAGGTTTCACCATGTGGACGGAGTCTCCGAGTCTATGGCGGCCGCCCACTTCGTTGCTTTCCAAACCAAACACCAAATATTTACCGTCGGCAAGACGGCGCTCATCGGGGACTGTGGAGGCGGAAGTACGGTAATGCTCTCTGGCTGCCAAAGCGGCGATGCTTATACTGAACCTGTTGGCAGGACTTTGTGGGTGTATTTCGGGAACCGGCCGGGTGGATTCGACAGGCCTGCGCGACTGACGGTAAGGGCTGCGCGGTCTCTCACAGCGGAACAGTGCGCTGACAGCCGACAAAGGGATCAACCAGGGCGGACTGATAGTCAACCGTGCGTTCCAAACGTGGTTATACGATTCTTTCTCCGATCATGAACTTCTGACCGCCCCACGCTCCTGGGCAACGATTTCGACCGAGTTCGAAGGCTGTAAGCGGGTGTTCAATGGTTTGGCCCCAGTCCATTTGGATGTGTTTGGTGAAAAAATTCGTATTAGCGTGTGGGTACTTCCTGTCATCGGATTTGATTCCGTCATTGCGAACGAGTGCGCATGAGGAGCCCTGAGTCCCCCTCGCGTCTTGGAACCGTGGTGGCCGTGGCCGAGCCTGCGGGTGTCTGTAGCGAGCACTTACTGATTTGAGCAACTGGCATAGTGAAACCATGACTAGCTTTTTCCGGGGGCTGATAGAGGGTATTCTGAGCGTTTTCTGGAGGCAATATGCTGCCGCCCAAAATCGTGGCTATGTACCCGAGTTGTTCTTCCTCTGCGGTGGACCAGCCCGAAACAGGTGGTTTGCCAAATGCATCTTCGACGAGATACAGAAACGGGAGCCCGGGATGACATGTGCGTCCGAGACGCAGTGAGTACCCGTCTTTATCTCGCATCCCGCTCCGATTCCTGATCAATTTTGACTATAGCGTGGGCACTGTGGCCCAAGGGGCGCTCTCTTTTGCCGAAAATCCGTTCTTAGAAACTAGCGTTGCTGGTGAGGATGTTGGTATGACGTTTTTAATGGACCTATCCCACTCGGGCGACGAGTGGAGCGAAGATCGCGTGAAAGAGGCTATAGGATGGGTATTTGAAAAGGTACAGTGCCCTCGTGGAACGTCGACTGATGGTGGGGCATGATACTGATTGCTACAGGGCCAACCGGCTGGCGAAGGAAGTCGTGTCGTATTAATAAAAGAAGTGTACCGCGACCGGCCGGGTCGACCCAACCGAATTATCTCATCCGATTTGTACACTACCACTGAGCGATTCAACCGTGAGAAGATCCGGTCGGATCATGATGTTGATTGGGATTGTCGTATCACTTACCCGCTGGACGGCGTTCGCTCCCACCTGGTGTATCTCGGCAGCATCGAAGCCGACATTCCTCATGCAGAGTTGTTCCCACCGCACACTACGCATCGTGATATCGAGGCGCGATTTGAATTTTCTATCAAGCGTCAAGGACAGCTGTTGAAGGTAGAAGTCTCGCTCCAGCGCGAAGACGACTCGCGGCTGCTTCGTCGATCCTATGTGCCGGCGGCCAGCTGGACCCCTCAGTCTGAACTCGACTTGGAGCAGGGCCGTCATAGTGATCCGTTAGCGTTCTTCCCACCTGGTCGCTCTAAGCGGCGGCGGCGGAGGCGGGGCGCCCGGGGAACACGCTTGCTTCCTGCGGTTGAGATTAGAGGTTGCGGGGACTCTTCCGTGCCAGAAAGGCAGGCCATGAGATCTCCGCGGACCCCGTCGTCCTCTCCTTCAATTGCGCCGACCTTGAAGACTCCTTCGGTTGCGGCTGAGATGGAGGCTCCGTCAGCCAGCGTCGATCGCCGTCCAGCTGAGCATGACACGTGCTCGACAAGTAGTGCCCTCCCAGGGCGTCCCAAAAGTGTCCGTCGCAGCCTTGTCCCCAAAAACATGTCTTATCTACTTTCGCCCCTCCCGGGTTCGGCCCATGGCGCGAGGGAAAGGGCCGATTCAATTGCACCATTTGGCGCCCCGACGGACACTCATCTGGAGCTTGCCGAGTCTGAAAAGCTTCAAATTACGACACGTGCGAGGCGTAAGGCGACTGCACTACGAAAACATACGAAAGCGTCCTAGAGGTCGCAGGCCGCGGAAGCGGTACAAGCTGCCATGTCTGTCACTAGTTTTTGGAACACGCACTTCTATTTTTCGTGCCCAGAAGGATAACAGAAATGCATGCTGAGCAATTTCGAGTGTTATACGTTATGAGATGTTGCCTACGAGCCTCAGTCGAGGCCTCAGATAAAAGGTGTTGTCGGTGTCCACAATAGTCTTGACCAATATTACTGCTGGCGATGATTTATCATTCTATAGACCGCATTTATTAAGTTGATTAGCTAAATTACCATTCGTTTGGGAAGGTTAATTTGCCGAATCCGGCGGACTTCGGATGAAATTTGGCTCTAGAGGACCTCGCCTCAAAGCGAGTCAGACCCACGCAACGCTTTGCGATGCTGTCAGCACATGTCTTCAGTTCGTAATTGATCCAGAGAAGACTTTTCATGACTAACTTGGCTTGAACCGAGACCCATCGAAAATATATGAGTATGCCTTGCCATTCGATAACCCACTTACAGTCGTCAGAAATTAAGCCTGACACTATGAGAAAGTACACTTCTCTTGTGCTACCGTCTACCAGCTTCAGCGATGTTGTATATATAGAGAACAGTCAGAGGCTTACTATCACCGATCAGCTTATGCTCATATCTTGGAGAGCACGCAGGCTAATTTACGTCTTTTGAGCGTCGTCTCGGTCACTGGCGGAGGACTCCGGTTTTCCCAGCACAGCGTTGAGTACCTGGGTCTTTTCTCAGACAGATGCAGACTGTTTGCCCTCTGTCAGAGGGATGCTTTCGGCGGCTGCCGAGGTTCCGTTGGCAGGTATGGCGAGGGATGTGTTGTAATTTTGTAGACACAAGTGAGGGAGGCTGGTTCGACGATAAATATATCCTCATTGGGCTTGCGTAAGCCCAGCGGCCATCCAACCTTCTCTCGGGTTGTGTTTCACAGCCCAGATCTTGCGTAGGCCTTATACGTTCCGGGGCAAAGTTGCGGTCACGTTCACCGTCTGACCCAATCTAGCGCCGTTGACCACGAATGCCCACGACCGGTCAGCATCCTGACCTTGTCCCACTTGGACCTTTTCCATAGTCTGGTCCTCTCTTTAGCACCTTTAGCACCGGACGGAAAACTTTCCTCGACCGCCGACTCCGTGCACCATTTCTTGAGTACCTTGCTTATCTATATGGAGCGCATAAATCTGTGAAGGGCTGACAGATGTCGTGTCAGCCATATGGCATTTTACGAACCCAGTGTTCACTTGAAAAGCCATCGCGCTTGTTGCGGGCCTCATTTCTCCCATACTACAAGGGAATGTAGTGTAATGCGCCAAATATCATTCCTTTCAATCGTCAATTCTGCCCTAGTCGCACCGAGGCACCATTGTCCCACGTCACTGCACCCTTGCCTCAGTCTCCATGATATCTATGTCAATAGCTTCAACTCGAAAATCCATCATCACCATCAAATCTCTCATCTTTCATCTTTCATCTTCCATCTTCCCAGTTCCGTCTTTTTTCTCTCGCGTCAATTACTTTCTCATCCTATTCTCTGCGCAGTGGATTCCAAACTCTCGGTTAAACCCGTCCATGATACGTGTAAACCGATCCTAATGTTTCTTTCTTTTTTTTTCCCCCAACTTGCTCGGTTCTCCGTAGCCCACAGATTTGTGCGTTTTTGGGTTTCCGGAATATCATGGTGGACTGTCTTCTTCAACTTCTGCTAAGTCGAGAGGGCTTTCACAGCCATCCGTCACAGGCTAGTACGGGAGAATTTGTGTGCCATTCAGAAACTTCTAAGCTGAGGAAAGAAAGAGAACAAGAAGGAAAATTGACTTCCCCCAGCCCCTCTCCTGTCTCCCATCGGAACTAGCCCACTATACGTGACTTTTCCTCAAACCATGCGTCACACCATCCATAACCCTCGAGTCGTCACCGTGAGTTCGTCCCGTATTCCGCTTTCTGGCATTCCGCTTGCCTATGATATATCTGTTTCCTTTTCGAGCTTGACTTCGCCTTCGCTTGCCCAAACGGTTGACGGATGAAATGGCGAAGGAAAATTTCGATTTGAGCCTTAGGAGGGGCATCAGATTCAGATTGCTCCCCAGAGCCAAGACGGATCGCAGATTTTGTCAAGGTGCGGCTTCCTCAGCTCCAAACTTGGAAATATCCGAAAGGCGCTGTTTGAGTTTTGAAAGAGTTCGTATCCACGGTCGACTTCTGCAGAATCAATCAAGTACTGATGTGTAAGCACTTCTAGGTCATTGAATAACTTACCATTCTGTTCTTGTAATTTAGACGTTCTCTGCTGCGTTTCTGCGAGAACAGGCTCCACGCAGCGTCTTTCTTGGCGAAGGTCGTGCTGGCTTGGCTCGAATAGACATACAGGCAAACAGAAGATGCGATCGCGCCCCTATTGAGACACTTGTAGTATGTGGCCACGGGAAATGTACTGATAAGGCCCGTCATTTCCAAGCTTCTGAAACCCCTCTTTTAGGGCGCCTCGAACCATTACAATCAAGGGGTGCGGTTGATGGCTCGAATTCGCGGAACTCTGGGAACTCTGAGGCTTGACGGGTTCTTGGTAGTTCAGCAGGTTTTTTAGTTTACTGTCAAAAGCCCTATCCCAGAGGTAATGATCGGAATTCATTTGATGCCGAATGAAGGATTGGTTCTGGTCGAGTATCTCTTTGTACCTGTCAAAAATCTTATGAGTTGATAAGGTCGGTGTTCCAGCAGGTTTGACATATACTTTATCCTCATCGCGGCTCACGAAATCGAGATTGTATATTCGTTCTTTGTATGCATGTTGTCCAGACATCTTTGTGGAAAAAGGTACAGTGAAATGACCGAAGCGTATTCAACATGAAGCTCACAAGGTCATTTGGAAAAGAGCCTGGGCTCTGAGATGACGCAGTCTGGAACTGTTCGCGAGAGTAAGAGATGTGATCCAGGAGTCGTGCCATAAAAAGCAGCTGCAGAAACATCACTGACAGAATTTCAGGGGCTTTGAGATGAATCTGGGGACGTACATGGGGCCAAAATGTGTATAAATGAGCACTGCCCCTTCAAAAGTACCAGAGTAGCGCCCACCTACCCAATTAGACTTGGTGCTATTCTGCTTGAGCATCGAGGCTCCACATCACACTCTATTTCCTTCGGGGCCCTGCGAATGAAGTTGCTGGGTTTATCCGTACTAGGGATTTCAGACAAAGGTGCGTCGCGTGCATGGGTCACGAATGGATAGATCATAATCCATGCAATCGCTTAGATAGAAAGAAAAATTTACCATGTCGAATGGTATTGGTGACGGGCGGTGACCACAGGAATTTTGAAATTTAGACAATCAGTTTAGAGAGGGAGGGAAGGATTAAAAATTGGCAGAAATGTAGAAAATCCAGGGAGCACGCCTGGTGTGTACCGTTCCAGCTAGCTAGACGCATTAGTCGGGCTCCATCAGGCTAGTAAAATTATCAATCAGTCGGTCATTTCAAACAAGCCGTTGGCCGAGGACGTTTCAAAGAACTCGATGTTTATTGAGTTTTATCAATGTGATGGCCTCGAACACGTCTTGTTACTATGTTTTTGTTAGTATCTCGTATGAATCGAAGTTAGCGCTGATGGCGATTCTTCTGGCGTTGATCGCCCATCCTGTATGCCGCCGAGCCCTTAGCAGTATTTGTCACGGGCGCGCACGAACATTCTGACTTGCTATTCTGCAGTACACGTCATACGGTGGGGAGTGACTTTGCCTGCAGCCTACCATGCGCGTCGTATGGTCTGTCATACGGTGGTTGCCGTCACACCTTCAGAGCTGTAACAAGGACGAAGTGGGTACAGAACTGAAGCCTGAACATTCTTGACGTCCGATTCAACACATGCTACGGCTCTTCAGTATCGAGGCGGACTAAATGAGGGGCTATCGAATTCTCATGGCTGGCTCAAGTTCGCAATATGCTAGGTGGGTAATAATGATATAAAATAACGACATGTCTGACTAGCTCCTCCACTGACAGCGGCACAGCCCGAATACGGTTCCCCATTACAGGGTAACCAAGAAACAGTGGTCGATTTTATTGCCGCCTTTTTGCGTTATTCACTTGCCGTCTTACGAAATTACTTAACGTGACGGGATCACTTTCTTCCTTTCTTAGCGTTAGCCGGATATAAAGGGTATTGATGAAGATTGAATACATTGATTATTTACAAACTGCCAGTAGAATAATTGAGGAGACCGACCTTTGCTTCATGTTCTGGTCGAAATGATGCAAAGCTCCTACCAGGTTGCGAGGTCACCAAATGTCCCATAATGGAATTCCCGAGGCGATTGGTCACCCTGGAGGAGGAAAAGTAAGCTAAATCGACCAAGGTGTAGTTTATAGAAACCCGGCCGTTCAGCTGGCTCCCTTTTAGGAAAAAGAGCAAGTAAAAAAATCGATGGAAAAGTAAAAAAAATAAAAACAAACACCTGATCCCCTTCAAGTTGAGAATCGCTCGCATTTGCTTGCATCATCTTCCTCACGCATCAGATCCATCACAACCTCTGATTTTTTGGCTCTCTTAAATTTTTGCAAATTGTGAAGGCTAGCCACGGTACTGAGGCTTCTATCGCCCATTGTTTACTGTGCAATGCGCCGTACTTTCACCGCTCAACTTGGTTCTTGCGCTGGCATCCCATTACCCTTGCCGTTGCCTGTTACACAAACACGCACACTGCTGGGACTGTGTAGACGTAGCATAGATAGACCATAACACTGAGTCGTTATCGGTATATTATTACCGAGACTCGTCTCTGAATTTGCATGGATTACATTTTAATGTGTGTGCCTTGGAAATCGTGGTTAAACTCCTCGCTGTTGCAGGTATGTCGGAAAAGGGGCTCATCTCGACTGGTCTATATCCCCTGTCTGAAAAACAGGGCCAGGCCATGCCTGGCCTCGGGCGTTGCTCTCAATGGCGATCCCCCGGGATTTTCCTACTCATCCATCGATTTTCCATCACATAGATTGATTCCGTCAGATGCCAAAATACTGCACTTCCTACCAATCTGTCCCGACAAGCCATTGGTTCATAAAGATAGAATACTGTTTCTAAAATTCCGATGGGTAACAAACCAAGACTCTCTCCCTCCCACAACCGATCAAGGCACGCACGAGATAGCGCGGGAGCATGCATGTGCGCCATAGGCCAATGATTGGGCGAAGAACTATGTGTCGTGTTGGCTGCGCTCCTATTGTAAACAATCGCCGTGAATCATAACATCACTCGCCTCCCCGACTCCCCAGGCCGTCGGCTCCTTGAACTACCGGTCCCAAAATTTATATAAACCACTCCACCGGCCTGACTTGATGTTGTACAACAATCGTATGAGCATAGTTGGTTACCAGCAGCCGCACAATCGGGGTCGTAAGAAGGAATACGACAATGACGCATTGATGCGCCTGGTCAGTCATTCGTGACCGACTTGCGCAAGGCAGTCGAAACCCGCAAACTCGACTTGGACTTGATGGAGAAGCGTGCACGAACTCTCCAAATCTCGGCTAGCTTTACAGCGGTTTCTAACGACGTGCAAGCAAGCGTGGACCTGCTTAATCACATTGGGTCCAAAATTCAAGAGGTGGATGAAGTTAATGCTAGCACGGCTGCCATTGAAGATGCCATTTCGAACGAAGGTAATAGGCTGCGGGAAGTGGAACAGACCGAGAAGCCATTGCAGCCGCAACTCGACCGTTGGAGTGAGAAAATTGAGGATCTTCGCGAACGTGCACGGCAAAACAATGCGCACAATCGAATGGAGGAGCTTGAAAATATTCAGAATCAGCTTCGTAAGGAGCGAGCAGAGAAACAGCACGACATGAATCGCAGGCCGAAAAAAAGGTGCATTTTTCTTTATATCTTAGATTTGAGCTATTCAGGCTGACCTGCTGCGTAGATGATCAATCTCAAAGAGAGCA
Source organism: Penicillium sp. IBT 18751x (assembly GCA_028828935.1). Taxonomy (NCBI): domain Eukaryota; kingdom Fungi; phylum Ascomycota; class Eurotiomycetes; order Eurotiales; family Aspergillaceae; genus Penicillium; species Penicillium sp. IBT 18751x. Next base: position 284,608 of record JAQJZS010000008.1, on the reverse strand, counting down.
TTGAAAATGAAATCCAATCAGCCCAGGACCAATGTTCCAAGTTGGAAGCCCACATTGGGCTCTACATCACAGACATCGAATAGTTTCTGTAAGGAATAGGATTTCTGGCTTTACGGATGAGGAGCTCAGAGGCCAAGTTTAGAATGCCGGGGCAGGACAGATTTTTCATAAGTTTCATGCTGGAAGTATCTTGGCTCACTCTTTCCCATGTCTACATACCTTAGTTCTCTCTGATGAGCGTATTCTTGCATCAGAGGAACCAGCATGAGGCTATTATTTGGTGTACACACCGCGTCCACCCAATGTCCCTCCTTCCTCGCGTATCCGACTGGATTGTCGAGTAAGGACTCCAATATCTCAATTTCACACTCCAGTCCCCATCTGCGAAGCTCACATGATTGGACCATTCTCAGAGCATCAGGTCTAAGCATGCATGGGAGGAAGTCAGTGATCTGCTGCTGGATTGGACCGATCGCCGTGGTGTGGAAGACAAGTAGATCGATAACTGGTAGATCTTGCCGAGCTCTATCTACCACTTTACCATCTGTACCATCAGAAATGACTGGATACATAAGGATACCCACATAGCACATATATATTTAGTTATTCGCGATCAATTAGAGATTGCTACTGGGAGACTACCTTTGGCAGTTCACCCCAAGACAACCTATCCTACAAGTATCAAAAGAACCCAGGTCCGTGTAAGGCTGAGCACAGTAACGGTACTGCTGCCAGAAACTTTTGGAAGCCGCAGTAGGAACCCGGTACGTAGAACCTCCAGACATTTTACTAAGAGTGACCAGTCGGCCACGCGTAATAAAGTCTGTCAGTACCCCAGCAACTAATAATACATCGCAGGTCCTGAGTGTCAAGAATTCTAGCTTCCGGACCTCGACGAACGGCAGATCTCACGGGGCGGCTCCCTCCAGGCTTCGATCTTGCTTGGATGGTTGCGGTGTCTTTAGGACTGCTTAGTTGCAGTCAAGGACTTCTAGTTTGTATGCCCAGTCTGTGGGCTGAAGTTGTGCCTGCAACAGGGCTGTTTCGGCAGCAAGATCGTCTTCATCAGCGATCGCGCTGTAGAACCTTCCAATGGCCTTGACGATGTGCTGTTGGATAGATTCTAGGGTCTTATGCCAATTCCAATAAATCTAAAATTGCTCTGCTACTTCGTCCGTAGGGATTCCAGCCTATGAAATCCGTCTGTAATTAAATCTAATTGACGAGTTGGATCTGGCTTGATTTGCCGAGGTGCGGGCTCTTCCGGCTTGATTGGAGCTGGTCTACCTTCCTCGAAAGGGTCGATGAATTGCCAGGCGTTCTGGGTTATTGCGAATTCCTGGATGATGCTGATCCATTTTTCGATCACCGGGGCCATGAAGGCTGGTCTAAGAAAAGGCTTCTAGATCCGTTGGATCCATTGTTGGTAACATGAGTGGTAAATGTCGGTGAGAAGCGTCAAAAATGTAGATATCCGTCTAATCAACTTTCGGATCACAACGGCATGCGGCGTGCAACGGCATATAACTGTATTCAATGAATAATGGGGCAAATCGGGCTCACTAATGTCACCCTATGAGGACTCGTTGATCTGATGAATTGAAGACTTCATTTTTTACCGTAAGGAGCGACGAAAGTCGATTTCTTATACCTGTGTTCAGTGGTAGGCAGCAGATACAAACTGTAGGTAGTAGCTACGCTTCTTTGTGCTAATGTTTACCACACTATGAGTAGATTCATTCACGATACCTGATCTCGAAAACACTTACAAGAAACCTATACTAAGAGAACGATTTTCAAAGAGACGGGCAAGTAAGAATTGCCTGCGCATAGTCGAAGGCATCCAGATACCCCATCAGCTGGACCATAGCGGCGCATACCACCAGGATGTGAAAAATTGAATGGGAGCCCCATAGGTCGAATTTGCCAGGATATTGACTTTCGGGAAACCTGGTCTTCAAAAGTATATGTGTCAGGGTCAATTTCTCTTGTGTGCGAAAATGGAAGATTTACTGCATAAAATGAAGTCCCAGAGAGAAGGAAGCCTGCTTTTTCCAGAGTATATGGAAGAGCTTTTCTCATCATCTGCGACATGCCGAACAGATTGAATCCATGGATCAAGGGCGCAACACCAGACAAGCCAGTTGCTACGAACATCAATGCGCGGAAGAGGCGAAACTCGGGGCCCTGGAACTTGGGATGCATTGTTGTGAAGATGGTCAACATCCCGAAAATTCCAATCTATCAACAGAGGAAAGAAAAGTATTAGACTCAAGTACTACGTCTAAGATGAGGAAGAAGAATTTGCACGTAAAGATGAACTCACCATAGACCAGTAAATATTACGTGGCAATGTTTCACACCAGAAAGCCATATATACTCCCAAAAAAAGGTCGCCCAAAATGAAGATCACTACACCCAGCATGTCCAGTTGCAGGCACAAATGTTCCACATGTTGGGAGTGGTTCATCAAGGTGTGGTACGTCACCGACAACGACAGGCACGTGACGGCCGTCAACATAAAGATAGAGAAAGCCTTGCAATCGGCGTCAGTGACCCCGGGGTATCTGCTGGCAAGGTATTGCTGGATATGCCACTCGCCGAGTAGGAAGAAAACGGCCGGGATGAGGTGGGAATAGATGTTGACTGATTCGTTGTGGATATACGACCAACTCCAGAGTGAATCGGAAGCCGAGCCTGAGATACGCCGATAGCCGCGGATAATCCCGTGATTGGCTCCACGGTGGAACCATTTCGGCATCTCATCGAGCGAGAGAAGAACTGAGCTTCCTGCCTTGCCGGCCTCGGATGCGGTGTCGGTGATGGATTCCATTTTCCGCCCTTTATGCGGCTCTGGCGGCTGCAGGGGCGGAACCCGAAGACGGGGAGCGGATGTCATTTACTATCGCGCCTGATGATAATGTAACGTGGGAAGACCGGACTTTGACAGTGAGTGAAAATACAAGATGGAGAGAGAGGTGTCCCTCCTGCTTTCGTTCTTGCACTGCTAACCTTTTGTTCGGGTTTTTTGCTAAACGCCAGCCTTGCTGTGCGCCCCGTTACAGAGTGTTACGCACAGCTTTTTCGACCTGATGAGCTGGTCTGTTATCTGGTAGACTTGCCACAGTCGTGCCTTCAAGCAGGACTCGCAACTGTTCCGTTTCCCAATGGGTCAGGCTTCACACAGACTCAAGTTCGAAAGTAGTCTTGCAAGGCGTTGAAGATAGAGCGCCAAGAAGGTCAGGTCACTGAAGGACTGGCCTCATTGTAGGATGGGTTGGCAACGAGTCAAAAATGTGAAAATACTGTCGTATAGGAGGCTTCAAGTAACAATGTAGGACTGTTCGCGAAGAACTAAATGCGAAGTGGGAACAAGCTTCCTTATATCCTAACTCTCGCCTACTCCTCAACCTACCCTCTTGGGGTATATTGGGAGTCACCCTGTATTCCGTGGGCTCCTGAGTCAACGCGCGTGTAACGGTCACATGACATTGGGTAATATCACGATGACTGTCGTAATTTCTTTCGTGATATCCATCTGCTGACTGATCTATGTCGGTTGGTCCTCAGTGCCACTTCCCCCATATGAGCGTATACCCTCGAAGTCATTTCGCTACATGCCGCGAAGGTAGCTGACGGGATGTGTATGAATATTGCCTTAATGGGAACGATAATGATTTGCTTATGCCCTAGTTTAATTTGTACTAGTGAAAGAAGTGAAAGAGGAGGAATTTCCCAGACGGTATATTTTCCCAGCACACCCAAGATTTATTTGCGCAGAAGATTTCCGAGCCCGACAGATGGGTTCCTCGGACAGATTCCTTGGTCTCGCGAACACCTTCATAGGTCTACAAAAGTAATTTTACCGAATAAGGTGAGACGAAGTTCGCGTATCATTAATGGAACAACCGAACTGGAGAAGAAGAAGAAGAAGAAGAAGAAGAAGAAGAGATAATTAGGGAAACGGGCATCTACGAAACAAAACCACTTCTCCTTTAAATTGGATTAGCCAACCGGCTCTTTCCAGGTCACGTTCTCCCCAGGCCTCCCTCAGGCTTCACGGTAGTCATGCGTCACAGGTATGAGGGTATAGAGTAGTAGTATGTCCCCTGAGGTGGCGATCCGCTTGGAATACGTTGGTTTGTGACAAAAATACTCTCGAGGACTCAATAAGCTATGTGCGTCCCGTACCGTTTCGGAATACAACGACCGCGACTTCACACGTTTCAATGACGCCTCTGGGATTAAATCTCTTCGGGCGGGTAATTTCTCGACTCGTAATCAAGTATTCAGACAAAGCAGTGATCTGGAAGTCAGAATCTTCCATAGACTTTTCCTGGCCGCTTTCCGTCGAAGACGTCGAAGTAAGCCGTCTCGATCGTAAGCAGTCACCAAAATACGGAGATTAGGAAGGTCCCATTGTCGCATCGCCGTTATCGCAGCCAAAACACATGCTTGCCCTTCCTCAAGAGTGCATTCGTCGATTGCATCTAGCAAGATGTAAGTCGACCAAAATTGCTGGGCAGCGTCTTGAAGGCAGCCAGTCAGGACATTCAGGGGAAGAGTTTTCTCAGAATCCAAACAACGGTCAAAAGAATCAAGATATTTTCCAGGTGCAGGTCCTCCTCTACATATCGAAAGTTGCAATAGCAATGCGCAGAGCATGTTCGAAGCGCTCTACTTGAAGGGGTCTTCGGGATCGAAACCGAAGTAAGCCCGTCCGTGTTTGTGGGCCGTTGTTTTCTGAGCGATAACTTGAAGAGCCTCTGACAAGAACGTCAAGCTTCCACTCTCAGGAGCACGGGGCACGCATATGAACGAATTTTTGGTTTTGAACCATGTTTGGAACGCATCGCTATTCATAGATCGCTTCCCAGTGCCGCGATTGATCATCATGGACTTCGCGAGATGAAGCATCGAGGGTCTTGAGTCCTGCAAAACCTACTTGCCTAACCCGGCGGTGAATATCTTATTCTGCCGATTCAGGATCCTTTTGTCTAGACATAGAGGTATCACCAAACTTCCATTGATTGTGGGCGGAGATCTCAGGAACTTTTGATTTTTGATACATGTACCAGGGTTCATGTGAGCAGCGAGGTGAGTACCTCATTACACTTGACAATAAAGCATAGCCCCAACGCCGGTGTCACCGGATTATGTAAGACAATCAGCTTCCACGCACTATAAATGCATTTATGTCAGGGGTATTTCAGGATTTTCCCTTCTTACACACCCAGCCTCCTAGCCTTATTTTATTCGATAAAAATCATGGCGAGCTTCATTTTGACCGTGAGTTTATTATCTTTTTTGTCAAATTCATACCCCGCCGCTAATCAATTTCGATATTAGAACCAGACGGTCGCAAATAATGCGCCTTGTTTGGCAGAATTGATAAAAATAAATCACGTCTATTATTACGTGACAGTCGGGGAGCAAATAGAGTATCTGGTCCTGGCAGACACTTCTATAGACCAGAAGTCCCGATTTCTCTTTGCCTCGGCCTTTACCAATCCAAACAACGTGGACCAAATTGTCCGTCGGGACTTACGGGACTCAAGCCTCTTGAATCTCGCTGTCAAGTTGAAGGGGAAAGACTACCGTCTACCAGTTGCAAGTACTGTCGAGGGTGTGGACAACGAGGAAGGGGCGCATATTCTTTCGGTTTTGCTTTGGGTTTCGCAGGACCATCTCGATCAGATTCCTCCTGGACATGATACCAGTATGTGTTTCACTTTGCGAGTAACTAAATACTGACAATAAAGCATTTAGCTTCTGTGACCAGTCTTGATAGACCACTTCCAAGAACACCTTGCATGGCTGCTGTGAAGGAGAACAACCCACCGTCTATACAACCCCGGAAGACGAACTTAGGGGCCCGGAAGACGAAGGTGAGCACAACACTATGACCCTGCCGTAAGATAAGCGCCGTCACTAAATTACTTCGGTAGAGCCAAAAGCTTGCTCCGACACATATCCGGCGGCAAAAAAGCGTTAAGAGCACTAAAGGCACCAAAGCGGTACGCTTCTCTGCAAGGCTCAAGGAAAGAGATAATTCGACGCCTTACGCTTCACGATCAGTAATACTACATAGCGTAGAGCTAGCAGAGAAATGAAGGAACACTCGGATTTGACTTGTTAAGCTCGCTGCTGTTCTGGCCAGCAGGGACATTATACAGGAGCAGCAGCGCGAAACGTTTTTGCTAAGAGTACTCTGCTGAGTAAAATTCGGATTGAGCATTTTGATGAAGGTGTTGGTTTTTCCCCTTCTTGGCAGCTTGTTCAATGGTCATGAACCATAGCAGAGCTTTCAGTATGCAATGTTCGCTTCGTACAGAATCACTTTTGGTTACACATATATCCGGAGATATTCTTACCAAATAACCCAAGGACAAAGACGCGTCACCTTAGTAGCCAAAACAAGCGGCTTCGTGAAACGGCTCCATGAATATTATTACCCGTGAAAACCTCCTAGAACCATATCTCGGGCCTTCAGAGCGAGCAGTCCCGGCGTAAATATGTCGAAGCCTAGCAGCGACTGATATGCTGCCGGGATCGAGTGCTCGAGCAGGGCTAGCTTCGAGATACCCTATTCCAGCCAAGCAATCGACAGCGCAAGGCAAAGCTTGAGGTAAGAAAGGTCACGAGCGAGCTTATCGGCTTTGTCGACCCGGACCGAGAAGGTAGGAACGAAGAGAATCTTTTTGACCGACTTAATCGGGCTACTCTCGATTTCAACCTTGCTATTATACAGCTCTGTAATCCTGGTCGGAATTTTATTTTATTCTTGTTTCCTGTGCCGCTATGCGCTACTGGAGGCCTACTCAAGGCGCATGGATGATGGTTGGGAAATATACCTCTATCCTGTCGCAGTCAACCTGGGACCGCCAAATAAGGCTTCTTGCTACATATTGGCTGAGCTGTGAGTGACCGGGAGGCAGATACTGGTGCTAAGCTTGTAAATACCCGCAGCGACCGATGATTAGAAATCACCGAGGGACTGGTGGCCGAACTCCCAGAATCGGTTACTTGGCTCCCGTGTTGATGCAGTCGAAATTTCGCCCGCATAGATTCGCTGGCATACAGATGAAGAGACGCTAGTGTTGCCAGACGTGATTCTTCATCTATCCGACCTACATCAGATGACCTCCGAGAAGATTTCGAGGTTCGCCAGGTCTTTGAAGAAGAGCTATGCCTTAGTGGCCAATCTAGCCCAACCTCTGAGATTTCTGGGCCTGATCTAGGGCTCCTCGTCGACAAGTAGAATACCACCACACCAGGCAAAGACAGTTCTGACAGATTCGCAGCCAAGGCTGACACTTAGGCATTTAATAACATAGCGATGGCTACTTTGCGAATCCTTCGGCGACCTTTGATCACAACCATGCTACCAGTTGAACTCGCCGGCTGTCGCTCGTTTCCAGCTATCCCTCTACACTTTGCAGATCATAGTTTTAACGCTTGCAGTCAAAGCCCACAGATGATCTAATTCTACCGTCGGTGCACTTACCGGCTTGCATTGGGTCGGACTGAAACACCCGTGTTCACCATCTCAGCTCGGTTGTTAGTGAAGTGACGAGGCTCCAAATGAGCAACCTTACCCGCCTTTCACACTGAATTATCTATATTTTAAATTTGATTAGTGATTTAAGTAGCTGTGGGAACCGCCACCAAGCAATATTGCAGGTGAATCATAAGTGGCTTCAGAAGCCGGAGGCACCTTGTCCCTTGCTCGCGGGTCCTGCCTGTCCCCGGGTGGCTAGAAATAATGCTTATAGGAAATGATATCAAGTTCAGGCAGAACTGCGTGCCATTCCAGCAATCAGGGCACTTTAGTCATTGACTTATGGCTGTCAGTTGCATTGGTCTTTGGTTGAGGGCTGACTATGCTGCTCACCGTTAATGCCCAAGTCGTACTCGAAAGCTTGATCTTAATAGTCTCACCGAAGTGATGCTTGGCCATCTTGAAGTCGAGTGATCTTAAATTATTCTTGATGAGGTTGAGTCTCATGTACTGAGGGAACCTTTTCACTTTTTCTAAGGGGACCTCTAACGGACACGCACAAGGGTCCCGGGAGCGCACCTGGTAGGCCAATGATCGGGCGAAGAATTGTAGGGATCTATTCACTACAATTAGCAATAGAGAATAGCGGTATGTCATGGGCTTTACCGTAAATACAGCGACACGCAAAAGTATCGACACCCCCTGACCAACACCTCCTTATATATTCTGCCGCATCGAAACCCCATCCAATTCCTCTGATATGGTGTATAACAGCCCTGGCTTTCAATAATTGCTTCAACCCGGTGCGGCATGGTCTCTGATAGATGCTCTAGATGATGCAGCTCAAGTTTACTCTTGCAAAGGTCGACCTCAAAGTTGACTTATCTGCGTCACGGTATTGAGTACATTTATAAACACATTGCAGCGCTTCAATTGGACAATACTACCTCAGCGAAGGATTTAAGGTAAGCTCTGGAGACAGCATGTAGTTCGCGTGCCGTGGAGCGTTACTTAGCTCGTCCTCAAAGGCCAAGCTTCGATCGAATTCATCTTCAACTCCGTCTTCAATATCGCATGTGCTCGCAAACTCAATGCCACCGCACGATTCTGCATTTCCATCATTATCCGCTCGATGAGAATAGACTAAGTGAAGATCCTCGTGGACGCAATTAAAGCCCTTGAGGCAATCTGAACGGATGCTTTTTGTGATTTCGTAAAGCAGTGCTCTGATACCGAAGGCTACGATATCGCATAGCCAACAAACGGCACCGTATGCATCTATATCCGGCAGTAATTTCGTTACTAATCTTTGAGAATCCCTCAGCGTGCTTGTCGTAATTCTTCGGGATTTCTCGAGCGAAATAATATTCGAATTCTAAAACACCGGCATTCTTGCTTTCTCTGAACTGTTTGCGATTTCATATGCCGGGTGAAGTTTTATTCTGACATCATATAGAACAAAAAATATCGCGGTCCATCTCTCTTCTGGGCCCTACGCATATTATTTGGAGCGCAGAAACTCCCCGAGCCACGTTATAGTCCTTCAAGGGTCGAAGAGTAACAGAAATAAGTGCAGTGGGAGATTGCTTCGTTCGGATCCTGTGTTTGCCGAATTCACGAAGCAGTTGGTGATGCGATGTCGCGTTAGGGGCGCCGTCGATATTTTCAAATCCGAGTGCACCGGCACTAGCTGGAGAATAAGAACGATAAGTGTATTGACCCTTGAGCGAATGATCCAGGATGAAAAAATTCGAAGAGACACGATTGAAGGGAACGATGGACAGAGCTTAGTAGAGGCTAATCCGCGTCTATGCTTCCCCGCACTAGGAAAAGAGACAGAAGATTAGAGTCTAGGCCCTCGACAGAACCCATCCTTTAAGCCCTATAGGACTAGACTTGCCTGGACTTTGAGCCACCATCCTTTGACGTCCAATACTTTGCCATAACAAAGTAGTCGTAAATTGGATGATGTCAACGACTATCCCGTGAGATCTCCGCAAATGTATTATCCAGTCCAGGAGGGGATCGCGAGGGTTTCTCTGGACGCACCTTAAAAAAAAAATCTCTATCGATCGATTTTGCACGCAGTGAATTCAAGACTCGTTCGCTCACCTAGTGCAGCGGACATGATCGTGTCGTATTTCACCCCCTTGTGACGTGATACAATTATCACGTACATTGAGTATATAAAAATTGTCACATAACAGCCACGAGTTGTCATCTTTTCCATTTACACGAATTTCGTTCATTGTATCCACGTTTAGAAAGTTGGTCACGGCAGACAAAACACTATGGCGATTTATCCTTCCGGTGACGATCGAGGCCTGGCCGACCCAATATCACTTGAGAACATCGACAAGCTTTTCGTCTGTAATATTGAAAATTACATCAATCTTCCCCAACTAGTTGTTGTAGGCGACCAGTCAAGTGGCAAAAGCTCCGTCCTGGAGGGGCTTACTCGCTAGGCAATTCCTCTGTACAGCGGCCTAATCACAAGGTTCGCAACTCAAAATTATATTTCGCCGGTCTAAAGATAGTGAGAGAAAAATTATGGCTTCCATAATTCCGGACTCCGACGCTGAGGACGCAGATGCATCGAAATTGAAGGATTGGAGAGGCAGAAACTTACAATTTCTTGATGCCGAGACATTTTCTACAATGATGACAGAGGGACGTGGCTGCTATCTATCTCTTGAGAGGCGATATTGACATCCATTTGAAGGTCCATATCCTCACGGGAGTTTCTCGTTCGAAAGACGACGGGTTACCTACTTTCTCTAAACACGTATTGCGAGTGGAGATTTGTGGGCCGCAAGAGGATCATATGAGTGTGATTGATGTTCCCAAAATCTTTCGCAACGTGATACCCGGCAAATCTACGAGGGACCACATAACTTTGGTGCGCGAAACGGTGCAGGCGTATATGATAAATCCTCGCTCTATCATTTTGACACTGGTGCCGGCGAACGTTGACATAGCGACTCAAGAAATTGTTGAAATGGCCCACGAGCTTGACCCCGATGGCGAGAGAACGCTCGGGGTTCTAACAAAGCCAGACTTGGTAGACAAGGGCGCGGAGGAGAATTTCATTGATCTCATCAGAGGGAAAGATATGCAATCAAGGCTCGGATGGGTGACTGTCCGAAACCTTGGACAGAGCGAACTATGGAGGTGTACATCGGGATGCAACTTAAGAAGAGCATCACACAAGGCATCCTTGGTACCTAATTGGCCGTGGACATTTTGGAATCGCTGCACTAAGAGATCGTATTCGGGAAATAGTGACCGCAAGTGCGCCAGGCCTTTTCATCGGTAGGTTTCCATAACCCCTTAGAGGAGAGCCTCCATTGAGCTAACAATAGTACGCAGGTCAGATCTGAAGTCAGCAAGAACCTCAAGACCCGCCAAGTTGGCCTTGCGTCTCTTGGACCGGAGCGGAACACAAAGGGACAGCAGGTACAATACTTGCTTGGTATTGTTTCCTCGTTCCAGAATCTCACCATGCAAGCACTGGGCGCAAAGTACAGCTCGAATGATGCTTTACGTTCGCAGCTACGCATGACACCTCAGGCCGTAATCGTCTATTCAAGTCATACATGGCACCGTTGCACTGACCTTCTTAATTCTTCGTTCTTGGAACGTCGCACCCCGGCAGTTTCTTTGTTTGAGCTTGGCTTTACCGCCATTGACCATATTTAGAGGCACGCGCTTTTTGAATCACGGTTCTGTAATACCCAAGGGACTGGCGCTTTGAGTACAGCATGAATGGGTAGTTTTCTGATAAAGCTAGGCTTCGATGGCTCCGAACGCTATTGATTCCTTTGACCGCGAGTCATATACGTGGTCGGTATAGCCTATTGACCCTTGATGGTCATGGAAGCCACCTTACACCTGTAATCGATATTCAATGCACTAAACTTGATGCTATACCTATATACATGCCGCAAAATTGCTCACATCGATAACAGCCGCTAGTTGTACGCTATTCGTAGTTGTAAAGCGACCATACGGTCGCATAGTAGACCAACAGACGCGTATGGGAATAAACCATAGTTGACAAACTTGATGTACTTGCGGCATACCCCTCGGGCCCGCGAGGGCGCATCTCTTGATAGAAGCATATGAAATGTGTCTGAAACAACGGCTTAATAACCACTGAATGCGGCAGAGGTCCTTGATAAGCTCAATATCAAGCTTCGTTTGTGTACACCGCCAGACCAAACCATCAAGCCGACCAAGCATTCATTGCCCCAGATACCAAGCAATATCGACCAAGTTTCAAAGCATAAGGCAGCAACTATGGGTCGGATAGCCCAGCTACAGAGGCTCCAGTTGCTTCAGCACAATGCAGCATTGTATGCGCACTCGCTTACGCGCGTTAAGTGAAAGGTATCGAGGACATTGATCTTGTAAGGGATCCAGGCGCTTGGCAGTGATAGTACGCTCCGTACGAGGAGGCCAGCCATGGAGACGCGCCCGCAGCTGGGACATTGAAACCTCACATCGCACGCCAGCGAGGTGATCTCGGCGTCCTTTCGTGATTTGCCAGCCTCACAGGTGACATGCATATGCTGTCAAAAGACGGCCTACGAATGCTTCAAGGTAATAGAGGATCAATGGACTGAATAGCTTCATAATGAACTTTGGACTTTGAATTTGGGGCTTCTGGACCCATACCCGGAGCGGTGTGGGTATGCCATGGGCTGATCAGGGCTTTAAAGTAATTACACCGAAGCCTTAATTCGCAATTTTATCGATCCTAACAAGTTCAGATTTTGTCGTAGAAAGAAGGTCTTCGAGCTGCTCGGCATTTTCACATCCGACCAAGTTGGGCGTTGAGTTCAAACGCGCTTCCTCAATCATCGCTGATCAATTAGCTAACTAGGTACATCTTTTTCGCATATTTCTTACCGATTTGTTGATTAAAAATGGATTCATAATGGTTCAAATCAACATCAGAATATTTAATCCCTTGCTTCGTGCCGCCGCTTGCACTTTCATAAGGTTGAGCAGCAATTTTAAGTCTGAGCCATTTCTCTTCCTCGCTGACAGTTTGGTTGCTCGAGAACAGTTTCGAGAAGAATCTCGAGAAGGATTGCATTTTGTTCTAAATTTGGTTGCGTAGACATTTGATATCCCACAAGTCGACTCAGCGAAATATAATTGCAGTGGAAAAAGGAAATTGGCACATCAACCTTCTTATACCTACTAACGTAAACAAGGCTAGGCCACTTCTGTCCGCCAGTAGCCCCAAAATATTCCTAGCCTAAAGTTCAGGCTCCAGGCGCGCAGTAGCGTTTGAAAAAAGGGCGTGGGGCTGAGAACTTATCAGCTCACGGTAGCGCGTCAGTGGCTGCCCAGCTCCTGAGATGACTAGTCGTTGCAGGGGGTCGGGGCATTGTCCCGGCGGATTTCTCAAATTAGTGAACCAATCGAAGTCCCCGGTCTACTCCACTCGGACGCATGCACGCGAAATGTCGGTGTAGACAATCCCGCGGACTTTCGCAGACTTTCACGGACAGACGCGGGTTTCATGCCGGCCAATAATTTTATGGCCTTGACATCCATGCATATGGACTGGATACCCCCAAGGCAGATTTTTGCTGAATAAGCGTGGAGAGACAAGGTGACCAAGGATGAGATTACTTCTCCACTTCAAATTGCCAGTGTTACATGAATAATTTATGTGTCTACTTTGTTTCACTTTAATACCGCCCAGTAATGATTGAAAAGGGAAGGTATTAAATCCGTCACGTACAGTAGATACGTGGGCGGTGTAAGCAAAAGGAAGAGACGGTGAAAAGAAGGAATGTTATTTTTCGGTCACCCTGTATGAAGAGATCGATATCATGGGAAGAAATCTTCAGTCAAGTCTGTCCTCTTGAACCATCCAGTGTCATTTCCGCAAATCATTAATCGTGCGATCGTGCAATGACCAACAAGCCGTCTCTTTTACCTCGCTCCCCTGAACCATGCGGGTAAATTGAGCTCATCACGCCGACTATAGCGGACTCGCTGGCGTCGATATCTGTCGCATACTCTTGGAAAATGCAGTCGGAGAATGACGAAGAATCTACCAAGGCCGTCTGCATTGTTGGCAATAGCAAAAAGGACAAAGTGAAGAATGTGGAAGATGATATGAAATGGAAACTAAGAAAGTCGCCAAAGTCTTGGGAATCGCCGTCGAGTCCCTCAGAATTTCTTTGCTTGGACGTTCCCTCTGGCCAACCCTAGCAGCCGATTAGCTTCAAACAAGGCTTGAGCGGTGCCGCAGGAGATAGAGCACGGAGTGGCAATTGCGTTGCAGCCGTTGAGAAGCTGCTGCTGGGGGAAAGAGTGGCGTTGAAACTACCAGAGGGCCTTGAGTTGGCATTTCGCAATGCGGATGTACGCATATTTGGGGGACAGGAAGCATCGCCAGACATGAAGGCCGACCGGCCCTGTGATTTAAACTTCATCGCCTACTACTTTGCCACAGAATTCGATGTGGAACAAGATCAGCGCTATTGTATGACGAAAACCCGAGGTCTCGAGGCCATTGCGCTGGCATTTTAGAAGCCGTGAGGAGAAATTCAACCGAAGGAGGAGGCAAGGTCTGAACTGGTGGTTAAATTCTTTCTGAGTGATATCAGGATCTTGTTGCGAACCCCAAAGACTGGCAGAAAGTGCTCAGTCGCAGGAAAAAGCCCCGTTTCGAGTTTTCCGATATGAGATACCAAGAAATGCCCTTGCCCATTGAAAGTTTCAAACATGCTATTCAGTAAGATTTGAGCGCTTTAACGTAGCGCCTTCAACTCTGATGTAGGGTGTCTGCATTTGGATATCTACGTTTGAATTTCAATTACCCGCAGACTTGCAACTTCCAACATTTAACATTATAACCAAATTTGTCGTGCGAACTCTACTTTTTGATCAGAGAAACTATGGAGCATTTCGCTAAGATCCAGTGCTGCTTTCCAAGACTTTCTGTGACTTGATGTTGGAACAATCAGGTGTGCTTGTTCACTGTGGTATTATTGCTCGACTTACGAGATAATTTGACCGACCCAATTTTTGCTTTAAATAGAAAGTCGCTAGGTCTGCCTCTTTGCAAGTAAGTTCACACGTTCAGAGCAAGATCGACGCCTCAGGAGGCGTCCATACTGGACACTGCTTTACAGGTAAATACCGATGCAGTCGATTATATACCCTCATCCTCGCGCGGTCGTATCGAGAAGCTCTCGAGGTACGAAATTTCACGGGCCTCCACTGAGCTCTGGGTGTCGAACCCTCGAGTCCGGGAGAAAGACTGGTGGTACTTTTCTATGAGCTTGAAGCATGGTATATAGCGAAGTGAATCTAGTTTTTTATTTTCATTACATTTCAGCATAATCACTCGGGGAGACGTGAAAGGCGAGCTACGCGGATTACAGCTGATCAGGCGTTTTTGTAGGTGCTCTCTTCTCTATAAAATGCCGGCACCACGGGAGATAAACGGCACATTCTTGTCATGGCCGACAACTTGCGGAAAGAGGAACGAGAAATCTGCTGCTGGCCCAACCCGATGATGCTCGTATACTCACAAACACGCTCGCTATTTGCTGCTCTAGAGGTATTGAATCAATTCAGAGCCCAAAAAGAAGTGACAAACCTCATTTTACCCGAATCTCACTGTATACAAGGCATAGTGTGCCTGAGAAGAGGTTACTCATTCAATCTACACAATGGAATGGTCCGCCCTCGTCAGTTGCTCTCTGCCATTCACCGCTCAATTTAGCACCAAGTGAATACATGCACCGTACATACGGCCCACGAAGTATTTATATCCAGAAATCTTCTTCAATAGCGCAAATTATCTCCAGGTGGCTTGGAGTAGCTAGCAAGGGCTCAAGGGGCTGTGGTCGGGGTAAACTTCCGTGCCACAAGGGGATCCTTAATGACGGGTGGAAGTGAGGCGCAGCCTTAGGGGGTTTAGACCAAATTAGGAAAAGCCGTTATCTGTGTTACACTGTTCTGCCCCACCGGAATTAAGCGCCGTGGCTTGGTGATCTAGCATTCTTGCAAGTCGGCCATGGCTAAGTCCCCAGATGGATCAAATTGGGTCTCATCAAAGCACCCTCATTCTAGCCTCCACGGCCATTCTCAACCCGAGGTACTGTCGTGCGCAGCGCCCTATCAATAGCTTTAATAATATTAGATTTTATCTACTACTATTAGCGAAATCATAAATTAAGATGTCAGTTGCTGACGTGCTAAAAAATTCTGCAGTGTAGGCGATTTTGGAAGGAGACGCCAGGGGCTTTACAGAATCACGGTCGCTGGGGTCCGGCAGTCCACCAAAAAGATTTCTAGTTCTAGACCCCTGTAACCACCTTTCTGACTCGGAATGGGTAGATACCGGATTCACCCTGTTATGATATGAGGCTGGTGCAGATCAGGAACCAAGCCGAACCATCGGAATTAATCCCGAGGTATCTATAGGAAGAACTAAGTTGATTGGAAATCAACTTGTTCTTCTTGTTGTATATATTTAGCCTCAAGTTTCCCTCTGAATAACAATATCTTCCTTTGAACTACAACAGGTTATGAGCCCGGGAGCAAAATCTCGGGTGCCGTCTCTACTCATCTGAGGAATTATCTTAACCTTTCGTGATTATATCTACCCCGCTTTACAATCATCACTATGTCGGCTCTGGTCCACGACTCGCCCGACCGAGCCGTCACGGCCATTGAGCCTCTGACAGGCAGCGACAACTTCGCAACCTGGAAACGTCTCATGACCTCCTACCTCAAAGCCAGGCAGGTCTGGGATGTTGTGTCGGGCAACCTCCAGCGTCCTGACTGCTTGTTCAAGTACGCCAAGCCTATTACGGCTGACATCCACCCTTTGGTGGAACCGCACCTCGCGGGGGCGGTGAGACAGCGCGCCATTGAGGCGCGCCTCGAAGTGGAGGTCCAGGCATTCGAGCGCCACCGTGAATGGTCGCGCCGCGAAGCTGAGGCTTACCACACCATTTTCCGGTATCTGTCCCCCAACATTAGCATTCATGTTGCGGGACTTGAGACGTCTCGCGACCTCTGGAATGAACTCGAAGAACGGTACCGGCGAATGGAACTCGCCACGTTCTGCGAGCTGTTTGCGCAGCTTCGTGAAACCACTGGCGAGCGCTGCGGCAGTGCCCGCGAATTTGTCGATCGGGTACGGTTGCTCGTACATCGATTGAATGCTATCGTGCCCGGATCCATTGGCGATCGAACGCACATTGCGATCTTACTGACGCAGATCGGACCGGAATACATTCTCGTGGTGGATGCCATTCAGAATGACAAGGATCCGGTGAATCCGACCACGATCGGAAATCGTCTGTCTAATGCTGAGCAGACGGTTCGGAGAAAAGAAGCTCCAACACCCTTGCAGGCAGCATCTGGCCCGTCTGTCAATACGGTGCAGCAGACTGCCAAGAAATGCAACTATTGTAAAAAGCGCGGCCATGTGGTCGCGCAGTGCTGGAAGAAACAGCGAGAAGGACAGTCGTCCAGGGACCATGCCCTGAAGACTGAACGGAGTATTTCCGGCTCACCAAGAAATAATTTACAAAGGATACCATCAAGCCAGGTGGAAGATCGGCAGGGCCCTCCGACTTCCAAGAGACCGAGGATCAATATCGTGAGGGCGAGGGTGACGACTCTTTATACCCACGCACCGCAACCCCGGTGGATCCTGGACTCGGCCGCCACCAGCCACATCTGCTGGGACCGGAGCTGCTTCAGCAGTCTGCGGCCTCACCGCGAGATGTTGGATACGGCGGGCGATCCAGTGGAAGCCGAAGGGATTGGTATGGTGAAGCTCACGCTCCGGGGGAAGTTCAACCAACCCCTGGTGTTAAAGAATGTGTACTTTGCGCCACGCGTCGGGATGAACCTGATCAGCGTGCCGAAGTTGCTGCGAGACCGCTACTCGGTGGTGGCGCACCCGCAGAACGTCTTTGTGCAACGCCGAGGACGGACTGTGGGGACCGCCTACCACGCGGAGGAGGATCTACTGATCCTGCGGTGCCATGTGAGCAAGAGATCTCGAGAGCGAGTCCAACTGGCGAGGGCACCGACGACCCATGACCATGCAGATTCCCTGGAACCGCAGGCGGTGGCCATGGACGTCGACGACCCTCGGGAGTCAAGTGACGCAGAATGCGCAGCGTTAACCTCTGAACTCGGTGGTGAAGCTGTGATACTCGAAGAAGATGTGTGCACAGGAGTGGACCAGGCCTCCGAAGCATTGTGGCACGCTCGGATGGGACATCTGAACCGGGGCGACTTAAGGGTGGTCCTCCGGCAGACCGGCACTCCGTACCGACCGCTGACGCAGGCGCAGCTGCAGGCAACGCCGCAGTGCCCGGCGTGCATGTCGGGTAAGCAGCATCAGAAGAGGAACTCCCGTGCAAGACGGCCACGTCTGCATTCAACGAGAATTTTCGAATTGATCCATTCGGACATCATGGAGATGCCCGTTGCCAAAGATGGCTCTAGGTACGTGATCACCTTTACTGACGATTATTCTCGTGGCTCGTGGGCCTATGCCATGAGATGGAAGCATGAAGCGCTCCAGAAGTTCCGAGATTTTGAGGCCTGGGTGCACCGACAGTTCGGCGCCCAGATCAGAAGGTTCCTCACCGATAATGGGAGAGAATATCTGCCAATTGGAACACACCTCGAATCCCAGGGAGTTGAGTTCGACACATCGCCGCCATACTGCAAAGGGCAGAATGGGCTGGCCGAACGCACCAATCGTACTATCCGGGAGCGGATCAACACGCTCCTGTCCGATGCGAACCTTTCTCCTTCCTGGTGGATCGAGCTTGTAGACACAGTGGTCTACTTGAAGCTGCGTGCACCAGCATCGATCTTACAGAAGAAGACACCGTTTGAAATCCTATATGGGAAACCGCCCTCGCTCTTGCATCTGCGACGGATCGGCTCTCGTGCATGGGTCTTAATACCAAAAGAGCATCGAGCAAAACTCGGACCAAGATCATCCGAGTGTCGACTGCTAGGCTATTGTGAACCGAATCAGTACAAGCTCTATGAAATCCATTCAGGAAAGACAGTCTTTTCCCGTGATGTCGAGTTCGATGAGAGGACCCCAGTGGCGCCACTCATCGAGGGGGAAACAGGCAACGACCTCCCGGACAACGCTCCTCCATCACCTGTCTTTCCATCAATGCCACATTCAGCCAGCGGGCTGCCAACACCGCCTGCATCGCCATTACCTCCGTCGAATGGGCGAGAGAAAACGCCATTTGAGCGAGAGGAGGAGACACCCGCAGTGGTTAATCCAAGCCAACAAGAAACCGACTTGACAACGGATCTCGGGTATTCAATCTATGGTCGCAGACGAAGACCGTCACGGCGTCTCCTGGAATCACTTGGCAAGGTTTACTCTGCAGGCGCATTGAATACCGCACCGACCAGACAAGTCGACCCGGCGACCTTTCGCGAAGCTGTATCAGGCCCAGACCAGCTGGACTGGTGGGCCGCCATCCAGAAAGAATATGCGTCGCTTCTCGAACACGGAACATGGGAAAAGGTTCGGCGAGAGGACGTTCCAGCCGGAGATCATGTGATTGGCTGTAAATGGGTCTTCAAGACCAAAGCCAACGGAAGGCGCAAAGCGCGATTGGTCATCAAAGGCTACCGGCAGAAACATGGCATTGATTATCACGAAACGTTTGCTGCTGTGTCCCGGATGGACTCGGTCCGCTGCATTGTCGCCAGTGCTGTGTTGCGCGGCTGGAAACTCCACCAATACGATGCGGTCACCGCATTTCTCCATGGAGACGTCGATTCGTCTATCTATATGGAGTTGCCGGAGGGTTTCGAAGAACCAGGGTACGTGTGTCGATTACGCCGTTCACTGTATGGGTTGAAGCAGGCCCCGCGGATTTGGTACCAATGCGTCCACCGCGTCCTAGCTTCTCATGGCTTCACCATGGCCCAATCGGACAACTGTGTGTTCTACAAGCCGGATTGCGTCGTTTGTGTTTATGTCGATGACTTTCTTGTTGCTGCGGCAAACACGCATGAGATTGAACAAGTCCAACGAGCCTTGCAAATAGAGTTCCGACTGAACGATTTGGGCACCCCACAATCGTTCCTTGGGATCCAGTTCGATCATCACGTCGATGGGTCCGTATCTATTCATCAACACCAGTACATCCAGAAGGTGCTCTCCGACTTTGGCATGGAGAGCTGTCAGCCGAAGTCTACGCCGATGAATCCCAAGCAAATCCTAAATCATCGTCCCAACGAGGAACACCTGGACGAGGAGGCAAAAGCTCGTTATGCGACCGCTATTGGTTCGTTAATGTATCTAATGGTTGGCACGCGACCGGATATTGCGTTTGCGCTGGGCATGTTGAGTCGCTTCACGGCCCAGCCGCAATCGCACCACCAAGTCGCTCTGCAGCGATTACTTCGCTACATCAAAGCCACGCAATCTCATCGTATTACATACCGCAGCGGGCAGCTGATCGGTTATACGGACGCCGACTTTGGTGGCTCTGTCGTCACTGACGGTGCATACTCAACGTCTGGCTATGTATTCCAGCTTGCAGGTGCCCCAGTTTCCTGGTCGTCCAAGAGACAGGGGGAAGTCGCCACGTCTACAACTCATGCCGAATATATCGGACAGTACAATGCCATTCTACATCTGCAATGGCTTCGTACCTTTCTTGCCGAAACACAGCTGTATCGGTCTCCGGTCACTAACATCATGGCTGACAACCAGTCCGCCATCGCGTTGTCTCGCAATCCCGAGTTCCATAAACGAACGAAGCATTTCAATGTGAAATTTCACTATCAGCGAGCCGTGCTGGATGCAGGCGAGATTGAGCTTCAATATGTGCCAACTGAGGAACAGGCCGCAGATGGCCTCACCAAGCCATTGGGGCCTACGTCCTTTGCCAAATTTTGTAGTCTCTTAGGAGTCGACGTCTCAGAGACTCCAAGGCAACACGCATGACAGCAAAGGCGCTCTTTCCATTTTATTTTCCCACGAAGGTTTTTTGAGTGGTTTTACTGAGGCCTGACTGCTCTGCGCAAATCCAGTATCGCCCTGCCAGCAAAGCGATCCTGAGGGGGAATGTTATGATATGAGGCTGGTGCAGATCAGGAACCAAGCCGAACCATCGGAATTAATCCCGAGGTATCTATAGGAAGAACTAAGTTGATTGGAAATCAACTTGTTCTTCTTGTTGTATATATTTAGCCTCAAGTTTCCCTCTGAATAACAATATCTTCCTTTGAACTACAACACACCCAAATCCATCCGTGTCCGATCACGTGGTCGATTTTCCAAAGTCGCCAAGCCCCAGCCTCCCCTTTTCCCGTTCTCTCTCGCCAAATCCTATTCACCTTCTTACTCTGACATCAACTTGCTGTAAAGAAAGTATTCGCTCTTTGCTGTTCTCGCCGCCAGTCTTGCCAACCTTTGAATCCATGTTCCTATGATTCTAGAGGACTCTCCGATACCACTTGTTGACTTCGGAGAGGGCTCGTACTACGTGACCTGGCTGCAAGAGCTTTTACCACTTTACTCCTGTCTTTTCATCATCATTACTCGCCCGATAGTCTTCGCGAGTCAGGGTTGCTCAACACTATTTCAAAGCCCGGATGGGAGGGTTCCTTGATTCATCAAGGGGTTTCCTGAGACTAGCGAATATTGCTACCAAACAATGACAACCGTATCGTCAAAGCCAGGCTGGGTCTTGAAGAAAAAGGCAATTCTTGTTTACGCGCCTGAATTTGATGTTGCTTGTCGCGCTCTCCTTCGCATTGCCCATAAAAAAGATGCCAACCAAGGATCCATCTCCCTCAAATTGAAGGCAGATCTCGCTAACTTGAGCGACAGATCACAGGTGCTGATGTTGAATATTACTCCTGAAATAATCGACATATGCGCATTTGACCCGATAAGCAGCGATAAACTCTGTTCATCGTCTATGTTTCTCATGCTCCCGGCCCCTGAGAAGGATGTTTCGGCCGTCTCCACACTGAGTCTGACTCTCAAAACGACCGGCACTCTTCTTGGTCCATCTGAGATGGATTTTCTCAGCCCAGCTAATCAAGGAGACATAAGTCTTCATGCATTTACAAAGATCTGTCGATCGAAATTTCTACGTTTATACATTTCCCATCGACAATTCGTGAAAGAGAAACGAGAAATTGATCACCTCAAGATCTTCTCCCGTGCCCTGCAAACAGAAACCCTTCAGGCGGAGTCATTTGACCCCGCTCACTATGGCATGGCCAAAAAAGATTTGGCTATTTGCAGTCTGCCGCTCGAACCGCCCGCGTATCGTATGGAGCCCGAGTCTGCGCAGGTGAAGCAGGTGGATCCACCCCTATATCGCGAGGAGTCCATACCCGAGCAAGTGACTGGGAAACGGCGCAGAGGTATCTTCTCTCCTCCTTGTCGTCTGATGTAGCTTATCATTCAACGGCTCATTAACGGTATTTAGACCCGTGGTCAACGTCGCCTGACGATGGAAGATGGCGAACTCGAAAAAGACTGCCCGTTTCGCTCTCTGAAAGGTTAGACTCTCTGACTGAAGTCGACTCTCTGACTGAAGTCGACTCTCTCACTGAAGTCGACTTTTTCGCTGAAGTCAGAACGCCGAGTGCTCTCTCCCCGTCACCGGCCACAATTCGCCCAACTTGTTTTACGCGTGCTTCTCCAGGCCGCACGGAGCGTAAGAAACTTCAGCGTCTTGGAAATGAGCTCCGTGGTCTTCCTGATGATCTGATCCGCGAATTATTAATTCAATCAGGACACGAAAATCTGCTGGCCCCACAAAATGTGGACAGTGAGCTGCCATCCGAGTCTGAAAACATCAGCTTGGACAAGGTCGAGATGATTGAGCGCCGCCTCCAACGATATGTCGACAGGGAGATCAAACGCTGCCTCCAATCGCAGGTCGTCGGTGAGATTGTCGATAGCGCCGTGAGCCAGTGCCGCGATCAGATCAACGACCAACACGAAACGAACGAGGCTGGATTTTGTGAACTGGCCGACGATGCTAAATGCGACGTGGTCAATGCGGCCAACGAGTATATGAAGGATATGCAACAGGAAGCGCAAAACCACATGCATGAAATAGAAGAACTAGCGCGAAAATGCATGGATGATATCCACGATCAGGGAATCGACGTTGAGAAATCTTTGATGAATAAAGTCGCTAAGCTCAAGCATTGGTCCAGTGCTTCTGTCCAGACCTTATTTGATAGCCAGTCTAGTCTGAACCATGAGCTGGGCACTAATGTCAGACGCAGTACCATTTAGCTTTGGTACTAGGCCTGTTTCTTAGGGTTGTCGTCGTGCTCAGATTCTTTACAAGTCTGCTGAGGATGTAGGTGACTGGTGTATTACCGAGCGAGCCGGCTCTTCCAACACCCGTTCATATTAGTAATATAGAAATCCCAACATCGAGCTCAGGGGAATAAGTGTAATATATTGACTCACCAATTTTCTTCGATGGTGTTCTGAGCTGAACGGATGTAAAGTCTAGAGGGTAATCTGATCTTAGAACGTCGGCTGCACAGCCGCACAATTCTCCAAGATAACGAAAGTAATAGCAGATGGTATGCATGATCTAACAGGGATCTTCCAAACCGAAAGAACTCATGCTTGTATCGGATCAGTCTGTATGTGGAGGATCGGCTCGGGCCGGTCTCGGCAAAGTCGCTGATCTGGAGTCTTCCCACCAGTTTTGCTACAGATCAGATGAGGTGAAATTCGGAACTTGCAGTGTCATCACGGCCCTCAGGCCTGTCTACAGGTCTGGAGGCCATAAGAAATCATTCGAAGAAACCGGCGCGTGATACTCGACTACGGGTAGCGCGACCGGTCTGACGCTAGGACGCGATGTACAATAATAGTCCGGAGCGGTGTGGGTATGCCACTGGACTATTACTAGCTGTACCAAACCCCACGTTTTGGACCCCCAGCCACCCCCCAGGAGAGAAAGAAATAGACGCAAGCCTGCCCTGGTGGTGCATGAAATCCATAGACTGCAAATCACCTCGATACTCAGCTGTGAAGATGGCATTCAGATTACGTTTGGCAATGTGGGAACTGGTCAATATCCACAACAAAAGGCGCGGCCACAATATATGCATCTACTGGAATTTGAAAAGAGGTACAGCAGATTGCGCGCGTGGATCAGGTGCAGAGAAGGCGAATCTGGAGTCCCACGTGTGCAAGAGCGATTGGTTATTGAAATGTCAAAGAGGCATGATCGGCCCACTCGTATGGGCCTACCTGAAACAACCTGGCCCCGGCCCGGTGGGGCCGCCTGCCCCTTTTTGCCCCAAGTCTCATTGCACCAGATAAGTAGAGCAGGAGCCTCTTTCGTCAGGCAACAACTCAGTGGAAAGACCTAACCCGATCGGTAGAATCGTCGCTTACGCCTGATGAATTGTGAGACGCACGCCTTCCTGCACCCATCTTGCAACCTATGGTTCGAGGTTGCTCACTGACTTTCGATCTACAGTTGCACACGCAACGAACATCATTCGACAGATCCGCTGCCAAGACCTCTTAACTTCTAATCCAAGCCAGCAACGTCCTTTCGTTGGGCCCAGTATCCCGCCGGGCGCAAGACAAACAACCTGCAAGATGAATGTCACTGATCAAGAGCGTGATCTTGAAGAGGAAATTCGTCAGGCTACACAAAAGTTACAAACGGCGCGCAAGCAAGCAATGCTGTTAGAGCTTCAGGCACAGGTAGCAGAGGAAGAAAAGAAGATCCAAGCATTCCGGGAACGCCTCGTTGAAGCTCAACAAACTGTAGGTCCCGATACTTCTGGTGAAAGCCGACGCCAGTCGTCAATAGGGCTTGAATCGCCCGTCACCGCGGTGTCGCCTGCCTTCTCTGCTGCTCTGGAAGACTTGATACATAATTGTCGGGATTTAAGTGAGGAGAGAACGACAGCAACCGACAGGAACCTGGTTGAAAACAACAACAGATTTACAAGCGGCTCTATGCCGGTGACTTGTGAGCGAGGACGAGCAGAGGCTGATACTCCAGCAGTCCAACGGCCGTACCTCCCAGCACCAGAGCCAGCATCCCAAGCCCCTAGACCAGCACAAGTGGACCATGGTCATATCGGGGGCAGCCATTAGGCGAGAGAGTATGGGTAGACGATGCGGCCGCTAGGCATAGCCCATCTAGCTGCTCTCTTCATAATCTACCACCCGAACAGGTGGGAGACAGGACAAATATGAAAAAGGTCTTCTCCGGAACCGGTCTCACGTTTGAGAGAACTGAAGATGGAAATTCTCCTCAGCCTCAACTTACACGTGCGCGTCAAAGCTCGGCCACTCCGCCGAAATCGGCGGGTCTTCAACTTAGCCCCTATAAGGGATCGGAATGGAACGAGTTTGTCCACTACATGAACATCTTAGCAGTCCACTTCGCTCAGCACCCTGACTACTACACCGAGGCTCGCAGAGTTGAGCTTGGGAAACAGTACATCTCGTCCGAGCTAAGGGGGAAGTTGCAAAGTCAAATCATCGACCCTGAGAGCCTGACGTGGTTGTCATTTTGTACCCTATTGCGTCAACAACTCCCACAAACTGGACATGAAGTTGAACGTATGCAAAACGCTCGCCAGAAAACGGCCCAGTGTGTGACTCATTTTGCCTTGTGGCTTAGCTCGCTGTTCACTCTCGGGTATAACGATCGGGATGTAAGGGAAATCCTGCTAAAAGGGGCATTACCTGAGATTATCTCCGGCCTGCAACGGCCTCCCACACCACCTCGGGATTATAATACATTGGTTCAAGAACTGCAAGAGATTGAAAACGCAATTCCGTGGCGAGCGAGAGTCCTTCCATCACACAAGACGATGACGGTTTCAAATGGTGACGGCCAAGAGGTGCCGGTCTACTTTGCAACGGAATGGAAGGAATATAAACAATTCCGAGCTTGCTTAGAGAGATACGCTGAGCGTTGCAGAAGGCCACACGACGAAGCGTTCATGATTGCAGTCGGTAGGAAGCATCTCGCGCGTGCATTCCTCACAAGATGGGATGATCATGCCAACCGCCTACAAGAAGTCAACTGGTTCGCATTCTGCGTCTTTCTAGTGGAACAAATTCCTTCCCAAAGCCCAGGAAGAAATTACTGGAAAAGAAGTCAAAGACAAAATCAGCCTGTCGATCTCTTCGCGCTCGAGCTACTCCGTTGGGCTCCGGGTGATCTGGATGTCGCGCACGACCGCCGGAAGCATCTGTCAGATCGAGTGCTGAAAGAATTGCATCTAGAGGCAAACAGAAGCTTAGGGATATTTGATGAGTTTCACATGTTCGTTGCTCATCTACGGGCATACCAAGACTCTCTCTCGGTCCAGCAACGGCCGAAACGCCGACGTCTCGCCTGAGAAATTTCGAGCAGAGCAACGCTGTGATTTTCTTACGTGGGAGACTGGAATTCGCGTCTGCTCGGGATCAAGACTTCTAAAGTCAATTGCTGGATACACAGGGGGGTCTAGTGCAGCGTTCTGTCGCCTTGATGTCGGATCCAAGGGTAAGTAGAGTATCAGCGTTGATACTTTCTTACGTAATCTGTCATGCCTGCCAATCCTTTCAAGAGCCCGCCCGTATTGTTATGACAAACACCCGCGACAGTATGGTCGAACGGTTCAAGTCGAGGGGTACGCGAGCTCTTCGGTCTGTTCTTCCTCAACAATTAGCAGTCGGCCTAATGCGTAACATCAACCTAGCATGTGATATCGGAGGAACGGACGAGTGAGAGTGAGTGATGGCCCTTCTCACCATGAGAAGCTCCAACATTATCAATTCAATGGCAAGAAAAACGGATCAGACTCTTGCAAATTGAAAGAGCGCTCCACGAGCTTGATGCGTGTACGGTCATTGTTAGTTTGTCGGAGTATCGTATGTTCGTTTTTCTGGAAGACAGAGTAATAAGAAAGAAGCCGACACGATAAAGCCTGGTTGACCGAGCAGGAAAGGATTTTATGTGAGAATCTTCTTATTTGACACGACCGACGAGAACCACCCAAGAATGGAGGTCTAAATACCAACGTCAGAATCCTTCCCCGAAGCGACACGATGGAGTGTTCTGTATGCGGCTTACACCACTAGCTTCCCGAAGCGTCCTCTTGAAAGGACGCGGTGGACGCGAGTCTCTGTTGAAATTCTTGGCCAGCTTCGCCATTTCCATGAAGATTCGAAATAAGGAAAGACTACATGGTTCCGGGCTAAAACGAAATAATAGGCAAGAAAGTCAGGGTGTTCCGAGTCGCGTCAACGACTCATTCGCTTCGTGGCTCAGGGGGCTAAAGCAACGGAGTCTGCCACGACCATCGTTCTGTCTTTGGACAATTTCCACGGCGATATGTTGCCTTCGACCTTTCCAAAGGTTGATCGGCTCTGGAGATTCATGTGTCCCGTCTTCGACATTCCGCTCCCGTCGCCCTTCCTGGTCGAGTTCGAAAGGTAGATGATAGCTAGTCGCCTAGGGTCTCGAGCGGAAGACCGGTCGATGGTATAGAGAAGATGACACATCAGACATGATGAGTTAGGACGTGTTGATTTTCAATTTCCCACATTCTCATTGAGTATGACTGCGGGTTGCCCGTACAGTTCACGCCTCAGGATGAGGCAACGATGAAGGCACGTTTAGGGTGACGCATGACTATCTTGCGGCATGAGGGAAGCCTGAGGGGGAACGTGATGTGGGAGGAGCCGTGGG
Organism: Penicillium sp. IBT 18751x; assembly: GCA_028828935.1. Classification (NCBI taxonomy): domain Eukaryota; kingdom Fungi; phylum Ascomycota; class Eurotiomycetes; order Eurotiales; family Aspergillaceae; genus Penicillium; species Penicillium sp. IBT 18751x. The sequence continues at coordinate 257,356 of JAQJZS010000008.1, read as the reverse complement.
TCTAACCCTAGTATGGATAGAAGGGATTTGGTTTCCTAGATGCTCGCTTCCTTCTTTCTCTCATCTTTTATTTCTCCGATTTACTTGCCCTGCTAATGATACACGAATTCTGCTTCGTCTTGGTCGGTAACAGTATAGACACACATCGCCACCGCAATTGACTGGGCCTTCTGTACCGTACTACAATAGAATGTGAATTGCCCCGGCTTTTTGTCTAGTGGCTAGGAGCTGTTCTAATAAGAGAATCGAACTATTTATTATAGAAGAAGTCAAACATATTGACGGTCATTGTTAACAAAAGCCTAAAAAAGCGGCGACGGCGGCATGTATGATAACCCCGAGATGCCTTTTGGAAAATCTCGTGCCAACTGTCCCCTCTCTGCGCTCTCTTGAAGGCTTTGACACGATCGCTCGAAGCCGTAGAGTTTCATGCGGTTCGTATGAAACAAAGGAAATCAGTAAAGGGATTTTCAACGGTCATTCAAAGAAGTAGAGTGGATGGGAGTTCGATGAATGCGACCATTCCGCCAAGCATAAAGATTTCTCTTTTCTCTGCTTGACTTAAACTTTGCTCTGTGTGCTACACATGTGTGTGTACTCGATTTTGGTCATTAGGACGCTACACGCCACAGTCACATAGCGAGAGGTATAGCAATACAATTACTACCCTTTGAAGCATTTCCCGATTTGATACCCTAAAGCCTAGGTAGCCTGATTGATGATCCTGAGTTGGAGAGAGTACTTCCCGCGCAATCATCTTCAATCCTTTTGTTTGGTATGAATACGAACAATTGGGTAAGCGAGATGTTCGGGATAAACGTTGCCATCAAGTTCCCCCGTTGCGGCTGCCGCCTCTATATTCCCCGATTGTTGTCTTGTTCGGACGCGGTGGATGCGCCCCCGTGCTGTCTTCGAGGGCCAAACTGTACTCGATCAAAGCCTTCAACAAAAGCGACTCCTTGCGTGGTAAGGTCTCAGGACCGAAAGAGATGATGAACCAGGCACCCAGTAATCGTCTACCAATATACGTGTTTCGTTGGCTTGACGACTTTAGTGGCCCAAGATGAGACTCAGGTCGATCAAACCGAGCACTTCAACGGTCCAGTGTACGGGAATTCACTCGGCTCTACATTTTTTGCTCTCCAGATGGAGATAGTCCTGACCTTATGCGCCCACGACGTGGTTGATAAATCTAGCTCTGGATTCATATCTTTATTCTTGTCCTGCAAACGAAGAAGTAGAAGTGTCTTAGGAGACTTGAAAGATGTACTTCGTTGAAAGCCGTTCCGCCCAGCAGGAGGATTTCTCTATTTGGTCTTTCATTTTCCCGTGAGGTCGGTGAAACACAATCCGACGACAGGTACCATCAGTTTCCGTGCGAGTGTATACGTGTCCGGAGCCACCCCCTCCCGAAGCCACTTTTCGAAATTGCAGGCGGCCGAGAAAGGCATTAAAGTCTTTCCAGGGAACCTGGATTTGTCCATCAGATAAGTCAGCCCATAACCCCTGGTCCTTCTTCTCGGTGAGAATCAGTATTGGGCGTCGGAAACCGAAAGAGCCAGGAGGCATATCGGGGCCGGCAGCGAGGTCTGGTAATAGCGTCGAAGACTTGCTCTTCTTCGAGCGTCTCCTTGACTTGTTGGATGACTTTTTTAACTGCGTTCGGGTGCATATTGAATCTAGCTCTGGTGTCGAGTAAGAAAGCCAGCCAAGAGGTACGGCCTCGGATATAGCCTCGTGTTTGACTGGGGCGGCATTGCTGATAATTAATCGAACTATATGGTTCACACGACCGGATGTTGGCATTCGACCGTCAACATACCTCCAAAAGTCTGTGTGCCGATCGCGCACTGGGCGTTTGGAATTGCCGACCATCTGATTCAGTTGATGGACTTGATTGCCCAACGCGCCGAGAACGGTGTCAGCAAGCGATTCCCATGCGCGGTCGCGCTGATCCCACTCCACTGCAGCACAATTCGATTGGCCAATGTACGCCGAGGCCTCTTCAAGTTCATTGTAGAGGGCATGGGCATGCTTGCGAGTTTCCTGCATACAGCTGACAATGACTGACATATCATGAAAAACAAGCCTGATGAAAGCTGGGACATTATCTTGGAAATCCGTACGTGACGTCTCAAGAGTTCGCAACGCGGTGTCGCAGCCCATTACCCTGATTTGGGGTCCATTCTTCTTGATAAGCTTCAGCAAATACTCTACTGTTGCTCCCATATTAGCTGGCGGCGTCCAGCTAACTTGCTCCAAGAAAGCTAGCTTTTCGTTGACAATGGACGTCAGTGTAGCATCCATGGATACTGCAACCCTGTTCCGGATGTCATTGTGGCGAGAATTGCTTTGGGGACTTGCATGATCGAGGGTTCCGTTATACGCACGCAATTTTTCGCAGGCCAAATGGAATGTATCAATCCGCCCGAAGATCAATTTCAAGAACCTTTCCGTATTCCTGCCCATTTCATCAAACATTACTTCCCAATACTGTTCATCGGTCCGGAGCCTCCAAAGGTCATCGAGGGATTCCTCCATAGATGCCTTTAAGATGCTCTCCACAAGATCCCAATCGATCCGGTCTGGCTTGCCATGAAGCTGCAGCATTGACTGGGTTAAAAGCGAGGGCGCCTCCGTATCTATCGGTAACGCGGCAGGCACCTCGTCCAACTCAACCGAAAGTAACGACACAAGAAGCTTGTACGTCTTCTCTTGCACTTCCAATTGATGGCGTGCAATCATGGGGTCTGACCAGTGGGGATACTCGAATAGGTCCGATTCAAACCGTATACCGTACGAGACATCTCCTGGAGCAGACGGGGCGATGAACCCGACCCTTCCTGCGACAGCTAGAGACGGGATGATTCTGGTCCAATACCCCAACTTGACTAGCTTAGCATCAAGAGATAAAAGCATCCGTGGATGAGCATCCTGTGAGGAACGAGCTACCAGTAATTCGGAGAGAACATTCCCTTGGAGGAGATCCTCTTGAAAGATTATAGGCTCTAGGAACGCTCTTTGGATTTCCCCTTTACTTCCTGGACAGTTTCCACAGTTTGCAAGGAGATAAAGAGCCGAGTCTGAACGTTGGCGGATCGCAGGGAATGTGCGAAGCCATGAACGTCGTTTTTCCGCTGGTCGAACCTTCCACCACCTTTGAAACAATTCCAATTTACCACTCTGGTGCATCATTTGTAGCTGTTCCCATGATTTCATAACACTCTTCGCAGATTGGTTAATGGATTCTTCCACTTTTCCAAGCGGTATTGGGTTGGCGGAGTTTTTGGCGTTGAGTAGACCGTTGAGTCGCTGGAGGTCCTCCTCATAGGAGGACCAGTAGGGCCCAAATAGATTTTCCATCGTGGTCTCCGCTTCTCTCTTCGAGGACTCCAGCGCGGCTATGATATTAAAGGGGTTTGCCTTATCTTCCCCCGACGTCCGTACTAGACGCTTCGCTTTTCGTAAAACCCGCAAATGATGTTCAAACATCTTCAGAGATCCTTCCTTATTTGACGGGTCCAGCGGCAAAGCAGATCCTGGAGGTAAGATACCGAATTCTTGGAGTTCTGTTTGGAGTTTTTCGACGAGTCCTGAGGAAGCGCAACTCAAAATCCCCCCGTCTCTCTCTAAGACCGTTCGATTGTTTTCCATTTTGTTGGTGCGATGCCTCGGTAGCTTAGATGGATTCAGAGGGCGCATGCGACAGGCGCTAGTTATGAAGTTGCGGTCTGACAAGACAATAGGGGCGCGATCGGGTGGTGTGGTCCCACGGACACCAGTGATGCCTAAGGCCTACGTGCCTTAGGCCTAACTCACACGGAGATATTATCATCCGTATGCCGCTCGTATGGCCGTACGCGCACCACGTTACAGAAGCACTGGGATAGATAACGTGGTCGGTAAGCGAGTGAGCCACCTCAAAATACCATAGTAAATAAGGTATTTGAGAATAGACTATCTGAACAATTACTGGTTTGTTCTACTTGATATGTTGTTTCCTAGTTATCTAGAGCATATAAGGTCGATCTAAAGAGTTTAGGTCGAGTTTATCCTGCTTTGGAATAGGATTACCAAAAATACACTGTAATTAAGCCTCTTCAGCTTCTGAGATATACCTTCGAATCAAGATAGCTAAGAGACCTTTGAGACTTTTGAAAGATCTTAGACTCGGTATGAAGAGTATGCATTTATAAAGAGGTTTACGAGAAGCTACGGTTATTGAGATATGAAGTTGTAGTTTAAAGTATTCACTATGTTGTTTTGGGGTGCGCGGCTCGCTTACATGCGCGGCTGGCTTGCTGACCACGTTAGTAAGTTAGTTGTCTAGACCAGTCCTTCCCCTGGAGGAAGGACAGTCAATCAGTCTGTTTCGTTCTCACAGGGGATGCAACGCCGCGTCTCGTGACTTAGAATTTGAACTTGCCAATGACAACTGTGCGATCCCCAGGGGGGCGTATGTAGAGATGAGCGGAACACCGGAACACGCGTTGGCAACGAGAACCCTAGCCTATTAATTAAGAGAAAATTGGGCGGCGACCAAGCCGCTCTTTTTTGTCGATCGGGTTTACGCTGTGCTCGGAGGTGACTAGTAAATTAGGTAAAAATTACGCCAAACAAGCTTACTTCTAATCATTTTTATGTCTCAACTGCGCGAACAAGACCGTTCCGCGCAACTGGGAGGCCTGCATGCGATTGAAGGCCTATCATCTGAAAAGCAATGGAGGGGCCGTGTTAGGAGATCATGTTCCGCAACGTAATTCCTAGGGAAGTGAGTTATATGTCTTCCAAAGGCCCAGTGGACTTCTGCGAACTCGTTTTGCGAACACGGAATCTAAAATCTTATCAACCGAGCACTTGAACCTTCGGCCGGCTTCCTGCTTTGAAATCCTGTCAAGGCTTTCGAATTTGCGCTCTGCTCGACCGTTTCGAAGCGACGTTCGTCAGACAGATTGAATGACTGACCTCAAGAGTTCTGGAATCGAGGACCTCGGCAATATTCTTGCGGCAATCTGGCCTAAAAGTCGGCCACTTGGTGGATCCATTGCTCGTCATCCATGGGGTCCTCACTCTCCTCATCATCGGTATTTTTACCTCTGTTCCGTCTTCGCGGACGTCGTGCGGAAACGGCTTAGCATTAGTGAAATACCTTCGGCTGACGGCAATAGCGATGCCCTGGTATACGAGCAACGTCAACAATTGATGTGACCATATTTTGCTTCTCCGGATCAATGCCTCTTCCAATCGTACGCATTGGCGCCCGCTCCGGCATCGATACCCCACATCTTACTGGCCTGCGTCTCGGGAGAACAATGGTGTCAGATTGATTCTTTGCATTGAATCACGCATTGAGCTTTCCAGTTCAAGAACTTGCGATCAGAGACTGAGAATACCACTGTACATCTCATTTTGGTTTTGCACAATGAGCTCATTAATTATGCCGAGATGTCTTTCCGGCAGCTCACAACGTCTTGTGGTCCTTTTCTGATTTGGGCCCCGCAAAATTTCCTCTGTACTCACTTTCTACGCCTTGACATGAACACCTCGAGTGTATATCCTGTGCTAGACTCTAATTAAACTGGATGGACGCCACTACGCATATTGTAATGGTGGAAGTGGTGTTCCGTTTAGAAACAAAAAGGACGGTTGATTTTGTTTGGTCGCCATACAGGATGCTACCACATACCCATGGATAGGGGATTGCATTTAGCTATGGTGTTTCATAGAGGCTGCAATGTGACTCATACAACTTGCTCACTAATAGAGGGATCTAAACTAGGGGTACAGTATTCCACCGAATCTGTAGTTCTCTTCAATCAATCGGCCACTTCGTGACCCCCATCACAGTAAGCTTGCCCGGTAGCAGAATTCTGCCACTTACTGTGCTTCCCCAGACCGTGTCTCCACTCGTCGTGCTCCCGTAGAGCGTATGTCCGGTCACTGTCGTCCCTTTAACCGTATCTCCGCTTATTGTAGTACCGTCGAAGACATCGCCACTCAGCGAGTTTCCCACGGCAGGCTCTCCTATAAGGCGACCATAAGGAGAGTGACCGCAATGCGCATGATCGTTGTTTATGCGCTTCGCATCCGAACGCTCGCCCGTAGTACCGCTCTCAAAGACAGAGTGTTTGTCACCATTCTTGAAAATCATATCCTGCCTATGAGAAATCGAAACACCACTCGAACTGACGATAGTTCGCCCATCGCCCATTATAATGACGGTACGGCCTTGTGTAGTTGGCCCGTTGGTGAAGGAACTTCTGCCCTCAAAAAACGACGTTCGACCACCGACCGACATCGTCATATTTATTTGTCCATGATTAATGGCACAGAATAAACCCCCATCGTACCCTTCGCCAGCCGTACTTAAGTTTCTCTTCTCGTCATTCGCAAAGCAATGCTGTTTCGCATAGTGTACGCTTGCTTTAGTACAGCCTGTACTGCCAGGGGCATTTTTCGTGGACTCGCTTTGATCAAAAGCAGGAGGACTCGGAGGCGAAACAATCTCTTCGTATAGGGGGAGAGTTTCGGAAGACGAACATTCTGAATCATCGAGGGACACCGACGGTGCCACATAGCGACGAGTCATCACAAATATACGAAGAAAAAAGAATTGTGCGCTGTAAAAGCAAAACAAGAAAGGAAAGAGTACGAGCGGGCGGCATGATCTTTATGTACCCATGTACGCGGGACCGGAGTATCTTTCCGTGAAAGGTCACTATTGGATCTGTCACTTTAGCGCTGAACTGCTTCTGAATGAGCCATAGCACGCGAAGTAACTTATCTACCCTTTGAATATAAATCCCCAAATTTAGTGTGAAATTCTGCCTTGCGCAGGCTTTTCGCAGGCCGGACTAGACTATGGTGCGGCAGAACATGAAGCGATGATTTGGCACTGCCTCACTGGTTTCGCCGCAAGACCGTTCGGAACCTCCGATTGGTTCACAAGGCCCCATCCCTGCTGGCCACTAATTTCGGGTGCTGTTTATGTACAATTCAACGCCATGGAGAGGGATGCCATGCAAACTCCAGTCCCGCGCGGCACGAGAATCCAAGCACACTAGGATTGTTTAGAAGTCAGGAGAACCCTGGAACTATGGGGCCTGGGCATCACATCATGTATGCTCGCCTGAAATGGAAAGAGATGCAGGAGTAACTAAATATGTCAATGCTTGCGCTATAGCTATACCCCAATTATCGGTTCGGTTCATATCAGCGATGCTATACAGATTGCTGTGGCATTCGAATTGCGATCTTGAGACCAGGCCTGCACAGTAAGCAGACATCCCAGAGAACATTTTGAGTAAATCAATATTGTCTTTTAACTGTCATCTCTCCGAACAATTTGTTTTCTTCGACGATGACCCGTACAACTACGTCGCAGGAAATAAAAGTCGAAATATAGGCTAGCTTAAATGCTAGTTCCTGGCGTCGGTTTTTCCACAAATCGGGTTCGTTGAAGGTTTGTCTTCAAGTCTCAGTGGATATGATATTTAGCGCCATGGAGAGTCACTCGAGGAAGTCTCGACCTGTCAAATTGTCGGCTCAAAGGAAAATCTTTGCTGTACCGCGCTCGCGAAAAGTCCTATATGCGCTTGACACTGCCTCACAATGCCTTGCACTACGTTGCCCTGCCCCATTCTGCCTCGCGCAGAGCCTCGAGCACCTACTTTTGAGCGCAGCCACCTTTAATCACCCAGATAAAGTGGTTCTTGCGCTCTCAGTAAGATACACTCCCTGTTTATCTGCCAAATAAAATTTGACTTTCGATCACTTTCACCACAGACCTACTATCGCCATTCGATATCCAACCTGTCCCATATTTCCATGCCAGATCATTCAACAAATTTTCACCAATTCTACTACCATGGGTTGTAACAATAGCAAACCCGAAGAAGCGCAGAGCAACCAAGCACCAAAACTCCGAATGATGGTCGACTATGACCCTAACCCGCCGAGCTACGGGAATCGACTGCTACATCTTCCGCGGGCTTGGATTTTCTGATTTACCCTGAAGATAGCCGTGATGATATTCACTCACCGGGCTATATGGAGTATCCGCCTTCGTCGGAGGCTATTCTTAGCACGCTAAAGATCGCCAATAACTTTCTCGACAATACCCTTCCCAGCGATGCTCCCAGAAGTGCTTTCAATGTCCTACGAAGCCGACACCATCATTTATGGATCGACAATAACCACAGGCTGTCACGTTTTACGATGGATAGTCTGCTATTAGCTGCTACATTGTTACTAAGCCTTGCAAAGGCCTACGACTGCGATATGGAAATCTTCTTCACGGGGTTTAGCAACCAACATAGCAAGGCCAACTCGAATATGCAAAAGAGCAGGGCTCAAGCGTTGGACACTCTATGGAAGAACGAGAATTGGCACACCGCCGTCAATCAAATAGAAGAAAGTGAAGAGCTAAAACACGCAGACTTGAAGCTCGACGAGTGGCTTTCTCCAAATCATTCCGGTACTGCACATGCTGCCAGCACCAACACAACTGGACTTAGAACGGATCAAGAAAAACACGCGCTGTTGCTAGCCCATGTCCGGGACCTCAAGTCACTCTACTTGGCCGGATGGCATCAGCGCGACCTTAAACTTGAAGACCTTAAGAACCTCTACGCCGAGTCAGTGGCAGCGGCAAAACAACAACCCAAGAATCTCAACAACGCTTCTTTCACGATCAGGAGGGAGATCGCCCTCCAGAAGCGACTTCAAGAAAGCGAGAATCCCGATGGCACTACGGTGCTTCTCCTCCTGGCATCACCGTTGTTGGATAGAGAGACGGAATCTATAAAGAGAGATCTGAAAGGTATCACGGGTGGTGCAACCGAATTTTCTATTGAGACATTGCTTTTCTGCGACTCTCTTGACGTGAAACCTCGCCAAAACCACGCCATAATCGATGATAGTTGCAATGGCGACAGAGACATCTACAATGTGACAGAACTTAACGAAACAAGCTTCCTAGTCTCGCTACTTAGCGCGAGACTATTGTTGAAAGTCCGGAACAGCCACGTGCGGTCGATTGATCGCTTGAAATTTAAGAGGGAGGAAGACAAGTATGGTGCGATAAAGATTTCTGTTCCCGGCCGGCCCATAATGCTGCCTTCGGTCAGTCAGATTATGGAAGCCCTCATGCTCGAGAACGGTTACTGAGTCCTTTTGCGGGCCTAAGAGACACTACAGGTTGTTATCATGCGTATTAGCCGTCTCAAATAGCTTAGCTTGATAAGAATGTACCCATTTTATGCTAGCCATCTTGTACCTATATACTTTATTATTCAAGTCGCGCCCGTGACTGGCCATTTGACCGAAGGCTTAGTACGAGTCTCGCGATTAGTTTCTAGTTGAAACTTTTGTTAGCATAGATTGAGCTTGCCAGTAAGTTGAAGTATACGTAACTCGGCAGAGGTAGCCTAGCAAGGACCACAGTGACATTCTTGAAGGCGCAAAATGACAAAACTATACCCGCATTGTGGAATGGCACGCCCTACACAGCCCGTTCTGTCCATAGGGCTGCCTTGTAAGGTGCTTTCTCGCACCCTAATCCAAAAAGAGTGTGTTGACAGGAATTGAAAGTACACGGGTGATCTAATGTGGCAGGAAGTCGAATCTGCGTAGGGTCTTCTCTCGGAAAAATGCGGCTCGCGGATCACAGAAAGGTTAGTTCAACCACTCTGTGATATGCTGAGATGTTCCACTGGACGGCGCGGTAATGGAAATTACGTTGTCATCGCGAAGATAGCCAAAACATCAGCCAATGCTAAGAGTTCTTAGGGGATACTGTCCATTTCTCACATGCTTGGGCAAGTCTAGAAATTTCAGATCGTATACAGTTCCAGCTAGGCTTATCTTAGTCTACCAAGAAAGACGGGCGAGTCGTGGTTCCAAGAATGTTGTCGGCCATTTGAGAAAATGCGCTAGCCAGAAAATTATGTTCGCAATGGGCGAACAGTAAGGCTAGCTACAGATCTTGACGGGCCAATCCACTAATAATAGGCGACAGTGAAAGAAGGCAGATCAGAATGGGGGTGGTCACCCATGATGATGAATGCCCAAACATGCAGCGTTGTGATCCCTTTTTGACAGCATATGGAGTTACTGGAGCAGATATTGAGGATATACATGTGCTAGATACGGAAGAACACATCTTCAAGGGCCGGCAAATTGGGAACTTTGCGATCCTTCAAACTTTTCTTTCGCATCTCCGTCTGGATATTATAAACATGATTCAGACATGGACGGTATCAGAAATAGCCAGCCACTTATTCAGGCTCATCTGCGAGATCTGGTATAGGATTACCATGCAATAGGATTACTAGGCTCGATCGAGGGTGAGCCTGGTGTGAAGTTAGAGTCCGACTGGGTTTGAGAAGTCATATTAGAGAGATGGGCGCTGATTGCTTGAAATTCAGGGTGTTCGTTGATCAAGGTGTACTACTGATTTGTATAGGACGTACAGCTCTACTCTGATTGAGGCGAAATCTACCGGGGCGTTCAGAACGTGCAGAGTTCGTCCTTGCCGTCAAAAATTCTTTTGTCGTTCTTGGTGAACCCAGTGCTGGAGGTAAGAAAAAAACAGACATAGAAAGGAGATGGGTGCTTCTGGCTCCATATTGCGTTTTGTATCAGTGATAGGCGGTAGGATTGCCGACAACGCTAGTCATTTCCTGGCTGGGATAATCGGCTCGCGATATGACCAGAGCAGTACTGCAGCAAACTGCGTTGAACGAGGATGGTGAGCGCCAGCCGTGAGACTGCTCTTGGCTACTCAAGAGCGAATCCTGATTTGGCACCTACAAGTTATCATGGCCCTCCAAAGCTTGTCGAGTGCGCGCGCAGATCACTATAAACCCAATAGGATTTAGACCTAGTGCTGCCGAAGAGCCTGGTCCTGACTGTCTACCCTTCACCCCATCGCGTAAACCAACCTATACTTAATAAAAAAACCTTAGAACGCGGAGGTGGATTGAACATAATGGCCACAGCTGAAAGGGCCCACGCTGGATGCTGGGTGCATCGGTCCACTGCACCGAAGAAGAGAGAGAGATTCACGTAAACAGAAAAGTTTAACAGAGTGCACTGAGCGTGATTACAAGCAGAACAATGCATTGAATGTATGGAAGAACCTGATTTCTCCATCAAATGCGCGAATCGCTGAGTAGATCTAAAAGTAGCGTAGAAATATTACTGGTGTTCCCCTTCAGCGCTCATTGAAGTCCAACCATATATTCATCAATTCAATCCTACAGCGGTCTACACAGCGGAGAAGTAAGTCAAATCTAGTAATCGAAGTGTCATTCAAAAGGGGGATGACTCGAATACGAACATGGCTAGATTACGCAAGCAATAGTGCGCTTTGCATGCCGGTGTTTATTCCCTCTACAGAATATTCTGCCCCCTAGTCGGACTGAAGAGAATTAACGCCCTCAATGAGCTACGAACGCCTCGTTACAAGAGTAGACATAAATTGTCTGTCGCGGTGTTTAAGCATATCTGGCTGGAGTATTCCACAATGTGTCTTCTACCTATGCGTAGAATTCTTCCCAGTTCGTCGCTTTGAGAGACAATTTTGTGCCAATCATGCCAATAATTGACCAGTGGGGAGAGTTAACTGGGATGCAATGGAAGATTCTGTCCATATTTGGGGTAAGATCTTATTCAAACGTTGGAGTTCCCGAGCAGACATTCTCAGCTGTAGAGGCGAGATTTGTTGGGGAGCCAGCATACTCCACCACTTTTCCTGGATCCGGAAATCGAATGTCAACGCCTTCGGTTGTCATGCAGTCATTGATGTTTGCAACGAACATGAGTGGGAAGGTATCGAATCGGTCAATTGAATCACCTATTACAACAATAGGGGCGCAGTTCATATACATCTCTCGATTGCCTAGACGGTTGAACCAGGTCCAGGCTAGTGTGTAATTCCCGGGCGGGACTCCAGCCGGAATAATGAAATTCTGAAACATCCCAGGATATATCGACGTTGGTCCAGGAGCAAGATTTCCATCCACGTTCATTGGGCACCCTCCCTCTATGGATTTGATGACTCTCCATTCAGAGCTCTTTGAGGGCGTATGATCTCTCGTTAGGCTGATCTGGCAAGATCCTCCTCCATGGGTCACACTGCCCATCAATTTTAGGACTTGGGGTTCGCCAATTAGGATCTGACTGGGGTTCGCCGGAGCACCAAAACCATCCTCTCGTAGCTTACAGGGGAAGTCACTGCCATCGGACAGCAGCGGAGAATTGTTAAGTGTATTTCTACTGAACGGAACTGGGCTTATCATGATGAGATGACCACTGACCGCGACAGCGTAAAGGATGATCACAATGAGAACAGGCAAAGCAGGAAGCCACGGTTTGGTAAGTGATATATGGGTAGACGTCATTTTGGGAATTCGGAGGGAGAACTCCCACTGCCGAGATCTGATGGAAGATCAGTAAGCGCTGACCCACCACGTTCGCCTGTATATATAGTCCCAATTTTGGCCTCGGTCATTGAATTCAGTAACAAAATTGGCTCTAGACTGAACATTGCTCGATCAATCAGTCTGAAACTGACTCTCGGCGAAGAAACGCTTCGTTAACGTGGATCCCTTCGCAATTGCTTCCCACCGTCACCGCTAGTAATTGAGATACTTTAGAAGACGCGCCAAGAGAAAGGATTAACTCCTGTCAAATTGTCGCCAAAAATGGACCTCAATATCGCCGTTATTAGCTTCATATTACGTACGGCTTTGTGTCTATTTCACCGCACAAGTCTCTTCCTCCCATACTGACCTTCTGGTCGGCAAATCTCATTATTCAGCCGGACCAAGTACCCTAAGAACTTTATGTGCGATTTTTATGTACGAGCAAACAATACAAAAATTTCAGAAATGGAACGTGTATAGAGGATGTTAATTGTACTCGACGTTCATCGGAGGTATTTGTTTACTCAGAATTATTGGCTTACTCTCGTAATGATTGGCCGTGTACTAGGTAGCCAAACACAAATTGCCACAAAAACCTCATTAGGGAACGGAAGGCCATTTGCGATGAGCTATGCCAAAAGACCGACGTAATTTTTGATGAAAATTGGACGGTGTATAATGGTGATATTAGAATCCTATCATAAATTTATTTCAATAGCCTAACGTAGATATGAGGTGCCGAACCAAGGCGGTGTGCCGAAACTTCACGTCGATACCTTTATCTTGTACAAATGTAGATACATCAAATAATCTTATTGTTGCATGAAAATGTGTTGGAGATTATCCTTTACCCCTCCAGTTACAATATTTCTACTTTTAAGTTAATAATACAGCCTATTAACCAGGAGTGACTCCGCGAACAGCCGTCAACCGTCATAAAATATAACACAGCGGAACCACGATCAATTCTCGGTCGAGCGTCACAGGGGTCTAGAATGTCTAATTTTAAGATTACACATAATTTCAGACCCATACAATTAAATTAACTACTAATATTGACTTGTTCCTACTATATTGCGTGAGAACTTTGTCTCTGAAGTTCTGTCCGGGGTACTTGATGACGACCGGGCTGTGGCACCAGTTACGACGAACGATACGAGCGATTGTCAAAATCTGTCACGATTATTACTGTACTGTAATCCGGTGTCACGGACATACAGTAACTCCGGAGGTCCAAATTTGGCTCTGCTGGCTCACCCCATGTTTTCCTCGAGTTTCCCTCGCGATGTTCAACTCCCGAGTCCACCACAGCCGTCCATGCGTACCACCGACCCAGCAACCTTAGCCCTTGCTCGACTGATTGACTCAGCACACCGTCTAACCTAGTCTAACAAGTCAGAGGTTTCTCACGTCCCAGCATCTACCCTGTGGCACCGCGCGAACGGACGGCCATCAAGGGAGGAGAAGGCAGCAAACCAGCAGTATCTAACTACCTCGGAAGAAGATGCTCTTGCTAACGACATTCTTCGGATGGCGAAGAACGGCTATCCCCCGCCGGTCAAGTTCTTGCCCTTGTTAGCTGGGGTCCTTCGCCGGCGACGGTCTCCCTCCGACACTTCTACGGGCGGCTGCGTTGCTAAGCAACCGAGTCCAAGTTCGGTCCGTGGTTTTCTCAGACGGCACCCAAAGGTCAAGGCTAGGCGATCTAAACCTATTGACTGGAAGCGGCACGACTACAATATCCGTAGCAAAGTTGAAGAATGGTTTTCTGTAATTGGATCGGAACTCCACGATCCCGCCATCGACCCAGCCAACGTGTATAACATGGATAAGACAGGAGTCATGCTGAGCGGCCCTAGTTCTTTAAAGGTCCTGGTTGGCGAAGAATATAGTAGGTCTAGAGGAGCAAGAGTGAAGCGGGAGGTAGTCACTGCTATTGAATGTATCTCAGCCGATGGTCGAGCCCTACACCCTGTGATCATCTGGCCAGCTACCACCCATCGCAGCACATGGACCACTCATCCAACACCAAACTGGCATTTTGCTTGCTCAAAATCTGGTTATACTGATAGTGCGATTAGCATTTATTGGATCAAACACGTGTTTGACCCGCAGACTAGAGCTCAGGCCGGCAACAAGCCACGCCTCCTCATTAGTGATGGATTTGGTACTCATGAATCGATGAAAGTGTTAGAATTTTGCTTTCAGAATAATATCATTCCCTGCCGACTGCCTTCACACACGTCTCACAAGCTTCAGCCATGTGACGTTGGTGTGTTCTCGTCTCTAAAAACCGCATACCGTGAATTGGCTGAATCGTTGGATCGGGGAGGTGCTGGTAGCATCGGAAAACAACACTTTACCTATCTTTATACTGTAGCCGTGCCCGCAATGAAGCCTTCACACGTAGGTACATTCTCTCTGGTTGGTCGAAAAGTGGGCTTCGGCCGTTCAACCCCCAGAAAGTTCTTCGAAATGTCCAGAAGCCACCGGAAAACATCGCAGATCTCCAGCGTGATGCTGGGATCAATGTTCCACAACCTTCTTCTGATGAGCCTCCTGTCACGCCTGTCACATTTGATGGCATATGCTTTCTACGAAAAACGATTGAGGAGGATGTATGTAGCCTAGATGCGCGTGGCAAGCTTTGCCTTCAAAAAATGCTCAACGCTACCGAAAAGGCATTTTCGGAGCATTCTCTTCTTCTGCAGCGCAACCAAGAACTGTTCCAACAGAACAACGAGAAGAAAATCCGACAAGGAGTGAAATCGACGGTTGTTGGCAAGGCTAAGGTCATGAAATACGAGGATATTGTCGAAGCAAAACGAAAACGGGAGGAGAAGAAATGCACCCGGGCGTTGAGAAAAAGGAAAACGCGGAGACAAAATCCAGATCAGGGAGAGAGCGTCGAAGGACATGCTCCCCGTCCTATTGAGGAGTATTGCTCCGTTCTCCAATTTTGAACATACGAAGTCCCTACGGCTATGACCAACGCCGAAAATGTGGGGTTTGTCGGTTCTATTCTTAGACATACTTGGTTAGAATCTGTGTCCTTCCTCTGTTAGAATACAGAATAACGTTAGAGATGTTGAGTGCATTCTCTCACTAAAGGCTCGATTACACTGTTGGAATGTAGCAGAATAGGTCCGACGTAAACATAGTTATGATATATCTTTGAGCCAGCCTGTGAGAGAATATACAAATGTGGGTGCACTAAAGCCCAACGACTATAGTATGATGGAATTGAAGGTGTGTTTATCATCTGGTGTTTCGAGAAATCAATTGCCTTATTGTACTATACAGTCTCAGTATATCGTAATAGAGGATAATTATTAAGAATTCTGGAAATAGAGCAGAACCATGAGTTATATTGACTACAATTTCTACTGTATGGATGCTTTACAAAGTAGTCGGAAGCCCAGCCTTCTCAAAATAAATATTTACAGGTTTTTGGAAGCTCGTCGCTTTCGGTGGTCCTAAAGTGCGAGTTTTCAGGCCCAGCTTTAAGACGCGAGACAATTTCTTACACATTTTCTCAGCATCAATTCTCTACGTAGCCGAAGGCTGGTATACTGTAAAATTATACAAATTGGGGGGTTTTTAATAGTACGATGTTTTGGATGGTATAAGGACATGTCGAACATGAAGGCTTAGCTAGAGCATAATTGGCATGTTTTGTCTTACACACTGCCCACTCTTATTTGACAGCCGACAAAGTGGAAGCGCTTCCGTGATCAGATTTGTATATGTTAATCTATCTACAACAACCAAAACATGGGTAGCGCCATCTGACGGTTAAACCGAGCTCTTATCGCTGAATTCCAGATTGAGGGAATTCACATGTTCCGCCATGTAATATTACTAAACGGAAGGCATATCAAAAAATCGGCCCTGCCATCAAAGGGCTCATCGGGATCACAGGGTGTCACAAAAGCTTCAAATTGTCCCTAGGGGAGATCGTGGATTACGATTCGTTTCTGAGAACAGCCCGCAGATCCAATCCGAACAGAGAGTGAAGGAAAACTTGACGGGGATATATCGTTACATCCAGACGAAGAAAATGATGTACTTGCTAGCTGTGAATGTTTACAGAACTATTTACTTTGAGTGAACCAGATCGTTTGAACGCTTTCGAGTGTCCAGTATGTCAAATTCATTCGGACACGGTAACGTCCCAGTGCTTTACTTCAGATAAGATTGCGGGGTTTCAAGCGGACGATGAACAGTTGTTCAAATATAATATAGCGGTATTTCCCGATCCATCCCCG
Organism: Penicillium sp. IBT 18751x; assembly: GCA_028828935.1. NCBI lineage: Eukaryota > Fungi > Ascomycota > Eurotiomycetes > Eurotiales > Aspergillaceae > Penicillium > Penicillium sp. IBT 18751x. Next base: position 240,660 of record JAQJZS010000008.1, on the reverse strand, counting down.
TCGCCGCATCGTCTCGCAGTCCAGCCGTTAAGCTAGGTTGCCTAGATGTCTGGTAATACTATTTTACTTGAATTTCTCTACAAGGCTAACGAACGAGAAACCAACAGGAAATAATACAAAAGATTAATTGATGGAAAAGTAGAGGGGAAGTACATGTATACATTCCTCTCAGCTGCATCTTGATGACACCGAATTTTCCCTTTCAGGGTTTCACTACCCGGCCGACTGCCATGTTACGAGAAGGTCCTCACTGTCATTGCCAAGACTCAAGGACAGAGAATGGAGAACGGAGCTAGAAGTAGATTTCAATATGAGGATCTCGAGATGGATGTATCGATTGGCTGGTTGGACTGAGCCACTTTTCATTCAAGACTAGTAGATCAAGAAGGGGGGCAATATGCCGTGAGAAATTCAATGATGCAAGAGATGATCTTGCCTTGAGCTTGTTTAATTTCGAGTATGTGTCATTTCAAGTCCTACTCTGCCCAGTCTTTCCCCAATCCTGTCGTCAGATCCAATTCCGCCCTTTATATCTCATCAATGATGCTCCGGCCTCGAACTAGCAAATGGTGCTGGGAGGAGGGTTCAGGAACTCATCATCAACCACAGGCATTTTGGTGAGATCCTCTAATTCAAGTGCATCTCTAACCTGAGGAACCGTCGGCATTTCTATGATCGAAGTGCCCGGTACACATAGCCTGGAGGTATCGTATGTATTTGTAGTTTTTAGATCGAATCTGTCCACACGTTTATTGTGGCAGTTGAGGTACTTGAACCAAGCATGGGGATGTGGAAGGTACTGAAGGATCTTCCCCTCAGAAAAAACGATTAGGTCGTTGACGTCATCCTCAAAGCTTGATTTGTCGATTTCCCGATAGAGCGTGATAGCATTTTCGTTCAAGTAATCTCTGAAGACCGCTGTTGATATTTGAAACTCATTTTCAAGTTTTAACTGCTGGCCTAGTTGTTTTGGCTGTCGACCGAGCCAGTCCTTCGTCGTGTTTGCCCAGGCTCCTTGGCATTCCTTTATCGCTTGGACCTCACGTTCATGCAATGGAGCTCCCATCAAGAACAAAGCAGTAAATGGAAAGAACGTGTCTTGCTCCTTCATACGTTGATAACGTTTGATCTCTCTCTGGAAAGTGAAGCGGACTTGGTTGAGACATTTCCTTTGCTTTTGGGAGTACTGGAAAGCGGAGTTGACCAGCTTGGGCACTTGATCAATTTGAAGGTCCCGTTGATGCCATCCGTAATTATACGGAAGCATCATCTCCTGCACATGGGTGAGAAGCTGAGTGTGCTTGTCGTCCGATGAGACATCGGCACGGAAAGTGGTGGGATCTTTCATCCATTTCCCGAGCGCGCTGAGCCTGCTGTTGTTCTCCACCAGCGTGGAGGCGTCCACGAAGCTTTCGGTAAACCAAACCTTCAGTAGATCCGTGAGGAAACCCTTATCTTCATCTGACAGATGTGGCGAGTGTTGGTTGGGATATCCGATGAAGAAGAAGGTCATTTCGCAGTCATAGGTTTTCGCGATCAGCAGGAGATACTTTGCCATTAGCAGAATGGCCTGCCTCGTGTTGGGCTGCAGCGCTTTGTTACAGTCGAGATGAACGTGGAAAGTTCGACTGCGTAAGACATTGAAAGCACCCTTCTCTGCGAATATGTCAAGCCGGTTCGACTGTCGAATGTTATCAAGAATGATGTCAACCGAAGTCTGTCCCGGAGAATATACCGGCGGTAGATCATTCTTATTTGATGCTTGAATTTGAAAGCTGCACTCCTGGGCTTCTGGTCTCGTCTGACTTGATTTGGGATAGAAACTTGGATCTTGATGAGTCGGTGTCGGGGTTTGCCTGCCGCTACGGAAAAACTTCTTCAAAAAAGACATTGGGAGGAAGCTGAACTAAGAATTGACCAGAATAAGCGGCTTGCAAGCGAAAATAGAGAGAGTAGACTTCGTACAAAGTGTGATTGAACTGTAGGGGTAGTGAAATAGATGCAGATACGGAAGGTGAAACCTAGTGGAAGAGATTCGTTCTTAATTATGTAGGCGGACCCAGATTGAGGCGAAGCAGGGCGCAGAAGGCAGAAGACAGACCCAAGGCAGATCCAAGGCAGATCCAAGGCAGATCCAAGGCAGATCCAAGGCAGACCCGAGGCAGACCCGAGGCAGACCCGAGGCAGACCCGAGGCAGACCCGAGGCAGAAATTGTCTCGCCCCCTAGTCAAGTTTATTATTTGGGAGACAGAATCTATCGCTCCTGTTAAATTGGGTACTGTCTGGAAGCGAGGCTTTACAACGGGGCGGTTCAGTAGCAAACACCCCTCGAATCTACCGTACCTTGGTCATGTTGAATAGCGGGAGTTATGCAATACAATCCCAAAAAATAAGTCTGGTTCTAAATCTGACCCTACTGTTTCTTCCTGCTCTACATATGCTCTTTCTTACCGGTGTACGCTTTTACACCGGACTTCTTGCGGTTTATTGTTGAGACATGGAGTGGTAACTTACCGCCAGGACAAGGACTTCACTGAGTGGCCCTTTGATTTTATCTAAACGAGAGCTAACCTGAAATGATCTGCCATTAAGACCTGTCCACCTGGATACTGTATTTGAATAATAGCCAATCATATATTTCTCCAAAGTGCAGCTTTACCATGCCAAATGGGCCATGGCTTGTTGGCTTCCGGCTTCCCCGTCAGCGACTATGCAGCTGTTTACCGGGATTCCAAGCACCTCACTCAGGAGTCAGGAGGTGAGACTGGTCAGTCACGGGTCGCAGTGACGAAGATGACTTTTCCGCTGTACGGGCCCATGTCACTGTAATAAAACTTTCCACTTTATATCACAACGCTTAAGGCTAAATAGAATATTTAGTCTTACGGTAAATAAGTATCGAACATATCATATTAAATATATTTTTTAGCTCAAGTAATATCTTCGAACATAACAGTAAAGATATATATACTCACATTGCTTGATCGGGGTGTATTTTTAGTAACGCAGGTAAATGACCATTTTCTTAATAAAGCAATTATACTAGAGTATTTGTAATACAAGAAATCATGTCATTCCAGAAATCAAGTGAAAGATCTTCTCGTTGTCGATATATTAGCACCTAAAATATTGCATCTAGTACAGTGTTGTGGGGTGATCGAGACGACTGGAAATACATGTCCGAGGTTGCGAAAGCTGTCGAAAGTACCCCCGTATTCCCAATACCGAATACTACAGTATATCCTCGGAGACCTCAGAAATACCGTTTAAGTGAATACGGTGCTGATCACCATTTTCCTGACAGAAAACAACTGTGTCTGAATTTGGACACTGTCCATCTAACGGTCGCGTCCTTTCTAATTTCGAATGACCTCCCACATTTTTTAGGAGACCCGGATATTATTGAAGTGCTTACCGTGTAAATTTCTACTACCCTCCAACATTCATTTTCCTGACCCTTCAAACGTCCATAAACGCCTCAAGAAACACAGCTACTGGCCTGATACGAGCTCATACATTGACAGAGAAGTCCCCTTTGGTACCCAATGACCGCACCTTGATCGACAAACAGGAACTTGGGATGTTCTTCAATTTACTTGACAATTTGCTCAGTGTTTTTACAATCCGTGGAATGTCGCTGTCCTGGGTAGTACTAAGCCTGTTTCGGATTATCATTTGATCCGATCTGTGAACTTCGTTAGCAATACAATTTTCGATCACCTCGAAAAACATCCCCTTTGGTAAACTCACGTTTCAGCAGTGGTAGCCCTCGACTTCATAAAGGGGGCAATGGGAAGGGCTTCGCCCTCCGCCAAAGCCCCTAAGGAAGCGTGGGCGATCAGGGAGGAGACAACTTTTTGGGATGGAGTGATCCCACTCCATTTATAACATTGCCCCAAAAGTTGAGACTTCACTCAACTTTACCGCGGGTTTAGTGCCGGATTATGGTGACGGGAGGGGCCTGCGGTTGCGGGAGGATCCCCGGCCCATTGGCCGTAATGCGATCAGCGCTACCCGTCTGGGAGAGCGTTCGGTCACGAGCACGTAAGATTACCGGAGGGAGAGCGGTCAGGGCAAGACCGCCTGCCAGACTTCGCTTAGACTCACAGTGTCAAACCCTTTTTGAGACTCAGTCTTGAGACTAAGAAATTACGGGATGTGGTACGCGTCTCTTCCACGTGATCTGACATGCATAAAATGTGAGGTTGCTACGGCGCCAATCTTGTTTGATTTGTTTTTTCCTCATGGTAGTGAATATAAATGGGGCGTGATCCTCCAGCAAGTGGCCGGGAATTCTTCATCTCAGAATATTTTTGAAGATCAAAATGGTTGCACATTCGATTGAACCTCTTCAGGGCGCGTGGCGTGGGCGCGTCCATCGTCTCGTTTGTGAGAACTTCTTGATACCTGGTGACGATTTGTCGTTACTCTTGAAGCAAGTCGCGGGCGAACTGTCCAGGTTTGACCTTGTTGATTACGAGGTCCTCGGCGGGTTGTACAAACCCGCGTTGCAGCAATCTGCGGTGGTGATGTTTCCAGATAATGAAATCAGTGAATCTGTTTTGAATCGAATTTGCACGTATGTGCACGAGGTTTTTCAAAAGCCGGTTCAGAAGACATGTGGACAAGTCTTTCATTCGACAAAGTCGATGGAGTTTTTTCGCAAATGGGACAGTTTCACCAGGGTGCACGTTTGTTCCGGGCAACATTTTCTTGAGTTCGACAACGGAGTGTTTCATGCTGAGGCTGTCAATGAGCGAAGTGAGGCGCAGCGTCGTCAGACGGTTGGTGATGCATAAATGGTACGATTTGCAAAGTCAGTTTTGGGAGATATGGATTTGATGACGATGTTTGTGCTAACGGTGTTTACAGTGACAGCATCAGTCTGTCAGATGTGTGTGCGGCGGAGTTGCGTCCCTAAGACATTTGTTTTCCTTGGGAACGTTAGGTCGTCGAGTCTTTCATTCTCTGTGATCCAAGACACATTCGCTGATTGGAGCTCGTCGGCGTATTTGATGCAAGCCGTTTTGGCCTGGATGGCGTGAACATTGTTGAAGTACGATACCTCCCTATGAGGCTATACTCAAGTAGGGAAACAGCAGCGGTAGTAGAGACCGGAGTAGGAGAAATACTATTTTCCGACAAGATTAGTTATGTATTTGAGCGCGTCCAAATTGCCAGTTAGGGGCTACATAGAAAAAGAGACCTGTTGATATACTATTGATGCACGCGTATGACCCACTAGCAGTATTTCTGACAGATATCAAAAGGGTCTATCGCTTACCTCCTTCACTTTTTCTCCTTTCCTAGTCTTCCCTAGTCTTGGACTGTACCACTTGGTCAGCTAGTCAGGATTCACTAACGTGCCAGAAAGCATTGCATTGTCATGTAATTCGCCAGTAGATGGGGAATACGATCTCGATTATATATCTTAATATCTCGTTATGTTTAGTTTTGGTTGTTGAGATATTAAGTGGTACTGTATTGCACCTGTGATATGTTATAGGGTGTCCAGCTACCGGGTGTTCCGCTCATGATGCCGGAATATGTACGTTACTAAAGTCGATTATAGTATTAACGATGAGAAGGAAACTTGAAGGGCAATCCTGTTAGGTGAAATTCTCCAAACACTATAGCAAGCTTTATACCCGGTGTACTCTCGAGGAGACCGATAATGTTTGCTGCGATAAACGCCTCCCGTTCTTCAGCACTCGGATTTGTAGATTGGTCAATATCTACCGGTACAACATTTATGCCGTAGTAGCCAAGAGTGTCGTAAAGCTTTCGGTAATCTAACGGAATAAAGGCGCCTTTCGTCGTAGGAACTTCGACCGTGAAGTGTGTGATGCCTGATCTTCTAAGCGCAGGAATATTGCCATAAAGATGGTCGCGAATTGAATGTTTGGAATGGATGTCACCAAAGAAGATCACTTGACTGTCTGCAGTCAAGCAGGTGTAATCAATCGGGTTGCCTTTTTGCTCTACCACCTTCGTGCCATTTTGAAACTTCGGGGCGAGAAACCAGTCAAATTGTGACCCGATGTGATCGCCTAGATGACGGTGCGTGACCAACTCGTAGTGTCTTGCGATCGGTCTCAGAATGGAGAAGCAGCTTCCTGATTTATGTGTCAAAAATGACCGACCGGAAGCTCGGGAGCTTAGCATACGGGTGTGTGATCGCTGGGTCTGTAACGAGAACAGGAGAGTTTGGCTCACGTAAATGGTTCCACCAGAGTTTATTTTGGCTCGGAAAGTCTTTTTCCCGAGCCGAGAGCTGCCGAGGAGGAGCCAAATTTGGATGCCGGATTAAAGCATGTCCGTAACATCGGATTACAATACGGTAATCATCTTAACGTCCCCTGTGACAATCAGTGGTAACACCTGTCGTAACATATGTTACCAGTCCCGTACCCAGGACCGAACTTCAGAGACAAATTTCTCACGCAACATAGTTGGTAGACATCAATGTTAGTAGCATAGCTTGTTCATAATGATCTGAAATTTATTAATTGAAACAATTAGGCATTCTGGACCACTGTTACGCTGGAGCGAGAAATGATTCTAGTTCCGCAGCACATATTCTATTCCAGTTGACGGGGGTTCGCGCAGCCATCTCTGATCAACACGATGTATTATTGACCTAAAAGCAGATATTACTCAATTGGAGATGCAGAGAATAATCCACAATATGTTTTTCTTTGATAATAGTCCAATTTGGTGAACCTATCTTCAATTGTGTTGCAGGCATCTATGTGACGTTTCGGCACACCGCCTTATTTCGGCACCTCATAGACACGTTACCACCAGGTAGTCGAGTTTACTAGCATTGTCTTCCAAAGTACCTTGAACTTGAGTGGGTTACAGGGGAAACCGGTTGCGGTGAGACGCACGTTAAATGGAATATGGTTAGAAAGATGAATTACTGGCAAACTTTCTCATGTAGCTGAGTTTTGTAGAAGGCCTTTAGCATATAAACACATCAGTGAATTCAACAGTGTGCCTATGTGATAGCCAGATGGAACTCGTTCAAAATCAATGCATTTCAACGGGCGAGTCCCAAAATATCGTGTAATGCCAGGCTATTTTCGGACTAAACCTTCCGACGCTATCACATTACGAAAATGGTATTATAGTTCTCTGCACGGCTCTCCGCATGCTGGCTGACAGACTTGACGAAACGGCATTGTAGCTACATGATAGAAGACAATCGGCTGGAACCTGTAATAAGCTATACAGGACAAATGTTCTGTGTGTCAATGAAAGAATCAAAAAGAGAAGAAATTAAACAGAAGAGAGCCAGAGTAACTGCAGGGTAATACTTCACCTCTCCCCTCCCCCAAATCCAATTCGTCACTTCCTCCTTAACCCACGTAATTTCGTCGAAGAACACAAGAGATGGAATAATGATTCCTTGTAGACTTAGTTGAAATTGGCTGCTTCTATCCAAGAGTCAATAAAGCCAGGTGTGTTCAATGAGTCAGACTTGTCAAAGGCCCAAGTTCGCCATATTTAGACTAGGCGGAAGCGAAAAGGATGAAGGTTTCATTGGCTGCAAACTAAGCAAGACAATTCTAGGCTGTTATTTTATGCAGCGTGACTTCCCTATGCACCATATAAGATCAGACGATCGACTGCCAATTGAAACTTGATTATGTATTTAATCACTGCTACTGTAGCCTTACTGGCGCTTTTCGCCTTCCAAGGCGTCTATGCTGCGCTTACCGACGCAGGCTCGTCTAAGATCGCCGTCTATTGGGGTCAAAACTCCTACGGAGACGCATCTGGTGATCTTGCACAGCACGATCTTGCATACTATTGTAAAAGTTCGTCTTCATCTGCTCTGATGGTCTTGGTTGACCAATTAAATTGACTGATCGTGGCATGCAGATTCAAACATTGACGTAAATTGAAACCCTTTCTGGACAATTCATATGACTCATGGCATTTAATCGATTTAGGTCATTCTACTCGCATTTTTGGACGTCGTGAATGGAAAAGGCGGTGCTCCCGAAATTAATTTCGCCAATTCTGGCGACTCTTGCACCACTTTCGAGGGCACTGCACTCCTAGATTGCCCCACAATTGCGTAAGTACTTTTTGCCGTATGTCCGAACTCCCCGCAAATCTAATTAGGATCAAAGTAAGGATATTGCAACTTGTCAATCTCTGGGAATATCTGTTCTTCTTTCGATCGGCGGTACAACCTATAGTGAAGGAGGATTCACTAGTGAAGATGCCGCCATCGCCAGCGCTGGAATGGTGTGGAAAACTTTTGGGCCGGTTTCTACCGATCGCTCGATCAATCGCCCCTTTGGAGAATCCGTGGTCGATGGATTCGATTTCGACTTTGAGACTACCGTCAATTATATGCCTTCTTTTGCCAACGAGATACGACGATTATCCGCCGAAGAGAATTCCAAGAAATACTATCTGACTGCCGCGCCTCAATGCGTTTACCCCGACGCGGCCGACAACCCGATGCTTGATGGTGCCGTGTACTTTGACGCCATATGGGTGCAATTTTATAACAATCACTGCGGCGTAAACCATTTTACGGCCGGTTCCATGGTGCAGAATGATTTTAACTTCGCCATTTGGGATACGTGGGCTACCACTATCTCTCTTAATAGAGATGTCAAGGTCTTCCTCGGTATACCTGGCGGCAGTACTGCCGCTGGGTCAGGATACATGCCAGCATCCACTATCACGTCTATTATCGAATATATCGTGAAGAAGGGATACACAAGTTTTGGTGGCCTGATGATCTGGGATGCTAGCGAGGTGTATGCTAATGATGGATTCTTGAACCAAATTGCGTCTTCCTTAGGATCTTCCTCCACGAGCGTCCACAATGGTGCCAGCACCAATACTCAGGATATCAGCATAGCTACGAAACTGGCCACCATGGCCACGGCGACCGGGGAGGCTCCAACTATGACTACAACCATAGGCTCTATTGTGACCACATCTAACACCGCCCTGAAGATAGACACTACCACGCCCTTAGAAAAAGCTCGTTGTCGAGCTCACTCTCATCCGAGCTAAGAGCTAGTACTCTGACTGACCAAAGCATGAAGACGCTTCTTACTACGATGACTACCAGCGCTGTGGCTTCATCGACATCGACAGCGAAAACCACCACTTGTCCAGCTTCAGGAAACGCCTGTGAAATCTCTGGAACTTATACGTGTAATGGGAGCAGCTTTGGCGTTTGCGATAATGGAAAATGGGTGATTGAAACGTGTGCTTCGGGGCTGATCTGCGTGCAGGACGGGACGACTGTTTATTGCGACTACAAAAACGATCATCCCGATACTACTTGTGGGTAGAAGCTTGAAGGAGGTTTAAGCTCATGTGTAACGTGGTCTAGTCACTGCTGTAAATCATGCCTATTACGAGATTACGCGTCTAGAAGCTGAGCCTAGACGTCGTTTGCATCTCTCAGGAGACTATGAGCCTACCTGTTCGCAGCTATTTGGTGTGGTGAATTATCTTGTTGTTGCTGCCGGACGACGCAATTGTGTAGATCGTTGCCGTGTGACTGTCATTCAAAGAGTGACAAAAGGTAGCCTGAGCCATTTTCGCGAGAATTGGTCTAAGTTGCGCAGATTTCAATTTGGCTCTTCCTACTCCATTCAGTCTATAGACTGTCAAAACAAATAGGTCCAGTAATGTGTCATAACGTCATCATCGTTGATATAGCCATAGCGGTGTTAAGCACCGTTGGTGTTGAACTAAATCATAAGTCGTGTTAAGGCCCCTTTTCTACAGTAAAGCCCACCACTTAGTATGGAATAACAGAATTCAAGTGCCGTCACATGGTATATCGTTAGAATTTCTGCTCGGCACCGACATTGGCTGGGCCAGTTCTGGTCAAGTAACCGTTTATATACCAGAGGCCGGGGTATTATGTGCTGCAGCTTCAAAGGACATGTACCTGCTGTGTCATAAGCCCAACTCCCAAGGCCGGTGTCCGGATACTACAGACACGGGGCCGGCACCAAAGGACAGTTGAATTCACAGACTTTTTGCATATCAGAACACCTCGCTTGCTTTTCTTGATAGTAAAAATACCGCGCGACCAAAAAGGTCTTGAGATCCTAGAGTAAGCCTATCTCGATCTCTGGCCCACGTTCGAGTCCATTGAGCAATTACTCTCATGAACATTTTTTACCCTGCTATTCTTGCTTAAGATCCTCAACTGGGGCCGGTACATTGGTGGATCTATCTGTCTTCCTGTAACCGGCGCGTAGTCGATAAGTGTCATACCGGAGACGCGTCTCGGGGTCGCAGAATCTCACAGGCCAATTGAATCGACCGATACTTCGACACGAGCTCTGCTTCCTTGCCCAGAGTTCTATCGGAGTGATATCTTAGAGCGGATGATTCCGCATGCCTACTGACTACTTGCTTGCAATACGCGCGCTAAATGAAGGGTTTAGGTTGCCCCCGTCACCGCAGTGTGACCTCCGTATCCGATAATTCTGCTCAGTCTCAGCAGGATCCGTGAGATTCAGTCTCACGGCAGAGCACCGTATCTTACTGTGTCCTTTCTATGGCCCCACTTCTCAACCTGCTTTGTTGGCATTCCTGCGTATTCAAATGGCGAGTGGTGGAAGAAGACAACCATTGCGAGGACCTTAGAACTCTGGGACCAACAGTATCTTTCATGATTTTCATAGCCCGTGAGACACACAGAGGATGAACTAGCAAGGCTCAATCTCTGGCTTTGCCTTCAGATTCTCCCAGACTGATTTCATAATACAACATGTCCCCGTCAAGATAATATTGATTCTCTTCAAATGAGCCGCTATATTCAGCTGTAGTAGAAGGCACTAGAGCTTGTTCAAGACTCAACTTGTCTCCTATATCATTGAGGTAAATCGACCATGGTTTAGTAGGCTTTGTGATAGTCATTACAATCACCCCTTGTGATCGGATATTGGTGGTCTCGTCAACCCCTATATTCAAGATTTCGATTGTTCGCAGCTCCTTCAACATCTCCACCTGTATCCTATCATATAATTCATCTAGTTAATCATCGGTGATTCGGTGACGGAAGGATTTTGGCTAGTGGGACTTAACGTGTGAACGAGGTCTCGCACCTCTTGCTGTTCAAAGAGATTGAGAGGCCTGGCTCCTGAAAAGCAGACCGGGGCTAACAGCTGATCAATACTCTAAGATAGCTGAAAAGTAGAAAAACTTAGCAGTTTCTGTTACTTTCCGCTAGGGGTCTCGGGATCTATCGTAACCTGAGTTTTTATGCATTTACTAACATGCTCGCTTTGACCTGTGGTGTTTTTGGCCCGGATCTTCAAGCCTCCAAGGCATTTTCCTTCGAGCACAAGTATATAATCAGGAATGTACAGAATAAATTCGTAAATCAATTTTTTTTCCCTTTGTAGCCCCCTGTATGATTTAACAGCACCTATGAAGTTCGGGCTCGCTGGGAAAAACGTTGCCAGAGGAGTGGTCGGCCGTTTCCAAGAGCATGTGAGTACCAAAAGGGTAGAAGGTCCCAAGCATATCGTAGAAATATATTTTAACATCTGTTGCCAGGAGCCACAACATTGAAAGAATAGTCTGGGAGATCCATGAGATGCAGTCTCCTCAGGAATAACGAAAGGCGCTATAGAGTGGCGTTGAAGGAGAGATTCCTTGGCAACTGGCCATTTGACACCACTTTGCTTGTCGATCGTCATCTTCACTACCTTAGGAACGCGTATCCGTTGTTTTTGTTTCTTATTTACGGCGGCGTTGCTGACGGTGTCAGCCTCGTCGGCAGGCCAGCCCCGCACCAGCCTCGCGACCGAAGAGGACGAAGCAGATCTAAGCTGGCCCTTTGTACGCGGTGGCTGAGTCTGCCTAGCGAGTCATTTTCAGTTTCAGCTTTCGTTGAAGCCCGCAACGAACGGATAGGATCGCTTCTCCTGCTGCCTAGACTCGTCAATAGGACGTATTTGCCGGCGGGGAACCCCTCTCTCCTCTTGCGCCCCTCGGTATAGCCTGCATATTCATGAGACCATTTCCACCACCTCCGTCAAGATCTTGTCTTCTGGCAACTTCTCATTGGAGAGATGGGGCTGTGAACAGAAAAATGACCTGTAAGAAACCTACGCAGGATTCAGCTCAATGGCCGTAAGAGGTTGGATTGCTGGCGGCAGGTGAATAAACCATGTCATGGCGTGCGCACTTAATTACTGCAGCACGGCAGACACTGTCAGCTCTGCCGCATTACAGTAGCAAGTCTACCGACGGATTCACCGCGCACACATCATTCAAATGAGTCACACGGTAGTCTATGCCTGGCCGGCGGCCTTTTCCAGACAGGGGATATGGACTTGCTGGGATGAACCCCTATTCTGACATCCCTGCAAGCCCGTATGCGCGAGGTCTAGAAGTGGTAGGCCAAGATAGAAGGCGCAGCAGGCGTACAGCCTAACCGAAAATTGCACAGCCCTGAAATGACATTGGCCCAGACAAGTCTAAGAGGCTGTACTGCCAAGCTATGACATCTTTCAGTAACAAGGCGGACTCGGATACTGGGTTGGTAGGCCAACTGGCTACTAGGGTACGTGTCCTGTAGGCCGTTGCCCCTCTCAAATTCGCACGTTCATTACTCCATGGCTATAAAGCACCGCTATTTCTTCCATGTCCATTTAATCATCTTCCTCTATCACTAACTAATTTGCTCTTCGACTATAACAATGAGTCATGGTTCTTAAATAATACAATAAATCCTGACAGGAGCTACTAGCAGGGGTTACTTAAGGATGGCTAAAATTAGAATATCCTGTTTCAAGGTAGGATTCGGGAAAGAAAGTCTAAGAGTGTAGAAGGAAATCTGATTTCGAATACTAAGTTACTGTAGATCGCTGCGACAAATGAGATCCTTAAACAAAGTAGTTCCTGATCCTCTTTATGGCATTTAATTATAAAATTTAACATTGGATGATGACTATTTAGGGTGGAGCAATTGTTCAAATTTGGACACATCAAAAATTGATTCCAATGCCAATTAGAAATCACCAAGTCCGTACTAGTTTGGACGGATATTATGCCCGCAAGCCCCCTGCCGTCGCTTTCACTTCGTAGAAATTAGCAGACCGTTCCAATGAAACTGACCAAACGCCGCCATTGTGCTCCCCTCACTGCGACGCAGCTAGCTAGCATGGATGACGCGGCGATCGACGTCACAATCGACGAAATGCCGCTTTTACCCGTGAACTTTCCGGCAACCACTCGTAAAAGTTCCGCAAATTATTGTCCTCTTCAAAGTATCGATAGGAAGGCCCTAGGAAGGATTCTGATGAAACGTCCCTTCAATTTAAAAGAGAAAACCCGCAGAATTCTTCGACTCTCATGTTTGAAGCACTATCGATCGCCCGAAAAGAAACCAAATCAACGATCGAAATGGTTTGAGGAACAGCTTCAAGCTTACATTCAAATTTATGATCCCAAATGTCCTTTCAAAATCGCCGAGTCCAAGTATCTCTCCTCTACAGACTCGGAAGCAGCCGTTGTGGCAAAGGACTTGATCAAACCGGGTAAAATACCATTCCTGAGTGGAATTTGTGTGCCTCTAACAAAGGAAGAAGAGCGACAACTAGAGACATTAGGTAAAGATTTCAGCATTCTTCAATCCGCTCGGACTCAAAAAACAGCGATGTTTCTTGGGCCTGCTCGTTTCGTTAATCATGACTGCCAAGCAAACTCTCAAATTGTGCGCCCCAATAACTCAAGTGCTTACATTGTGGCGCTAAAAGACATCCCTGCCGGTGATGAGATCACGGTTTTTTATGGAAAAGATTATTTTGGGGAGAACAATCATGAGTGCTCATGTCGGTCGTGTGCCACAGCCATACGCACCGCAGACTGACAGTTAGAAATACTATTATATGCTCGAATACAGTAGTATTCGAAATCAAATTTACCTCCACACTCTTCGACTTTGATTCCCGAACCCTAATGGGGGACGTGCTAGTCCATATATGGTATATACGTCGATTCCCTAGTTCCTAGAATAGAAACTGTATTTTACATGACGCGGGTGGAACTTATGTTTTGTGAATTACTTGAAACTATACCACTCTACCCGCATCCTCTACACCGCCTTGTTGCCTATTATAGACGTAGACGGAGGGTTCTCTCTTATCTCTTCATCCACCTCCTTAGCGCTTTCTCTAACGCAAGAGAACAAAGCTCATCTCAGTCAGATCGCGTTTATAGGTAGAAAAGGAAGGGGAACCAGGTCAAACCGTCACTACATATCAGGTAATCTCCCTTTCCGCAGCACTAGAGAATGGAGCGGCTCGGGCGCTGGAGACTGATATCTTTTGATGTACAGAATGTCTACTCATCGAAGTGACGTTTCCTTTGACCCATGGATAAAATTCTCGGCTGCTTCGGTGAAGACATGTTGCTTAGCCTTCGTTGATACCATAAGCGGACTGCCGGAAGATCAAATGGCCAAGGTCAGCTTCGCTAGCGACGGTAGTTGCAAGTTGCGCGGCACTCGACCGATGAACGAAAGGGACAGTGTGTTTGTGCTGGACTCGGGGAAGGTAGACGTGAAGGATTCATTCATTGTTAACATGTGCCAATTGGCTTGGGCGCTAAGTGAGTATGAGAGGGTTGCGCAAGTCCAGTGTTTACACTCAAGGACTTTGGTCGAGCAGTGGGTACCGACGGGATTTTCAGCGGTAGTGGAAAGGTTGAACAACTTTTTTCAAGATGTGAATAATGTTCGCTGTGACAGAAGCGTGGTACACGATGAGGTTGTTGAGATTCTGAGGGCTCTGCCTTGACTCGTTAATTGCTGTGTGGCAGCATCGTTATGGTTCTGGACACTACCTCAAGATATTTGTCTAAATTGAGATGCAAAGATCCTTGGTTATATCGAATCCGGTTCCAAAAATAACGTTACTTTTAATCCATGGCACACTCCAGCTTGGTATTTATACCCCGAGTCACGGTCGCGTAAAGGTGAGAACTTGGGTGCCGGTAATTTGATAAGGCCAAGTAATAACTAGGCTGTTCAGACTCTGGCTAAATCGCGTACAGTTGCTACTGGGTCACTTTACTCGGTCATAGACTTCGGCATTGAAAATTGTTATGGAAAAGTCATCTTTTGCCCTAAAAGTAGGTGACGACTCTGACCCTGATAGGCACGTGCCTAATTGCTCTAACAATAAAATTAGATCTTGCTTCCCTTTCGTTTGTTCTCTTTGCATTAAAGATTCTATCAAATTTTAAAGCGAATCGCGGTATCCTAACAATGACTCATCCATCATTACAAGGGAACACAATACGGTCTACTAGGGATCACTGGGAAATAGCCAAAATTCGACTAAGGTGTTTCAACTAGGGTTGTGGAATGAATGTCTAAGAGTGTAGAGGTAAATCTGATTTCCACTACTACTGTACTAGCCTTTCAACACTCGTAATCAGTTCAAACACTATCAAGTATCGTGGACCGACGCTGTGACACCGAGGGCCCGGCTGAGTCTGAGTCAGGAATGACAAAACCCTTCCGTTATACATATCCGTTATAGTACATAGTCGTCGGGCTTGAAGTTCTTGGAAAAGGCAAATTTCTGAAATAATTTAAAAATTGAATAAGTACAGATGGAGGGGTGCCCTAACCCTTGTCTTATTATGAAGACGAGAATTCTCATGCCGACAATATTCTACATCTCCCCAGATCCACGGACTTAGAGCAGTGACTAATCAAAGCTAGGGAAAGGCTGAACACATCAGGTAGGCGATTTGAGCTTGCTTAGTTTCGCCAGGAAGGCTACTTATCCCAAGTACCACGTAAAGGTGCAAGCCTTACTTGGGTGTCGCACACAGGGCTCGTGCGACTGAGCGGGGCATAGGGTAGATCAAAAGTTTCAAACAGTTTCAAATCAAGCAAGAGGGAAGGGATAGAAGGCAATTAGAAGGCAATGGAGTGAATACAATACGTGGTCGACGACTTAAGCTCGCAAGACTGCTGGTCAGATCAGTATCTACACATTAGTGCTCGTTGATTGATATGTTGTGTAGTCTGTCGGCAGGGCCATCCTCTCTAAATAGTATTTCAGTAGAAAGATTTATGTTGCCAGAAATCACCAGTCTGGAATTAGACATCTGAACCAAGCCCCGCACTATTTTGGGATGTGTGATTTCAGAATTCCACTTCCTTGGTGGCTTCTATTTTTGGACACGACTGTCCTCTCGCGAGCGATTCCGACCCACAGAGTCCATTGTAACAGTACATAATTTGAAAACACATTGAAAGCTTCATACCAACGACGCAGGACTAATTCAGAGCTCCCGCTCGGTTTATTGTCAGTACGAAAGTTGTTCTCTTACATACTAGAGCATTTGGGCACGTGGCCTGCAGGGTCAGAGCGTAATTCTTGGATGCTCCCATGGCAGAGACAGATAATTCAACCTCCAGTGAGAGACTCCCGTCTCATGCCGTACGAAATCCTCCTTGGATTGCGAAAAAATGTAAGCCTGGTATAACGATGTAAGGGGGAATTGCTCGTTTACTTGGCACTAGCGGCAAAACGTTCTTAGAAGCAGTTTCGGTTAGAAGCATCGCTCTCTTCTAGACTGGATTGTAAATACTGAGTAGCTCGCTTGACAAAATCCAAATGTCCCACTTTCCAACTGCAAAGTGTGTCAGGACTGGGACTCTTGTTTGAATCTATTCTAGCCCGCTCAATAGTATCAAAGAATCGAACTCTGCATAGAGAATCTAATTAGAATGGACATAGATCGGTCGCTACGACATCAAACGGAAATTTGGGACGGCGTAATGATGGAATGAATTCCGTTCAACTCAACAACATTAACCCCGGTGTCGGTGCTTCTTGAATGAGCTGACTGTACGGGCCAAGACAACCGTATCCACATGAAATCACAGACAAATAAGCCAAATATCCGTGCAGATTGACCCGACTGAGAAAAAGACTGCAAGACATGTGGCGGCTACGGTGTTGGCTCCCAGGCTTGCATGGGCACCATACGGTCCTAGTACTTCCTCAATGTGCTGAGCATAGAAATTGTAGAAGCATATAACCCAGGCAGATGCCACAGTAAGCAAGACAGTTGTGACCTTTACCAATTAGCTCTAATCACACGTAGCTGACTTGGGGGCCCGTACAATGGAGAACACCACCGGAAATACCATGCCCTTAGGATCATAAACTCTTTTGATCCCCAGAACCAATTTGATAAAGGCGACGACAAAACCTGATATATAGAGACAGATTATTGCTCGTGAATTGTTCAGATTCCCAGTCAGGTACGCCCCGCCATCGCTCGCGGTCACTCCGCCGGCATCGCCGACTAGAGACTCAAATATATCCCAGAGACTAAATGAAAATGACGTAGAGGGCTCGGAACAACTGTTCAATATATTATCTTGACCTTTACAGTAGCTTAAAAGCCCGACATGGTAGTATTCCGGGATATCTGGTTTGATCTCCTTTAGCATTTCATCAAAGTGAGTACTTACTTGATTGACTACTGTCGATGCCGCAGTAGATGCATCCTGTTTTGCATCCGCTATGGTGCTTCGGACCACGTGACCCTTCGGTCCTGGTTCCATCGATCCTTCCATCCCGGGGACATAAGCACGGCGAGCCGTGGAAACATCGAATTGGGGAAAGTCGCTGAGGTCCACCTGTGTACTCGACTGAACATTGATAACATTGACTCTTCTTCAAGACACCGGGCGCTTACCTTCATAAAGTATAAATTGAATGGGGAGAACGGTGAGGTGGAGCCAACAAATACGATAGAAAGACAAATCAATACCGCGATGGGAAAGGATAAGGCGCCAATAGAGACGGTTCGGTCAAGTTTTCTTCGCGAATAGGAGCTCATAGTAATGGTTCTGGTGTTGTGTTCAACTCAGATTCGAAGACTTTTAAGTGAAAGAAGAAGACATCATGTCCAAATTTGCCCTCCAGGTAGTTCTGAGATCTTCAGTCCACATTGACACCAACCCCAGAAAGCAGTTCTGTGGTATGGATTGAAATGTGTCTGAAGCAACAAGATCATATCGGAGAGCTTCATGAAGCGTTCCCAGGAAACCCATTTCCTGCCGCAGCCACTGCCTGCCGTCATCGCTCCTAATCAAGAATCGAGGATTTTCTGAGGATACACCTAAACAGCATGGCCTAATCATGGTACACAAACCACTGATATTGATCTGTATGAACAGTCTACAAGAGCCGCAGTTGCCCCGCGAGATCTTCTCAAATTGCTACAGTGTCCTGCAATTTCTGCAAGAATAGAAATGCAACGATTTCAGATTCTCGAATGGCCGCAGCCAAAGCCCACTGATGTGCTATGGCAGAGAATATGTCCATTTATTGACAGACAACATTGGCCCACATTGGCAGCTCTCTCCAATGAAATGGAAGCCACTTCTGTCGTATTTCTCAATTCAGGCACACCCAGTGTGACGTAACACGACGGGGAGAATTACCCTAATTTCTGAAGGCTTAGATCAAGCCGCTAGACCATACAATGCGTCACTCTCAAAGCCTACCATGTCACGCCCTGAAGAAATACACGACTCGAATATCTCAGCGTCTGCCAATTGCGCAGCTATTCGACGCGCGATCTGAAATAATGCTGGTGAGGACGCGGGGCAGCTGTTTGATGATGAGGCGTTTGTCAACATCCGAGATGAACACGGATGGACGCCACTGATGTATTGCGCCTTCTACGGTGATACAGAGATCGCAGACCTCCTGTCCAGTAAATTGGTAGATGTCAATGGCATTGGAGACGACTTCCGGAACCAAATGGCTCTCATGATTTCCATCGCAAAGCGTAAAAATGAGGTGGCGAGCCTGCTGCTTGATAGAGGAGCACATCTTGACACCGCAGATAACATGGGGAAGACCGCCCTCATGTATTGCGTTATTACAACAATACGAAGATCGCGAAACTACTAATCCTCAAGAGAGCAAACGTGATTCTGGTTGATTAAGCGGGAGGTTCAGTCCTCATAAGTTGCGAATGTCGGGAACTTCAACATCGTGGAACTCCTGCTTGAGAGTGGTGTGGATATCCATTATTAAGACTGACAAGGAGCCACCGCTCTCATAGCTTCCATCATTTTTGGATATGCTGAGATCTCACAACTCCTGCTTGACAATAGGCAAGTACAGAGGTTTCGACCAAGCGGTTATGGAGTCCTCTCATATGGGTTACAAGATCAGCCTGTAAGAAAACTCTGAGAGCTCTGCTTCAAAAAATGCATATATCAACGTAAGAGATGAGAAAAGATGGACACCCCTTATTCACTCTTTGAGCTCTAGTGACTTGGAGCTTGTTGAGCTTCTGCTTCGAAATAACGCCGATGTGAATACGGCGGATGACAATCGACAGACCGCTCTCATGCACTCTGTAGATCTTGATTATCCGAAGCTGGTCGAGCTTCTGCTGAAATATGGGGCAGATCCGAACATTGTAGACGCTCAAGGGCAGACGGCTTTCATGGTGGCAAAGACACCAGACCTTGTGAAGCTTCTAGATAGATATAGGACAACTCCAAAGCAAGACTCCAGTCTCATGTCGTGTACGACTTTCGGTGTGATATTTTGTGGACTGTTTGTGTACCTTTGCAGTGGGGTTGGTGTGGCGGCAGTTTTAGTGTTCTTGACACGGCCGACTCGTCGGTAGAAAGCCGACACAGAAAACGACAAGGAGGACGCATGTTACGTGGCGCGGCGTGGTGGTCACTACTTCTAACGCACCAATGAGGTCATTCCAGGACCATGCCCGGTAACTTGTATTATCGATATTCAAGCCACGACTGACACGCCCATCATCTGTGTGCGGGGAACACAATTGGCCGGTATAGAGACTCGCCATATTCGTTCCATGTACTTTCGATGAAACGAGGCTGCAAGAGTAAAAGATCATGCCAATGGTTATACCAAAGTGAATCTGACGGAAACACCCAGTTCTTGCTGTAGGATACCTCGGGCCCATAAAGGGTGATCAACCAAGGAGATATGGCTTTTCAGCTGTCTGATCATTGTCAATAGAAAAAAAGCTTGCAGAGTCTCAGCTAGTAAGATAAAGCACTCACAAGCAATGTAGGCTCTTCCAGCGAGAGCATTGAGATAGATCTGATCCCCATCCGCGACAGAGATATTGCTATATTGAGTCGGAGCTTTGTTTTCCCCATTATTGGGCCAGGCCATCCAATTGAAAAGACCGTCCACGGCTGCAACATCGGTCCCCAATTCAGGATGGAAGTTCGGAGCAGGGAAAACGGGGACTCCGGCCGCGGCTTGTACTGTCCCTATATCCAATCCATCCCCTGCGAAGGTCGATACGAAGACCTTGTTGTCCACGGTCAATTGAGCAGGTCGTGTGGCGTACTGGGCAATCATTTGGCCGATCTTCCCAGCTTGTCCGATTGTTCACCAGTTAAAGTCACAGGAGTTGAACACTTTCATCGAATTGCGCACGGCAGATTGATAGGCAAATTCAATCTGTTGATCCCGTATGAGTCTACAATCAGACCAAGCCCCAGGCTTGTCAGCTTCGAGCTGTATGATGATCATCTGCTCTTCACTGAATGTAGGATTCAGCGGAATCATCTCATCACTATGAAAATCTCAACCATAATTCGCGTGTTTTTTGGCTCTCCGCTCAGCCTGTTATACCGTGCTCGGCCAGCCCTACGTTTCTATTGTCTTCGTAATCCGCGAACAGGCTTGGCACACAGACAACGGCTTACCATTCTCTGAAGCTCCCGCTCCGAACCTCAACGCAGATGACGTAATGTTCCCCTCAGATTACAATGTGTTGCCAGCCTTGTATCGATTGGTCCCTGGGAGTAGTGCAGACCGAACCCGGTTTAGCGCAATTGGAGCAGGGCGCGGGAAAATAACGCGTGAGTGTCCGACGGGCAAATTGTTTTCAAAATTTTCATCATTTGCTGCAGATTCTCGTAATTACTATGGTAGTCTGCGGTGGTCCCCACGCTTTCAAAGCCCGCTCATTTACAACCACCCTAGCTTTCTTGCTTTCATCTGGTGTTACAACCCGGGACGATTCGTTCTTCTCTACACCGCGAATCTCGTGATGTATTTCTAAAAAGCGTGTATAGTTACTCTGTTCGTACTATAAGGCCTGGTACTTTAGTATGACTCTAACAAGAAAGGACAATTCGAGGTTGATAAATACTTTCATGCTACCTGCCAGAGTAATGATATCTATGTCCGAGAAAGATGTCTTCTTTACCGCTGCCTTAAATGTCTTGAAACGACAACTGGGGATCGTGATAGCTAATCGTTCAAAGCAGAATACCGCAGAAAGAGCATGAGGCTCCTGGTCTTTCCTCACGTCTTGTACAGGAAGATCCAAATCATGAGACTGAATAGCCCAATAAATCACACGCACGTCTATTAACCTCTATCAATAGCGCACGCTGAAAGCACAACATGAAGATCTACGGTCAGGCACCGACAGTGAAACTGTCGTATGTGATATTGGTCCTTTAGGTGCTTAAACGGGTGCGATGCGGTGATGTATTATTGAAATCATCAGCCACTTGGGCTACCCCCGGACCGCCGGGCGTACCGTAAACACCGCCAACGCTCCAGAGTATCACGTCCACGAGTGCCCAAATGCCAAGGAAGCCCGGACTCAAAGTCTTGAAGACGGCCAGTACCCAATGGTAGGCGTACCATTGGTCAACTCCGAGAACCCCCCAGAAAGATCGAAAGAAGCACCGCAGTAACTTATGTTCTAGGCGGTAGCATCTAATATATATAGGACGTTCGGAGAAGCCACCCCAGCGTTGAAAGAGCTGACTATCGCTGTCAATATTTGCGCCGAACCAGCCTTCTGCAAACAATCGGTTGTAAGTCACAGAGACTGTGAAACCCTGTCACTGCGACTACGAAGTAGCAGATTATAGCTAATTCTATTGCAGTCCGTGATTGTGGTCAACGATGAAATATCGATGATTTGAAACGGACGGCTCTCATTTCGAGAGATGAAAACATCTTGGGATTGAGTTGTATGTGAGATGGAGGTCTTCGTCTCAAGTGGCAAACAGTCTGTTCTATCTCGCAAAAGATCAAGTTAAACCGGTCATTCGTGGAGCTCTATCGGTATTAGAACTGCGCCGGAAATGAACGTCAGAGAATAAATATCAAGAGAAATGCACCTGAGGTAAGGGTGGCATAGAATCTGGGCGCTTTTCTGCGAGTCTGTCTGGGACCGGGTTGCTGTATAAGGCTCGATCGACAGTACCGTGTTGATCACACCCATCTCCACTATACGAAAACGATTGGCTGTGAGATCATAATGTCTCAGCCTCACTTTGTCATTCTGTCAATAATGAGCTTTAGATTGCTGACACGTGACGATCGCTCGTCTGGCTCTTTCTCTGCTCCTTTATTCCCTGGACCGTTCACGCCAACATCAAAGTCATATCCTAGCATTTTAGCCATGTCTTCACCGCCCAAGCCTACGTCATTAGAAGAACTCATCAGGACCTGGTGTAATATCTTATTTTCCCCCGACACAGAGCAAAGCTAACTTCAAGAAGTTGTTGAGCAGGCTCCCCGACCGACTTTTGCCATTTCCTACCCTAGTGTCGCTCTTTATTTTTGCAACATCGCAAAGGATGTCACCAATACTGAACCAGAGTCTACCATTTTGACAATGGCAATTTGGATTCATCTCGGCGTGGACTTGCCACTTGAGCTGGCACAAGAAATATGTGCCGCCAAGGAGATTACCTACAATACAAACAGTGATATCGACTTAGAATGCGTCATTCTGATTGCTCGGCTTCTAGCGAACAAATTGATGCCACCTCCTAAGCTACATGGCTCAGTAGCTCGTATCTTCGACGATCAAGGTGGGATGCGCCTCCGGGAACATCTTAGTAACTGTGATGATTCTCTGGCCGAAGGGTTCGAAGAGAACCTTTGTAGGCTTAACAAGAATATCTAAGGCAAGCTTGCAGTTCGTACGGAGTACTAATTCATGTACAGATGCGCTCGAAATCAGTTTCACCTCTCTACTCTCTTCAATTCTTTGTCAAACTCTATGTTGCATGAGGGCCAGCCTTATTCGAATAATAAAAGAGACGGGTCAATTTCCGAGAGGGCGTTAGTACAAGATAATTTCCGAGGATTGTGGAGACACAACGATAGATTGTAATCGTCACATGTTTCCTGACCAACACGGTGCCCGTCTAATAGTTAACTTACTTTTCGTGATCTGATGACAACGCACTCCTCTCATATTCGTAGAATTTATTGCAGTCGGATTCGCGGCATAATCAGGGGCGATCGTTTTTATGGCACTTTGTTGTGCTTCCTTTTGTTTTCCATTTCTCCCTGGTTCTTGCTAGTTTCGACTGTTTCGTAAACAGACTGCAGTGACATTTTCATGAGAAAACATTGAAGATCTAGCACACAAAGTGCAGGCCAGCGTAATCGAACTGGACCTAGCAGCGATGGACATTCCAAAGTTCGTCGATCAAGGCGCCACAATCCCTCACTGAGTTAGGACTTTGGAAGAGACGATGCCTTTCTCTATGACCAAAAGTTAAACGGTGTCTGTTCTATGCCTTAGACCTAGGATCTCAATCGCTCTCATATTCTCTGAGCCCAACATATATAGAGAGGCAAAGTTTGACCTTTTTCCACCTTACTTTCCATTAACTCGTCTTCTCTCACTTCTCTCTTTTGCTCCAACCTCTTGTTATCGTAGCGGTCGTGCTCGAGAGTTCCAGATCATACGTTCACTCTCGACACAGCCAATAATCTTGGCAATCTCTACTTTGATCAAGGGAAGCTAAAAGAGGCAGAGAGGATGAACCAGAAAGCACTAGCAGGCTATGAAAAGGCCCTCGGTCCAGATCATACATCCACTCTTGATGCAGTCAACAACCTTGGCCTTCTCTACAAAGACCAAGAGAAGCTGGAAGACGCCGAGGGGTCATACCGAGGAGTGCAAGATAACCAAAATGTTGCACAACTCAAGGCCAACAAAGTACGGCGGGCGATAGGGAGGTTTTCTAGATGGTTTTCATAATAGTCATTATAATCATAATAATAGTGGTAATAGAAATGATAACATGGAAACGGTGTCGCCATAGAGCAGTCCACTGCAAAGTGCTTGATAGAATCGAAGCGTGAACAAAATATGTCTCTTTTAGGAATACAATATGCAAAAGATACGGGGATACTACTCAAAGTCCTATAAGTCAGCCATATTATTCTCAGCAGCCTTCCCAGCTACGGAGCCATCCTTCGATCCAGTCATATAGTCACTTGGGATTTTATAAAGAGGCCACAGCACCGGCTTTGTAGGGCGAGGATAAATGTGCGGTAGATTGGACCCTTTTGATTGTGGACCTAGTATTTTTAGATTTGTAAAATTACATAGACAGATACCCTCGTTGGTATTTCAATTATTTCGTATCATACGATTCACCTTTGGAACAGGTTTAAAAATACACAACCAACCTGATGGACTAGCTTGTCATGTGATTAGGGTTGCAAACAGCTCCTGTGTGTTGTTCGACATGGAAGGCGATGGCGGTCGACACTGTAATAGCTCAGCACAACGGTCTGTGCATGTTGTCTCGCTCCGTTGCGTAATCCTCATGGAAGGGTCAAAGACGGAGTGGCAAACCGTAAGGCTTGTGTCCTATATATAAATCAGCATCAGCTTGTCCGAGTGGGCAGATCTCTCTAGGCTTGAGGTTGCGACATGGGCTATTTCACTTTGACACAAACCATACTATTCTTGGGGATTGGGGTCACCTTCCATGTAAGTCTCCCCACCCATTCTTTGGCACCCTTTGGATTGTTTGAACGCGATCGACTAAAGTGTAATCAGCTGCTTGGCCTCGCGCTGTATCGAATCTTTCTCCACCCCCTGTCCTCAGTTCCAGGGCCCCGACTTGCAGCATTGACTTCCTGGTATCCGGCATTTTACGCCTGGAAAGGAGAGTTGCACTTACGAAATCGAGAGTGGCATGAAAGATTTGGTAAGTAGTGACAAACCGAAATACTATCTGACTCCGTAAGACTGATTCATGGATGAGGCACTTACTTCCGATCCGGCCCCAATGAAGTGTCCTTCAATTCTCCTGAGGATTTGCAGAAGATCTACAAATCTGGCGTTAAACCAGAGATATGGTCAATATTTGGCATTCCTCGACGAAGTACTGTCTTAAGCGAGCGTAACCCTCATGCACACAGGTTCAAGCGCGGTAGAATATCGAAGATGTTCTCTGATCAGAATATGGGAGCGGTAGA
This sequence comes from Penicillium sp. IBT 18751x, assembly GCA_028828935.1. Taxonomy (NCBI): domain Eukaryota; kingdom Fungi; phylum Ascomycota; class Eurotiomycetes; order Eurotiales; family Aspergillaceae; genus Penicillium; species Penicillium sp. IBT 18751x. The sequence goes on along the minus strand of JAQJZS010000008.1, from coordinate 215,346 downwards.
ACAGCAAGCGTTGCAACACATCACAAAATTTGTCGAGGTGCTGGGGGAACAGAAACACTGCATACAAGACTTGTGTGAATGGCTTTCTTTTGACGTCATAAGCGATCTTCTTTTTAGCCAGCGCCCCAATATGCTGACGTCTCCGGCCGCACGCCATATTGTAAATGCCTACAATAGTATTAATCTGCGCTCTCTTGTGGTACGTGAGACTGATCACGTCTTGAATGTGCGTCTTGCTGACCATAACTAAGTGCCTCGTGCAGCCAAAGCTCTACAAATGGAAGATGGATCGATTTCTTCTCTTCACCAAACGAAAGCCGATCATCGCGGCGGGCAAGTGGATCGCACAAAATGTTCGAAATCGCAGCGAAAGCTCTGAAGAGTACAACGATATCTACCAATTCTTGACTGAGGCCGAGAACACCCATGAGACACTGCACTATGACGAGAAGGGACTCTGGGCTGAGAGCATGCTTCTCTTCGCCGCAGGTACGATGAGGAGGTCGAATAGCTCGACGTGAGGTACTAACATAAGCTATGTCTAGGAGCTGATACAACCTCCACCACCCTCAGTGCTCTGTTCTTCTACCTTCTGCATAATCCAACGCGTCTTAGTCGCTTGGAGAGAGAGATCCGAGAGACATTCAAGAATGAAAGTGACATTACGAAATTTGCCACTGGGAATGGAAATGACGACAAGTTGCAGTCATGTATTTACTTACAGGCCTGCGTGCGAGAAACCATGCGTCTAGTTCCGGCGGTCACCAACCTCTCACCACGCCTTGTTCGATCGGGTGGGATGATTCTAGCGGGGACGTATGTTCCCCATGGAACGCATGTCGGAGGCTCGTTATACACTGCCCTCCGCAATAAGTCCCATTTTGAGGATCCTGACGCGTTCGATCCAGAGAGGTGGATCCCGGAGGGTGAATCGAAACCGACTAAACTCAAGGATTGGCCGGGATCTATCCCCTTTGGGACAGGCCTTCACTCCTGTGTTGGGAAAAGCCTAGCAAAGCTTCAATTGGAGCTTACCGTTGCGAGAACGGTCTTTAAGTATGATCTTACATTGCTTGGGGAAGCCTGCGAGGATGCCGTTTTCCCGTTCAACGCCTGGGCTGTGGCAAAAGGGAAAACAGCACAAACGGGCGCTGAGTATTCCGCGGGGCTTGCCTACTGAATGCTAAATTGTCCTCATAGCGAAAGTAATTAAAGCTAATATAGCTGCAAACATTGCTATAACACCGTCCAGTAAGGCACATCAACTAGGACGTTAGAGGATCTAGAAAGCTTGATGTCTTCTGTTCAAGAGCCCTTCCATATTTAAGACAACTGTGGCGAAATTTACTTCAATGGACACCCAGGGAAGTTTCCGTGAAAGATTTATGAATACTCTGTCAAGAGGCGACTGTTCTCTTCCAAGCGCACACTGTGGATTGTGAGGGGTGTATGATCACCCATGGTCTTTGATTCCGCCCTCAGGACCACAGTTCAAAAGGCAGGATTGTTTGACGTAATTATCGCCCTTAGTAGGAGAAAAAAAAAACTTTGCCGGACGCTGCTTCTTGCTTGATGGCTGTCCTCAAATGTCGTGCATCGGATATGCATCCCTTCTGGCATTGCGATCGTGATTGTTTTCATTTGTTTCCCGGTAGCTGTATAAGGCCTCTGTAACAGTCTCGATGACAAAAACCGCAGATAGAGCTATAATGGCATAGAGAGCCACAGACGCGACAAGTATTATCACAAGACTGGCAATCATCATTGAAGCCACTATGAGGTTTTCCAAGGCGTTTCGCATCATCGCATTCAGTGTTGTGCTTGTTGAGGTTCCGAATGTATGACCGAAGACAGGGGGCTGAAGAGAGCATGCAGAGTCCACGATACCAACTTCCTTATGAAAGATTTCGTAAGATGTCAGCCATACAGAGCGGCCACCACTGATCGTCTTTTTCCGCCATTCGGTTTTTTCGGCTTAAGAAGTCATTACGAACCTGCTGACTGCTATCGATTTTAATATGGTGCTTGGCGCAGTCCGATGAAAGGAACCAAAACTTACCTTTGCCCTAGACCATCACAGCTTCTCTGCTTATTTCCTTATCACGAGTATCAGAGATACCATCAAGAAATGAGCCTAGGGGATTCGGGATATTTCTTGTCAGACAGTGCAGAAAGATTGGTCAAGGGCTGCCCCGGTCGTCATATTTATGGAATGATTTCGCAACCGACAGTACTCATGTACAAAGCAATGATGACTTAGAAAACAACAAGGAGTAAGTCATTATGGATAAAAGCCGTATCCGAACCTTGATTCGGATGGGCAGTTTGATCAATATTACAGGCCTAGTTGAACATTTAGATTCATATGGGCGACAAATTAAGCGACACTTTATCTGATAAAGATAATGTAGCGATATTTTCAGAGGTTTGAACGGAAATGAAAGACAGCGTGTTACCCGCTATAACAGAAAAACAAGTAGAAACCTGAAAACAAATGGGCGTTCAATTATTTGAAGAACGATCCGCTGCCAGAGGCGCATGAAGGGCGCGGAATACAATTCAGCGACACCGCACCCGAGGCCGGCAAAGCGGTCTTCTCGTTAGAGATGATGCCGGGTACTAAAATAAGCACTCACAGCCCAGACTCCCAGGTATTCGCCATGAGATCTAAATATAGCTTCTTCCGTACAATGTTGAATATAAGCTTGAACACCCCACGGTCGCGGCAACTTGAATGGCCAGCCGTATTCTGTTCACTGCCGCGTTGCACATGGAATCGTGTTCTTTGCATCTCGCCCCTATGCAACCTATCATTCAGTCATTGATCTATTATCATTCCGCCTTTCGAAGAGCCCCGCTGTGGGTCAGGTTGGCTCTTCTGAGTAGTCTTCATTATGCTCTGCCTTGGGTGATACGCAAGACTACTTTCGTCTTATTCCTTTATGAGATCGGCCCTTTCCTGATCAGATATCTCTCTCCGATACTGCACTGGCCAAACAAAGAGTGACATCGGGATCCTCTTCCATGCAGATAGTAGTCAACCTTGCGGGTATGGGCCTACTTGAACGCTTTGACGATCTCCATCTCGTTGTATGCGGTAGGTCCACTCGTTTCGCCATATTTTTGTTTGCCAATGCTCCGCTCCATTAGTTCATTATCTGGGGCATTTGAAACGGACTGACCACTCCACACGAGAACATCATGTTCAAGAAGCCATGATATCCCTTTGAAATTATATAAGCGCGATTACGTGAATGGATGTGGGTTTTGAGCAATGATCACCAGAGGGTGCCTCCAAATAAGGACAGTAGATTTGGGAAGAGAAAAAGATCGTGGACGGCCTAAACACATCAGAAGCAGAACATGTCTCATAGGAGAGGAAAGATCAACCCAATAGTCCTTATTTCATAAAATGTTCTGGGACATAAACTGTAGCAAATGAACGAAGGCTCATGCAGTGAATGCCAAAGGACAAGAGCTAGCGCGACACGACTTGTGATGTGGCGAAGAGCCCATTATATGGATTGGTGCGCCCTGGAATCTCGTAGGATTCCTTAGCAATCTAGCATGATCGCATTCCTATCTTGTACCTTGCTGTCGTAGCCTTCGTCATAGTTCCTACATCTGGTAGACATCGATAGCTTGAACCTTCATGGGGACTTCATCCTTTTCTCTACTAAGTCGAGGCTGCGTCTGTAAATTCTGTTCGATGGAGCTCATGATAAAATGCGCATTATTACCCGCCACTCGTGATACGAAAGGCTGTGCTGATTCTGTAGAGAGCCAACCCTGGTGGGCGAAGGTGCTTCTAGCTCTATGGCTGATGTTAGCTGCAACATTTATTCATTTCCGGTTCCATAACTCCTGGTTCTACCAAGAGTCGGTGAAAACTTGCCCAGTGACGAGAAAAGCCATACCACACAGATCATAAATCTAGGAAGCCAGAAACATGGGGAAAGAACTCGCGATACGCACCCTCTCAGATTCCTTCCTTTGGATGATTGAGAAGAAAGATCCTATGACGAGGATTCAGTATCAGATAAAATAGCGAGTGACAGTCAACAGTCGGGAGGCGCCACAGAACACGGAGGAAGATATCAATTGGCCCCATGTGCCTTCTGTTGCTGGTCTTAGACAAGAACTTGGAGAAAGGCTCTTCGACAAAAGGCGCAAACTGATCAAAATGTTTGTTTCGGCATCACTGGGTGTTGTATAATAAATGAGCGAATTGCGGAGGCAAGGGTCGGCGACATGTCGACGTTCAATTGTAAATTGGCGAGGATTCGTGCAAGGTATTTGTGTGCGAAAGAGTATACTTTTGGATAAGCTAAAGCCTCAGCCATGAGACCAAGAGGTCTGACGTGGACTAAACTTGTCCATTGGGTTTTAAAGGTCTCACTTCAGCATCATGAGACGCTGAAACATACGTCGAGCTTTCTGCTGCGTTCCCTTTATGTAGATATCAGTAGAATCATCAGGCCAGACTCCCTGGCACTTTCGACCGTCTGTTTTTCGACCGTCTGTTCGTCGTATTCGGTCAGATGAACCAAATCCACGTACATGATTCCAACGCAAATGGCGAATATATTCTCACGATGGATTTTCTCAGTCCATGGGACTCCCAAGAAAATCACATCGGATAGGGACAAGCTTTTCACGTCCAAATTATGGCAATCACTGGCACAAACCCTCAACTGCATACCAAGTACAAACCAACAGACAAGCCGAATACGTTAACTACCAGCGAAATGACTGGACAGGATTCTTACCTATCGCACAGTTCGCGTACAATAACGCGATGCATGCTACGCCTTGTTTGGGTATAATCCCACACTCACGGCGAACCTCAAGAACGCTGAAATTGCTACTGATGTTGAAATCGAAGACGAGACCAAGGACGAGTGTGAAGTTGAGGAAATCCTGAACCACGAAAGGATTAATGGCAAACCCGACTCGTATAGCAGTACCACCACCAGGCCGTCTCAAAAAGATGAGGACGACGGATTAGCACCAGAAATCAACTGCGTCAAAATACGAATATCGTGCCCACCGGCGGCAGGAGGTTACGTGAAGGGCGCCAATCTGTTTGCCCTCAGGGGTTGCATATGGCCGTGTTTCCGCCTCGATTCACGCGTGAATTTCGTGTGGATTACGCAATTATCACGAGACCACAACCCAAAACCTCTGAGGTTTTAATACTTAGGTCTTAAGACCTTGGAGGTCTCACAACCTATTTTGATTGGTTTTACTACCACACAGGTTCTAAAACCTTCCACCTAAAAACCATAGAGGTTCCAAAACCTAGTAGGTTGTGAGATTCAGGTTTCACAACCTAAAAAAGTTATTTTTGGGTTCTGTCCAATTTTAGAACACGATGGGCAGATAATTCTCCTATATGAACCATCAGAAAACGAAACGAACACAGATTTACGGATTATTTACCTCACGATGACACATTGGAAGATCTATTTTAAGAAGACCTTGGTCCTCGAATGGTCGCCAATGGACCCCCGGTGAGGTCGTCAAGACAAGCGTCCATCCAAAGGGCGCTTCGAAGCTGGTCGCCGCAACACCCAATAAATCCCATGCAGATATACCGATTAGCCCTACTGGCAGCCACGTCATTATTAGAGACCAGCCCGGCGTGTGTTAAATGCATGGTCACGAAACCTTGTATTCATCCTGCTCTGTTCTATTCATTAACATTGGCTTATGGCAGCCCGCGAATCGTCGCATCATGAGTGGAACGAGGCAGCTCCGCTGGTTCCAGAGACAGTCACTTTACCGGACTAGCACTGGATGGAAACGCCAAATTGAGGCTTTACAACGTCTATTGGCAGTGAGGGGACTCTGAACACTGCGTTTTGGATTTTATACTTTCGTCTTGAATGTTCTCATTACTGTATCAAAACGAGTTAAAAAAACTTTACGTCAGTATGCCCTGGTACCCTTGCCCTTGCCTTCCATTCTCCTTCCTCCTTCTTTGATCGAATCCATCGGCACGAAGAAACGCCCTGTCCTAAATTTTCGAACATGATTATGGTCATACCGTAGAATCCTGTCACGCTAAGGGACCTTCACACCGTCGAAAATATGTAGAAGCCCTGAAGGAAAGAGCTTCTTGCTCTCACTCGACAACTGTGACTCGCAAGCTTGAACCCTCGGCGGTGAGTTCCCGCGAACGCGCCGGAGCCAACGGCATCGAGATCTTCAAGCAAGACGACGAAATTACGATGAGGTCGGGTCAAATAAGATTAGAACACCCGTCGAACAGCCATCGAGGACGCGAACACCTAATTTCTTTAGCGAAATTAGGGATTGGACCTTAGACTTGACCACGTCTACCGAGGGACAGTGGCAGTATACACATCGGTAGAGAATAAGCTGAATAAATGAGTTATATACTCTTTCTTTGGGGTTTCTGCCGAACAGTTCCTAAGACATTCCTTGAAGAAGGGGGCGTTCTGGCTATCGTGCGGAGGATGACAGCGATTGAGTCAAACGTGCGCCACTATAAGGCATTGTGACCGCTTGTTAGTCCCCTCCCCTAACTTGCATGTGCTGCACTCTCCGGAGGAGGATTAATATGCGAAGAGATATACTTTCATGATAATAGGGAATGGTTATTCGGATCCTATCTTTTTTGCTTTGATTAAGTGGCATAGGTATTCTGCAACTTTGCACTCCACTGGGATTATGCTTGATTTTATGGAAGGGTGGTATATAGTGGGAGAACCGATGACATAAAAACACATGTAGCCTTAGTGCCTGCAATGCGAGCATCTTCGAATATTATAATTAGAGATAATAAAGTCATTTGCCCATGTTTATTCAGGTTGTCCTTTCTATTCTTTCTAAGTCTAAGATCTAGGCAATCACGTTTTCCTGCACAAATGTATCAGGGCGATTTGCAAGTACGGCTCTGGCAGGCAGGTGTGTGTCTTGTCCAGGCCCGGCACCGCCAGACAGCCATCGGGCCGTTCCATTTCAATAGAGGAATTTCATTGCGCGTGGCTGGCTGATTAAAAGACGGACCTTTACGCTGGTGGTCTACGATTTCCAGAAAACTAGCGCTTTTCGCCAGTCTAGAAGTATATTGTATGCAAATTATCATGTAGAAGGCATCCAGAAACAAAAATGATCCCCTCATCCCAGCTAATGACTGCCTTGACTTATATTTAATTATTTGCTTTATTGTCACTACGGATGGAATGACCACAGTCCGTCATAATCATATTACCCGGCGGGGACAGCAGCCTGAAAGGGCCGCTGACGATATGTGAAAGATACGAGCAATTGCCTGATACCGCCATTATGATTCGTCCTTGCCTCAGTGGATATACCATTCCGCAGATGAAATGTTTACCTTCTTCCGCTCAGACTTCAGCCTGTTTCTGATTCTGAACAAATGTCGAGACACATCAATTGAGTTCCTGGTCGCATCCCATACACTTGTCCACAATTAGGCCATCAATGATGACGATTTGCCATCATGGATTAAGTCGGCTGAAGTCGTCGCTTCTTTCCTGCAATCATCGTCTTTGTCATGATATAATGCAGATAATGCTAAGACATCTGACTCTACCGCCATCATTGGTGGTTCCGCAGAACTGTATATTTGAAACAGTCTCCGTTGTATCATAATACGTTTATACTGCCGGTGCAATGGCGCCAATCTCATTTGGCAAGAGCGTTGACTGAAACTTCAAGAGGCCCGTGCCATTGCTGACGCAGAGGTCGAAAGAGTAGTTCGAGTGGATGAGATACAAAGCAGGTTTTGTCTTTGATGAGGAATCGTCCCACGCTGCGCAAAGTATCAGTGGCATGACCCGACAGTGACGGCGGTTCCTGCTGGAAAGTACGACAACGTGCGAGGATGTCGTATGGGCAGAATGCCGAAATCGTTCCGCGGTCTCGCCTCTATACATACTGGTTTCCATAAGCCTTGGCTGGTTTCATGTGGCCTGTATTCCAGTTTTAAAAACGCACGGTTTTTCGGCTTTAAAGCGAAAAGTCTCATAATGTTTGGCATGGTTCACGAATACTTGCTGCCAGACAAGAACATGGTTTTGTCGCCGACTCTTCATTTTGGCATCTAAGTTGGGCGTGATCGAGGCACTTATGCATATGGGGCTGGTTCGCGGCGTTTCAGTCTGCAGCCCGCAGATTTCAGCCTGGTCGGTGTTATCAGCTTTTCTGGATCTGCTTTAACAACGGTATCTCCATCCTCTCTGTCACCATCTGTGACGGTAGAAATGGAGATCAAATAGATAACATTAAAAGGAAATGTGAACAATTATTATTTTTAGTACCTGGAATAACACAATCAGAAGTGGCCTTACTGTACCATCGCGCCAAATTGCGTGGTAATTTGGATCAATTATTGTGCTCGCTTATTGTACTGCAGGATTTGCTTTCACGTGGGGCCTTTCTCTGCCCCTGAATTTGGTCTCAACACATTCCTTCGGTACCAGCCTACCATAGGCTGTCGTGTCCATGACCGATTATTTGCAAAGCGCGAATCCAGAGTTAATGAGAATCAAGCCAGGTTTTGGGAAAAGTTTCAAATTAACATAATGTGTTCCACAATACAAATACGGTGGTCTCTCGGTGCGTAAAATTCAATGATAATAAAATCCTCTGCGGCTCGCTCGCTCGCGCCATTTATACTGAGCATGGTGGTTCTTTCTGAGCTTACGTTTTTTTAAACGTGTCTTTTGTTCTAACCTGAGACCGAAATTAGGACGCCTAAGAATGCGTTTCTTCACGAGGCGCCGTTGTCTTCCCTCCAAGGTTCTTGCCGAACAGCCCCTAAGCGCGAGAATATCCGACGGTCGCCCGGAAAGTCCATGTTTGCCTCATGGAACATTTTGATCGAAGCCAAACCTGCAATTTAGTGTTTAGGTGCAAAACCATAACGCCCACAGTTCGCATGAAACCCTAACTAGTAGAAGTTTAGCCCTGGACGATCGCGAAACGATTGCCAACCATTGTTCTGGGTTTGCGATAGGCGCTCCTTCATGGACCCCCGGCCCTGGAAATCAGTGTGATGACTCCAAGAAAATGCAGCGAAACGTCTAATACTGCACGCAAGAAAGTTGTTTGAGCAAGTAACGACGCACCGTCGCAACATTCCTTGTAGAGCCGTCTCTACCTCTACTAAAGCTCATAGGCGCACAAAAACAACAAATGACCATTAAGCATGTTCAATCAAACTCACTCTCATGAGCTGGATCAGGAGATTTGCTCATCTCGTTCCAGCCCCAGGGGTCTCCAGTCCTCGTGATTCTGACATTCTGATAGCTGCCATGCGTCATGTGGAATGATGACATGGAGAGCCCAACATTTTCTGGTGTGGGCTACGTACCGATTTTTTACTGACAATCTCGTCCTCGGCGGATGACTTGAGTGTTTTGTAAATTGATCTCTGATCATGCCGCAATCCCTTCGCGTGGGACTAAAACTTTGACGTCAGGTCGGGCAATTCTGATCTGGCGTCAACCATCTTCGTTTTGATAAGTATGAAAGCTAAGCAGTTCTGCGCATGACGAAATACTCGTTTGAGGACGGAATCTATTTAATTATCGTGGGATGGCGAAATATATAGGGCCACTTGCTTGATGCCCCTGCGCCAACTTCTTCAATGGTCAAATTTGCGTGTTCCGACACCGTGTACCGTTTGTCATGCACGACCGAGTGAATGGCTTCCGTGGCGGAGGAGGAGGTGTCGTATTCTGACTCCAGCTTTGCGCCATGAAAGCCCAATGTTTGCTCTCACCTGGATGCGCTTTAATTCCTCCGGCTCTGTGGGGCTTGGCACTGCAGAAGTGTCGAACGATCAAACCGCCTGTATGGAGTGGCGCCGGAGAGCGCCTGGAGCGCGGTTGCTGGGTCGGACCGTCCGTCAGTTGAACTGGCCGCCGGTCGGCAAGGAGAGCGATAAAACCTGATGATAGAGCTTACTTGCCTTGCAGCGCCACGACTTGCCCTGGTAGGTCTCCTGAGGCCCTCGGCAGTGTGCGATTATCGAGATTGAAATATGCTGCATACCCGTTTTCGTTATGGTGGTGACACCCATATTAATAAGATTGTTTCAAAGAGCTGAAACGAAGCAAGCAATAGGGCGTCGGTTGCCAAAAAAGATAGAGTCAGCAAGACGAGCATTTTACGTTTCAATAAGACGCTCTTTTCTTTTTTCCAAGTAAATTAGAGTGGTTGAGAAACCCACTCTGCCAAAAATTAGCTGCATTCGAATATACTAGAGCTGACAGCCTCGGGAACTCGATGAGATCGGGTGTGGTGTGTAATGAGACCATCTTCAAATTGCCAGCTGGCCGGAGTATCGCGGTTAAAGCTTCGAGTGGAGATACGACTGGATTGAATTCCACCCGGAGAAACAGAAATATTTCCTCGCGAAGAATGCTAAATGGTGGGAGCAAAAATTAAAGGATGAAAGCCCGGACGGCCTCATCGCCTATGCCTCGGTTATTGTGGTCACTGAAGATGCGCTCAGAAAAAGCGAGGGACAGACAAAACTCAAGTATCAGTCAGAGTCCACCACCCTCTTCTTTGAAAGACAGCAAATGCTGTGTCTTGACGGACATTCCCGGATCCGGGCAGCGTTACCGTCACTTGTGCACTTGGGACGACTGTGTTTGGGTTTGTGCATATACTTGTCAACCGTGAGTGCACAAGCTGCAATATTAATCAAGTAGGCTTTTCATGAAGGCTTACCTCGACAGTCACTGATGAAAGTAAACAACAACAAATTCCCATGGATTTTGCGGTCAGATTCCATTAGACTTCGGAAGAATCTACCAGGCAATCCGAAAGTCACAGAATTTTGACGCAAGACAAGAATACCGGCGACTGAAGTCTTTAGTAGGCCACGGCTACAATGGCAAGGCATGGTAACGCTGAGAAATTGCGAGGGGTTTTCTGATGCATATAACAAGGCGGCCGACGCATTACCGACAATGACATATACTTCCCTTCGGCAAGATCCGGCCTATCATGCCACGAGATGTGAAGTAGGAGTGGGTATCCTCCCATCTTGCCGTTCTTGGAATCTAACGCCAGGGTAGGTATTTGAAAAGTATCTAGTGGGCTATTTGTTCGCGTTCTGGAAAGGAGTGAACTGGCGGAATGGATCGCAGGTCGATGTCGCGAACCGGGTCCTCCTTGAACGATATTCCGTCGGAGGTGTTCGACAAATTGCAGGGCTTGGCACCGGCAATATCAGTTGAAGACCGCGGAGAAGTTCACCGTATATTTTCGGGTGGCCTGACGTTCCGGGTGTTCTAGCAAACAGCATCAGGATGCTCTGAAAAAACACATTCTTGAGAGCCAGCTGCATGATTCCATCCATGGCTTTATTTGCGCGGCACATGCTGGTTTTGGAGGCACTCTGGATTGCATGAGAAATGCTGGGACTGAAGGGCAAAGATCAGAAGCGCGGGCAGGGTTGTGCAAGGCCTCTTGAGACTGTGCTAAGGGTTCGTACATCGGCGGAGGAGGAGAATGATGACGAGTATCGAATTCAAGAATGGAACGGTTGAGGCCCATACATGCGCCCTTTGAGGACCGCCGGAGCTTTCAGCATCCGCCAGTTATGGCTGTTCATCATGCGACAAGATAACCCGGCGTCCGCGAGTCAGGCTCATCTGGCCTGGATGGCGAAGCAGCTGGGGTTCCACTCAAGCCAGATAGAGGAACATGCAGCCAAGCACTGTTCTGCAGCCACTGAAACTCCTCATCTTCCAACCTGGACAGATAGTTCGGATGTTCCGCTTGACGAGAGACTAGGACAAAAGGCCGAACGATTGGCGTGAGAAGTCTGCGGCTTGCTTGTGAAATTTCTCAATTTCGATGTAGCAGAAACCATCGGGACTCGACAAGCGCAGCAGGTCCAGCGAATGGAACATTCACTCCTTGGTAGAGCTGGCTTGCATTTACCGTGCTCTTTTTGCGGATCCTTTCTTGTCTTCGCCTCACGCAAGAATTCCATCCGCAGATAATATCAGTCCTGAGTCTCTCTGCGTCATTAAACACTACCTTACGGGCATTCCGGTGGCCGACGCAAGATCGACCTGACTATGAAATCGAATCGCCCGTCAGGGCGACCTCGTCAACCCGCAAGGGGACTCACCTGTCGCAAGACCAGAGGAGCCGAACATTTTGGAGATTGACAATAGCTCCGCAGCTCGACGATTCATCTGAGACTTCACATCATGTAGCCAGAGCGAAAGAGGGCCCACGCCTGAGCAGATTTCGTCCGCCGGAAGTTCAAGCCCAAGCCCTCCGGTCTCTGCCAATTCTCCAACAAGTGAGGATGGGCCCGACGATGGCCCCACAGAAATCGGAAAAGAAGCCTTCGCAGTTCACAAGATCCGAGATATAATTCCAGCAGGAACCTGCCGACTCAATCCCACTCAAGGCGAGGCGGAGGTAAGTATCCGTCTCGGACTACACGTCAATCTCTGCCACTCCGGCGTATGCCGTACTCGACGACGGTGGGCCACAAACGTTTGCAGTGGCAGGGCAATCACTCAGCTAGCGTCACAATGTCGGACGGTCAAAGCCCGACGGAGCAACATAGATTTATCAGTCCGTTCACACGAGAACCTAGTTCCACATCGGTCTTCAACGAATCCATCGGATCTGATGTGCACTATCCGCTCATTCCCTTTCATCAAGACTCGCATTCTGGCGCAAACCCTGGCCAGACGATGGCGGACCATGCACGCTTACAATGGCAGGGCAATCACTCAGCCAGCGTCACAATGTCGGACGGTCAAGCCCGACAGAACAAGAGACGCGTATCAGTCCGTTCACACGAGAACCTAGTCCTACATCGGTTGTCAACAATTCCATCGGATTCGATGTGCACTATCCGCTCATTCTCTTTCATCAAGACTCGCATTCTGAGCGCAAACCCCAGCCAGACGATGGTGGACCATAAACGTTTGCAATGGCAGGAAAACCGCTCAGCCAGCGTCATAATGTCGGACGCAGGAAGCCCGACGGAACAAGAGACGCGTATCGGTCCGTTCAGACGAGAACCCAGTTCCACATCGGTTGTCAACAATTCCATCGGATCTGATGTGCACTATCCGCTCATTCTCTTTCATCAAGACTCGCATTCTGGCGCAAACCCTGGCCAGACGATGGTGGACCATAAACGCTTACAATGGCATGGAAATTGCTCACCTAGCGCTGCATCTTTGAATCGCGAAGTAGTAAGAGTGCAAGCAGCTGGCACAAGCTAGCTGCGCACTTGAAGGGCACAGTTCACAAAGACCTGCAACAGATCTGCGAAGACTGAAATGCTGTATGAAATATTCTCGAAGTATTGACATCGAAAGATTCCAGAGGCCCTAGCTCAAGGGAGAAGAGATGACCTTGTAAACCGTTCGGGTTGGTAGATCTGCGAGAGTGTACCGATAATACTGCCGACTGTAGAAGTGCCCGATCTGCATTTGAGCATTGATTTGTCGTCGCCGAGTAAACCCGATCAAAGCTGCGCCAAAACTACTCCACTGAACAGAACCATCGAGGACGAGAAACATGAATCTACCGACCGACGAGATCTAGACTATCGAAAGGACGACTTAGTTCAGCCCAAGTCTGTAACCCTGCATAATCCATCGCTACCACCACATTCGATCAGACGGTCCCAGGGTGGACTCCGCTGGCAGAACATCAATGCCGGGAGTTTGGCAGAAGAACATAGAAAGCGAGGAGTGTCCACGACTCAAGCACGTAGAGAATACACTGCATCTGTATCGGGTCAAACCGACCGGGGAGAATCGGCAAACGCAAACAACTAAGCGAGGCAATTACTCACGATCAACGGTTGGAGAGAGCCAGAATATTGGGCGGCAGGAGTCTACCGTGCAGTTCTACCACTCAAGGTCTCTCGACGTTGACCTCCAGGATGACTTTCAGGAACACTCTTCCCCGCCTCTCATCGTTGGCAATGGGGATCAATACGATTCTTGTGAAAAGCTTTTGGATGAGGACCTCATTGGGAAGCGTGACTGGGAGAGTGCCACACCAGAAGACGCATATACTTCGAAGCTCACGAGCGAAGCGCAAGGGAGTGAAGCGAATGGTTCAGTGTCTTCCTGTCCAGACAGAGTTAATCAAGCTACTGTCAACGCGGATAGCAGTCCGACATTCAACGAACGTCGATCCTCAGTGGCAGGTAATATGATCAACATAGCTGATCCTACGGCGGGCGGACAAGACCACCAACATTCGAGCTCTGATACCCTCAGACCCACTATTCTGAGCGCACTGAGCACATCTCAGGGCAAAAAGTCCGATCACGGCCAAGCCTCACAGACAGGTACGCTGCCAGGGCTATCAGCCGCATCTGACGGGGCTTACACATCGTCGGTAGGTATCGCAGCAGAAAAACGGCCCGATCAAGTAGTCCAGGCCCAAGCTACCTATCACACACGCCCGCCAACCGGCCCGGAGACTTCACCCTATAGACATGCGCAGATCTTAGAGGAGGTGAAGAACAGCGTTGCAGCCTTTGTTGGCCCAAAACAGATGGACAAAACCATTGCAGGCCCTGTAGGACTACCAGAAGGCTCAAAAAGAGAATCAGCCCCTTCAAAACTCGTCTGGGACCTCGCCTTATGAGCAAGAAAGCTGTTCTAGCCAAGACGGGAAAACTCAATCACCTTCTAGAGCTTCAATGCAAAAGTTACCCACGGGCGGGAAGGATCATCCAAGCAATACAAATTGGCAAGCGCCATATATAGAGAATGTCGACGAAACATACGAGGATGACGCCGGGTCCTCGCCGCAAGAGTCATGCAGCGGTGCGCCGACAACTCTTTCCGCCAGTGAAGAGGTGGATCCACCTATCGACGTTGTGGCGCCTACAGAACCTACGGTAATACCGGGACAATCTACTGAGACACCTGCAGGAACTACGGCGTCCCCTATGCCAGAGTCAATCCAGAACCGCCGGAGTACGGTGCCGCCCGCGGTCAGCCACCAAGGCCCATCCGTAGAGGACGTTGACGACCCGCGTGAAGGCGGTGCCGAGTCTAAGGTGCAACGGTCAGATAGCCATGCGCCAACGACTCATTCCGCTAGCAAAGAGGCGACTCCACCTGGAGAGGCGTTGGCGCCTACAGAATCTACGGTAATATCGGGACAACCTGCCGAGCCACCTAGAGAAGCGGCGGCAACTACAGAATCTACGATAATATCGGGACAACCTGCCGAGCCGCCTAGAGAAGCGGCGGCGCCTTCAGAGTCTACGGTAATACCGGGACAACCTGCCGAGACACCTAAAGAAACTGCGGCTCCCCACACACCAGAGTCAATTCAGAACCGCCGGAGTACGGTGCCGCCCGCAATCGGCCATCAAGACCCGTCTGTAGAGGACATCGATGAAACACTCGAGAAAGGTGCCGAGTCCACGCAACAACGGTCAGACAGCCGTGCGCCAACAACCCGTCCCGCCAGTACAGAACTGGATCCACTTCGAAAAGCTACAACTCCTGCAGAATCTACGGTAATATCGGGACAACCTGCTGAGACAACTGCACGACCTACGGCGTCCCCTACGCCGGAGTCAATTCAGACCCATAAGAGTACGGTGCTGCCCGCGGTCAGCCACCAAGACCCGTCTGTAGAGGGCATCGAAGAAACACACAAGGACGGTACCGAGCCCACGGTACAACCGTCAGTCAACCGTGCGCCAACGGCTCATTCCGCCAGCAGCATAAAGGTGGATCCACCTAGAGAAGCGGCGGCGTCTGCAGAACCTACAGTAATACCGGGACAATCTGCTGAGGCACCTGCAGGAACTACGGCGTCCCATACGCCAGAGTCAATCCAGAACCAGCAGAGTACAGTGCCGCCCGCAATCAGTCACCAAGGCCCATCCGTAGAGGGCGTCGACGACCCGCGTGATGGCGGTGCCGAGTCCACGGTACAACGGTCAGATAGCCATGCGCCAACGACTCATTCCGCTAGCAAAGAGGCGAATCCACCTAGAGAGGCGTTGGCGCCTACAGAATCTACGGTAATATCGGGACAACCTGCCGAGCCACCTAGAGAAGCGGCGGCACCTACAGACTCTACGGTAATATCGGGACAACCTGCCGAGCCATCTGGAGAATCTGCGGCTCCTCCTAAGCCAGAGTCAACCCGGAACCAGAGTACGGTACCGCGCGCGGTCAGCCACCAAGGCCCGTCCGTAGAGGACATCGACGAGCCACACGAGGATGATGCCGAGCCCACGGTACCGGGACAACCTGCCGAGACACCTGGAGAAACTGCGGTGCCTCCTAAGCCAGAGTCAATCCAGAACCAGCCGAGTACGGTGCCGCCCGCAATCGGTCACCAAGGCCCATCCGTAGAGGACGTCGACGAAACACACAAGGACGGCACCGAGCCCACGGTACAGCGGTCAGACAACCGTGCGCCAACGGCTCATTCCGCCAGCAGCATAAAGGTGGATCCACCTAGAGAAGCGGCGGCGTCTGCAGAACCTACGGTAATACCGGGACAATCTGCTGAGACACCTGCAGGAACTACGGCGTCCCATACGCCAGAGCCAATCCAGACCCATCAGAGTACGGTGCCGCGCGCGGTCAGCCACCAAGGCCCATCCGTAGAGGACATCGACGAGCCACACGAGGATGATGCCGAGCCCACGGTACAACGGTCAGATAAACGTCCGCCAACGACTCATTCCGCTAGCAAAGAGGCGAATCCACCTAGAGAGGCGGCGGCGCCTGCAGAATCTACAATAATACCGGACCAACCTGCCGAGCCATCTGGAGGATCTGCGGCTCCTCCTAAGCCAGAGTCAATCCAGATCCCTCGGAGTCCGACGCCGCCAGGGCATAATCGACCAAACCAGCCAGCATGCCCTAGGGATGCCGGCAAGGGAGCGGGGACTGACCAGTCTCCTTCTATAGGAGTCAATAAACCAAAGTCACCGAAAGTCCAGAAACCCAAACAACTACTCGGAAAAAGGCGGCGAGGTACAGCGCCGGAATCATGGGTTCCCAAACGACCCTGTATTGAATCGCCCAAGGCGCAGCAAAGGGGATTGATGAACTGGGCAAGAGACCGACAACGGAAAGTGCCTGCATCTTTGGACGGCAGCAGATTGTATGGTCCGCGTACAGTGGCATTTGTCGCCGAATTCGCGGCTTTCGTGCGAAATTTGGCAGCGTCCGCGGACGCACATATTGCGTCCGATGCAGTTCCGCAGGCAAATGGAGATCATATGGGTTCTTCATTGCCTGCCGCCAATACAGAAGCCACTCAAAGAACTCCTCTACATGGGAATATTCCCAGGGATGAAGCTTCTCCGGGTTCTGCTGAGCAGCATCGGATGCTTGAGTCCATGTACGTTTTCGGCACGGCGGAAATGTCCTTCGACACCACTCACCCGCAGCCATTAAGCCAACATCCTAACACAGCGCCTGCGAGCGATGTACATCCAGTACTTTCGGAAGAGCCGAGCATCACAATTCAGTCCACTGACTCTCTTGGTAGCAAGCCAACAGAAGACCTCGCTGCTCAAACTTTGGATACCGAGCAAACCGTTCAACAATCTGGGGATACATCATTTTGCGGGACCGGGCCTAATGAAGATAGTTCGGCCCAGGCCCCCCATATCGTTACTCAAGAGGCTAGTCAGGATCTTGATTGTGACCAGCCCATGCAAGAGCCCGCCCCCAATCAGCGAATGCCGGTTCATGACGAATCAAGAACTGAGTCCCCTAGCCTAAGTGCACAACGCCCCAAGCTGGCAACCTATATACCTCCTGTGGAAGTGTCGTCGACACCAAGCTCTCCGGTCGTCTTTCCGGCGCCAACTACCCGCGAGTCTGCTCCCAATCCGGATATCTCGGTTTCAGAGTCCGCGAACTCTGTGGATTTGATTCAAGATCTCAATGGTGCTCAACAGAACGGGACTGGGCAGCACCTGAATACATTCATCAAATCAAAAAAAAAGAAATGCTATGGGGACAGAGGTCAAGTGCGGCTCTTCGACTACGAACCAATGCACGTCACACGAGGATACCCCGCAGCCTCGAATGAATAATTCGGGTGATCAAGGTGAGTTGGACCACGAAAAGAGAGATCACATCATGAACCCTGCCAACAACTCCGTTCCGTACACGAATGGTAATGCCCGGTCTCAAGGAGAACCCGATCAGGTGTTCATCCCACACAAACGATTCTGCTTTGGACTAGATCCATTGAATTTAGGCTATCTACCCGATTCCCAGCGTTCAGATCGTCCATACGATCCCCCTGACTTGGGTCTTCCACGGCCACCGGACTTTGTCTTCATTGTTGAGCTCGCAGGCAGTACAATCAAGGCTGTTCGCCGAAAAAACAGAAACCAGATTAGACCGAGTCAGGAGCGACATTTTCGACAAAGCAGTCAGTCCGGAAATTTCTTCAATCGCCATCTGAGGATCGTTGAGATACACCCTAATAAAGAGGGAGCGACTCCATTGGATAAGTTCTTTCTTACAGAAGAGGTGTTGGTATTCCAACACAGTAGTCACGATGATTCTAACATCATAGAACTTGTGGAAAAGGTAGAAAGAGCAGTGGAGAAAGAGAAAGAAAGAGCCGTAAGGGAGGCGAAAATTAAATCAGCTGCTCAAAATTCTCCCAGGGGCAGATACTTCCTCAGAATCACGAAGCAACGACAGGCTGCCGAAAAGCTAGCCAAGCAAAGAACCGTAAAGCTACGACGGAATGCTGAAAGGCTTGCCAAACAAAGAGCTATGAAGCAACGACAGATTGCTGAGAGGCTTGCCACAGAAAGACCTATAAAGTAACGACAGGGCATACGTTTCAAAATAATAGAATTTCTTCTCCGTGTCAGAAATGTGATCAAACGCATTATGCCCACTTTTTCTCCTATCAAATGGCATACTCACATTAGACTTTCTGCAGAGAGAGCAGTGAAGGCTGATGTAATCCTACGACAAGCGACCGATAGCATATTTCCTCACACGAACGCGAAATCTTCCAGGGTGGCTATCAGGGCCTTGTCCCGAAGGAAGCGGGTTTTGACGCTTCGAAATTGAGCCTAGGAAGAAAAAAAGTCTGTAAGGCGTTG
Organism: Penicillium sp. IBT 18751x; assembly: GCA_028828935.1. Lineage (NCBI taxonomy): Eukaryota > Fungi > Ascomycota > Eurotiomycetes > Eurotiales > Aspergillaceae > Penicillium > Penicillium sp. IBT 18751x. The sequence continues at coordinate 196,220 of JAQJZS010000008.1, read as the reverse complement.
GTTATTGTCAGTAGCCCCAGAATCTGGGGGAACTTACCTTTCTCACAACGATAGATGCTCCGAAGGTTGAGAAAAGCCCTGACTTCTTCCTTGATAGTAAGCCGAGGAAGTGGCGAGTCTGAGGTCACGTGCTTCCTTTCACTGCTCCCACTGTTGCCGCCTATATTATCAATTTAAAAGGCACATCGAAAATATCACGGCAGTATAATTGTAGGTGTCCAAATTTTATTTAATGGAGCATCTTACCGATAAAAAGGTATGGTTCGGGGTACAGTCGTATTGCTTGCATGTCCTTTATTATAGCCAAATGTATGATTCTGGCATTGAAACTTGGACTCTAAAGCTCCGTCTTTTATTGAAAGGGTTTCCCTTATCAACTATCCTGCTAGTTAGATAACAAAATTTCATTAAAGCCTTAGCGTGAGGCGTAAAATTTTCTGTCTCATAACGCATGATAGGAAAGAAAGAGTTTTCTGTATGAAGTTAGCAAGGTTTTTTTTTAAAAAAAAACAAGGACGCGTGATCGATGTACATATCTCATGGCATGCCATTCCAAGAACCTACGTTTTTGTACAAGGAGTGATAACTGTGAGGTACTGTATTGCTCGATGAGTACGCACTAAATCCCCCACCTCCGAATGCAAAAACGTATGCCTCTATGGGCGAGGAAGGATCAATAACTAGAGAGTGTGTCCTGAGCACTTGGCAAGGGAATCGCAGGCTGCCGCACTTCCTCTTTGGGACACATCTAGTAAGCACTCAGCAGGGCTCGTTCATCACCCTGCTGCGTACCTCAAGTCGCCATGTCGGGAAGAGCTTCAAAAACAGCACATGCGCGTCTTGCATAAGCAACTGTCTTCCGGGCCCAGCAGTGTTCATGGCTAGCGCGAGAAGTAGGAAATGAACGGATTATGCGTCACTTATGGACAAAGCAATGCTGTACCAAAATTAGGATGTAGACACGGATTTTCTTTTAAAGCCGGGGCCGGACCTACCGCTAGTACTGACACTGACAATGAAGGGAACTCTGTCTGCAACGATTTACTTGGTCTCTCCCCTCCTCTCTTCGCTAGCTTTTGCGGCCCCAACCTCGACTTTGGGAAGCATTGGTATCTTGAATAATTGCGAATTTCCGGTCTATATGAAAATCACAAGAGAGACGGATTCTAAACCCTGGGTGTTGGAGCCGGGCGAGACGTACCAAGAGAAGTATCAAATTCTTGCGCAAGGCGGGAATTCTATGAAAATAGCCAAAGACACTTACAGTCTACAGATCGCAACAAACGAACTTCAACTCGAATATACCTGTACTGATCAATGCTTTGTGGATATGTCACTGATTAATGATGCAAATAGGTTCCCAGGAAAGAACACGACTCTTACGTTAAAGCCAAGCGATCCTAGATGTGATACCTTGACCTGTGTTGCAGGTGACACTACCTGCAAGGACGCGTACTTCATACCGACTGATAATCAAGCGGTTCGTGCTTGTTCTTTGAACGCTAGCTGGAGACTTACGCTTTGTGCGAAGCCTTCAGCGTGATGGGTCACCGCTCGCCAAGTTCTACGGGCCTCAGATGGCAAAAGAGGCAGTAAGTACACAGAAAAGAAGTGTTTATACGACGAAACAGGAGAAAGATCTGAGAAGTAGGACCAGGGCTAACTTTAAGAAGTTAAGATCCGGGTTCGATATTGGAAATTGGTAAAGGACACGGACATTTCATGGTTCAATTACCTCAAAGTTGTAGATTTAAGATCTTCACATTTTGTATTATATTTTGAAATGCAATTCTACGTAGACAGCTTTTTGTTAACCGAAAATAAGCTAGTGTCGTAACCTCTGAACTTGGCCATGAGACGAGATTTGCGTGCTATGAAATCAGTAGTAGCCTCCCGCCACCAGACTACAATTCCCGTATAGTTTCTGAAGACCTTTGAGTAGTCCAAAGAACTTTGGTATGCCCAAAATAGTACACACGGTGCGCGGTGTTGCTATTCCAAGACCAGACGAAATTAGAAGTCACCAAAATAGAAAGCCAATTTTGGCATCGTCTTGCGGTGAAGAAGTATTTAGGCTTGAAAAGCCAGATTCGGGTAAACAGTATACTCAAAAATGGGGAAAGTAGTTCGAAAGATTGCGAAAATTGCCAACCCGAGAGACAGAAATGTCACCTACAAAAAGAGATCCAGTGGTGTGATGAAAAAGATACACGAGTTAGGAGTACTTTGCGATCAAGACACGTTTTTCTTTATTCGAGATCGTGCGACGCAACGGGTTCGAATGTTCTCATCATCAAACGAGAATTTCATACCTCACTACGCAACCATCAAGCAAGAAGATCGCAAAGGCCCCGGTGATATGCAACGTTATTATGACAAGACGGGAAAGCCTGCGATACGAAATACTTCAACACCCTTATCGTCAAGTGGCAAGTCCCCATATGCGCTAGATATGTTTAAAACAATGTTTCAACAAGGCTTAGCTTGTCACGGAAAACTGCAGTCTGTTTTATCTCTTCGATTCTAATTGCGGTCGAACAAACAAATATACACCCCATTCTATCGTTATCGTAATCTCAACATCGACACAACCGAGTCTTTCACCGAAGAGCGTCAAGCAGCGGGGGTAATACCACCCATGGATACAATACAAGATGATCTCTTGCGCTGCGCTGTATATGTGGCTTTCTTGAGCACAGTGCTTGAGCTGGACCACTGGTCGGGCTTTAAGCAACAACAGCATGTGTCACTACTGTCAACGGATGGGCAGTAAAAATTCGCTATACAAAGTGCTTAAAGGGTAACATCATCCCCGAGTGGTTCCTGTGGTGTACTTTATTATACCTAGAGGCCAGTCAACTCAATAGGAATCAAGAGGTTTCTTATTATGGTCCACGGAAGTTGCGTAGGTATTTGCAAAAGAAATCAATTTCGACAGCGATGTCACGTCTTTCACATCAAAAGTGGCCGTGCGCAGGTCGTTGTCAAATCTGCGATTCTAATTTTGCCACGCTTCAGCAAGATCAAGAAGCCTAGCAATCCGGGACATAAGGCCAGAGAGGACTCAGAACCTCTGACCTACTTGTCATTGTCTTCTCTTTGTATTTGTTTCAAGATGTTTCCTGGTAAAATCCTTCTGGGACTTACTATAAGTTTCCTCGGAGTGAATCATGCACACGGAGAAGCATTGAGCAAACGTGGGGCTGCCTATAATGATGTAACAACGGTTGCACGCCTCTCTCAGGCTGGCACAGTGCCTTGGGCCTACAATTGGGCTATGTCAGAGCCTGGCGCACTTCCCCCGAATGTCGAGTTTGTTCCCATGCTCTGGGGTGCCTCTTTTGAGGGGTGGCAGGCGTCTGTCGAGCGTGCGCTCGCCCGTGGCAGTAAATACATCCTTGGATTCAATGAGCCTGACTATCCAACCCAGGCATGTCTTACTCCTGCCGAGGCCGCTGACTACTTCCAAGAGCACATAACAACACCTTTTGCAAACCGAGCCAAACTAGTGAGTCCCGCGGTCACCTCATCTACCTCATCCAATATGGGTCTCGATTGGCTCGAGAAGTTCATGCAAGCGTGCTCATCCTGCAAGATCTCAGTTATAGCTGTGCATTGGTATGGGAACACTGCCGATGATTTCAAATCGTTCGTGAAAGAAACGATGGCATTCGCCACATCACATGAGCTGTCCGAGGTCTGGATCACCGAATTCGCACTGAATGCAGATATCAATGGCGTGATCGAAGGCTCAAATGCCGAAGCTTTTGTCCAAGAGGTCGCGTCCTGGCTCGACGCACAATCTTTAGTCACCCGGTACTCTTATTTCATGTGTGCTGAAGGGTATCTTCTCTCTGGTGGCTCTCTGAATAGTGCTGGTCAAGCCTACGTCAACTTTGAATCTCCGGTGTCTTCTACCGTGTCAATCTCTTCTACTTTATCGGGCTCATCCACTTTGTCGAGTTCGTCTACTTTGTCGAGCCCATCTTCATCGTCGTCCCTACCCTCTAGCCCAACTACTTTTTCAGCCGCAACTACTTCGAGTTACGCCAGACTATCAGACCCTTGTGACAGCGCTGTCTAGATTCAGAGTGCAGGAATCGTAGCGGATAAAACCAGAGTAGTGCAAAGAGCCTTATTATACAAGTCAAGATCAATTGTAAGAACCTTGCACGCACTTTAAGAAAATGGCGATCGTACTTCTTGGCGTTCGATAATATGAGACAGACTGGTATTTTTGCGTTCCAAGCTGTTCCCGGAAGCGGTTTCCGACGTGCTTTGTCGAGATCCATCGACGACACTGCCTTTCCGGAGTATCTCTAGCACTATAATCAATTCTATTGTGGTACATTTTCGTCATACCCCGCCCGACCGGCGAGGGAAGAAGGCGGATGAGTAGGCGAAGGTCGACTCCGATTAGACGACTTGAGCCCATTATCCCACATAGGTGAGATAGGCGATAACATTGGGATCGGACGGTATGGTATTTTCCCTGTCGCTGTTAGAATCGAACAATAGCTATTGTAGGCCATAAGATTTGCTCACCAGAGTAATTTGGAAGCTGTGAGAATGGTCGGACAGGGATGTGGCCCTCGTGGACAGATTGACTAGTGGCAGGGCTCGTTGGCTGATTGGCGCCTCGGCGCAGGCCCCCGGTATCCGCGCAAAGTAGATCCAGGCTTCTCTGTAGCGCTCTCACAATATTTTGCAGCACCTTACAGTTTTCCTCCGATCGGTCGACTCTGAATTGAAGTTGCGCATTTTCCGATTTGATTTGCTGAAGCTGCTGTTCTAAAAGTTTTCCCTTCTGTCGTTCCTTTTCAAGTTCTCGGCTTTGTGCTTCTATCTTGGCTTTTTGTAGCTCTCTGTTTTGTTTTTGCCTTTCACGAAATCTTCTTTGAGCAAGCTTTTGTGAATTCTTGGCCCCCGAATTCTGCTGAAACGCCCTCTGGATTTCTCATTAGCTAGTCGGCAGAATAAATCAATATGGTGGCTGACAGTATCTTCCTCGACACCATTACTGTAAGCCCCTTCATGCAGCGGATAGGAGCCTACGTCAGACTCCTTGTTTCCAGATATGAGATAATCCATGGGGAAATAGCTTCGAGCTAAATTTTGGTATGAAGAGAATATTGATGCAATGAAAATTTTTAACAGTGTTAACAATATCTTTTCGTGCTTTATATGTCTAAAGGCCCTGCGCAGCTCTTGTTATTTACACTTATAACGTAAAAAGCGCGGAAAAGAATGACTAGCTTTATTGGCGGCGAAAGGCAATGTAGTCCAATAACATAATTCGATAGAAAACAAATAGAAAATAGAAGATCGGGAATCCAAACTCAATGTGCAATAAGAAATGAAAAATAAAACACAAAAAAAAAAATCGAAAATCGAAAATCGAAAATCGAAAATCAAAGAAATAATTAATGAATAAATTTATGACGTAATAGCATGTCACTGGCCTCACGCATTGAATGTGCCTAAAGCGCATGGCGTACTCTTATCTTGGAGTTGGAGATAGGTCAAGTAACCGCCAATTCCACTCCGATCTTCACCACATTTATTGTCCCAAGTGCTGGAGTGAAAACATTCGTATTGCATTGTTGTGAGAGCTTTCTACTGCTGCCTACCGGTAAGTGGATTTGGGTGGGTGTGAGTGTGTGAGTGTGTCACACGTGTGTGTGTGTGTGTTTCTATGTTGGTGTTTATCTCTTCTGCACTGCCAGACTGTCATCGAATCGTCCAGTTCTCAATAAAGAAGGCAAGCTCTGATTTACCAAAAAAAAAAAAAAAAAAAATAAAATAAAAAATGAAATCATGGTTCATTATTTTCCCTTCCGTAATTGGGACTTGTTTCTTGATAGGCTCACAACCCAGGGTGACGCGCCTTGTCAATCCTAGTTTTGCCCTATGTCCTACTTCGATTCGGTTACTATGCTGCCATTAGGACATCAAAATCTTCCCACCTGCCACTCTATTTCCCGCTCTGCTCGGACCTAGGCAGAATAAAGAGCGCAGTGGCACGAGCGGCGAGAACCTTCTTGCCCGAGAGTTGGTCCGTTATCTGGATCGATCCTTCCATATATATTTTGCGCCCCTCAATCTTCACTGGCCAAACGCTAAGCACAAGCTCCGAATCAGGCTGAATTGGTCGCATGAATTCCATCGTTAGATTCGCGGTCAGGGCGGGCTGGCAACAGTCTGCGAATAGCTGGTCCATGAGGAAGGCTTGGTATCCGCCGTGGACCTTGCCTGGGTAATAACAAATCCTCTGCCGAGGCTCGAAAGATAGAGTCGCTTTTGCCTCTTGACCTATACTATTCTTCCGAATATCAGGTCTATAACCTCGAAGCAGTTCCTGGCAGAGATTGCTCGGACTTGAGACTTTTTCCCAATCTGAACCGAACGCAGGGGTGCGGACGCACGGCTAAGTATGTCAGCTCCATGCTTGGCCTCACGATATCGCAGAACGTACTTGTCCATTTGGTGGATAGACACTGATTTCAGTAGCCTTTATTGAAGGCTGCCCGATATGTACTTTGCGAAGGCCAAGCCAATGGTGACTAGCCCGCAATCCGAAGTTCGCGGCACGGGTAATGAGCCAGTGTAGATTCTGTGTTTGAGCTTTCATTGCGGATCCAAAAGGAAAGAAAGGCATAGTTGCAGAGAATAGCGAATACTTGGAAGGAGCGAGAGTTCAGATATTCCGTCTTAAATGCTCGGCCAAATCTCATTCTAACCCCTCTCTTATGGTGGGAAGTATCTTCATGGTAAAATGTCTGCATCTAGGCCATCGTTTGTAGTGCTATTACGCAAGAAATCTCCCAATCCGTGACAGTGTTTCCGTGCAGTTCGATGCCCAGCGACGGGATCAGTAAAGACTATGCTCTTTTCTTCTGTTATAACGTCATATATGCAAACTGATAGTTTGGTCTTTGAAAAGAGGGCCCCCGTGGTAGGATGATTTGAGCTGCCGAGCTTTCACCTGAATATTACTTTGCGCGACCTTGTTTCAACCTAGAAGCTGAAAGTACGTTATGGGCCGTCATTAGGTGGTCATGACGGCTATACACATACGAGTCCTCAAAAGTTCGGCTCTTTCATATGAATCTCTTATTCTGATGCTTCCATATTGACTTACGCTATTCGATCACAATTAGTGGTCAAACATCAAACACGCGCAGCGCGACTTTTCTAGTTTAAAGCACACAAAGCTAGCGCATTTGCTAATATCAACCCTCTTCAATAATACTACCGATCTGGATATCTCCAGACAAAGCACGTAGGGAGCAGATTGCAAGATTACATAGTATTGTGTGTTCTGGCATAATTCTTATTTGCGTCCGACAAAAGAAAAATTGAGTTGGTTCCACTTAGGCCTTATGATGTCCTACTGATGAGTCTTCATGCCACTGGTATTTCATTGATATGTGCATACGACACGTCCTGTCTGTCCTGCAGTAGAGCAGAGACATCTCGTAGGAAGTGGTAAAATCAAATATTCGAATGTTTCTCCGAAATTATTATCATTGATGACAAGGATTTCTTCATCTGCTATGCTATATGACCTATCGCAGTCTAGGTTCATCGTAGAGCCAGGAGACCTCAACTTTGTCGCTCTAATGCAGTGGCGAGATCGCGCGTTATGTTTGGCAAATAACGACGCCTATGAAATCGGAAGGCTGAAGCCCGGTGGAGTTGGCTAGGGCCTCAACTTTACAAGGGAAACATATTTTCAGCTTTCCTGGAACATTGCTATAATTGGAAACAGTCTTAAAAATAACATTGATACTATTTTTGAAACATCGAGTGGCTGTTGCGAAAATGATCAGTAAATCATTTGTTTTAAAGAGCCTAATATGATCTCGAGAACTACACTGCTCAAACTCAATATGACTGGGCCTTTGAAATCCTCTCACTTATATCATCGTCCATTGCCACAGTTTATGGTCCCAGGATATGCTGCGACAAATGCTACACGGCAGTCCGCTCTCAAACGGAAACATGATGGGCTTGTCCAATCGGAAGCGAAACATGCAAAGCCCAGTTCTCGCCATCCAAATGTTGAGTCGTGTTCTGACGATAGATTTGAAGCTTGTTTGAAGGCGTTTGAAACTCGCTTGAAAGCGATTGAATCTCTGCTTGGCATAAATGGACCAGATGGCAATAAATTACAGACGATACAAAATGCAGTAAAAGAAACGTATAGCATGCTTGAGATTATGTGTGCACTCCGAGTCTCAATGATTTATACCTCGCTGACTCAAGAGTAACAGGAATGGGCAGTTGCAGCGGCTTGCCACGGACGATGATCCCAGTCACCAACCGCCCTCGGTGGCCTCCAAATCAAGTCCAACAGCAGAGCTCAATATTTTCGACTACTGCCAGCTTCCAGAGATCAATGATGAATTCCCATAGCTTCAATTTCACACATGAAAAGGATTCGTTTTTATTGGTCCCCTTAAATAGCAGATTGGGTCCTTTGGAGTATGTCTCGTTAGATCTGAACACATTAAGGGACAAAACTTAAGGTTCTTTGACCGCTTTATCTGAATTTGAGAAGATACTCAGGATGTCAGAAAATCTGGAGCCTTAGAAGAATCTTTACCTTTGACTTATTCAGTTATGTTGATAGCTTCATTAATTTTAGTAGCTGTACCCTTCATGACAGGATGCTACTCAGAAGATTGCATACTAGAATCTTCTCATTGTCAATTCTACTTATCAGGAACTATGTTTTATATTGTAGAACTCGCCTACAGTAAAGCTAGCTTACTAGCAGAAGTGTAGCAAAAAGCTTTCACAAGAGAACATTATTGGCGCGACATATGCGCAATTTAGCCCAACAACACTAAAAGAAATGCATGAGACCCATTATGTAATCTAGGTAACGGGAGGTTTCAGGATCGGATCAATTGATCTGTGGGCATGTGTAAAGGGGACGATGCGGCCAGATACCGATGGCGAGGTCAAGGGCGATATAGAGATGACTAGACGTAAATCTTTGAAGATAGAAGCCGCATTGTGTCGACAACCGCGTAATTTTTGGCAACCGCATAAGTCATACAGCAAGCCCACAATATCGCGCTATCCCTATTGACTCATCCCCGATACCGGCTCATAGCAAGCGGCCTGGGTATTAAATAACTCCAAACAGCCTGCTTATAATTCTTTATTGCGACAATTGAGGCCGGATAAAACCTGGACGGCCACACTGAGGTACGAAGAACATCAGCTCTAGCCCTCTCGTGAGGATCGTATCACTGTTTCCATAGGCCATTATCCGTGTCTACTTTGTTTACTGACATGTTTAGGTCCCAATTAAGAGCCCCAAAGATAGGAAACGGAATGAAAATGCAACGAACTTGTCGTTGCCAGTCATTGGAGACCTTCTCAGTCAACCACTCAGCGCTCTACTCAGCGGTCTCCTTCACGAAGGGGAGAGCGTCCCTGTCAGAGATCTGGACGGCTGGGTACATCGATCTACCGACGCTCGCATTGATGAAGCCCAAGAAAAGGGCAAAGTTTCGCGTCCAATGAACGCTTTTATGCTATATCGATTTGCATACTACGGGCCTGTTGAGGATTATTTAAAGCGGCAAAATCATCGCACTAACGGCCAAACTATCTCTAAGGCGATCGGCTTGGCTTGGCGGCGTGAGACGATGGCCGTTCGTCGCAAATTCACACATCTAGCAAGTATCGAACGCCATAACCACCTAGCGCTATATCCCAAAGGAAATTATGCTATGGGCAAGAAACGCCAACGGCGCACGAAACAGGCGCTCTCGCTGCGCATCCCCTCCAAAACAGTGAACTCGGGAGACAACACATGTACTAAAGACAGCAAGGAATCCGAGCCCGATATAAACTCCCCAAAATCTGAACAGGCGGGGCTATCCTTAGATCAACCCATCAACTCCCAAATGCGTGCGATACCTGGCTGCAGAGCAACAGTGGGGATACACACTAGGCCCTCGTTTGTTGGAGACTCCCTGTGTCAAAACGGGGATTTTGCGGGCAACACTCTCGAAAAGCACCTTTCCGGCCAGCCCATGTTTGAGCTAAATCATTATTCTCATGGTTTGGGCTACGTGGATCCTCGTCTGTTGTCCTCATGTAGGACAAGCTGAGAGCCCGCTGTGCGTCATCTTATGGTTAATTAGATTTGATTTCTTCGCTTTTGAGGAATACCTGCAGAGTTTGGACGAAGGTAGAAGCATATGTATATCGTGGTGCAGGATTCAATTTTATAATCACCGCCAGGCTGTATGGTATATTCTCTGGTGACGATGGATGGGTCAGTGCTATTATTCACATTGGAATGGAGACTGCCCCACTTCACCGCATCTTTGCCTCAGCCTCCTTGATGTCTAGATCCATGGCTTGATCTCTAGAATAAGTCATCATCATATTTCCCATGATTCATATTCCATCTTCATGGTTATGACGCCGTCATAAGGCTGGGAATTTCTCGGCCAGAGAATCCAACAAATCACGTATAGGATCTCTTCCCCACAATCAACTGATACGAGCTTCGCATGGCCACGAACACAACGATGACGGCTTCACACTCTCGCAGATCGAGATTACTATCTCCATTAGGTCATTAATGTATTTTGTGTTAATAAAAATGACTTTTCAATTCGACTTCATCACGGAGTTACCGAGTCCCGAGTCTGTTGCTCTTCTTCGATGATGGAAAGTATCTGGCTCAGGAAAATGGAAAACGAAAATCGAAAGAAAGACCTCAATTGACACTAAAAAGGGCGCGGAACGCATGAAACCACAAAGTTTTAAGTGGAAGACTGCTGTTTAGAGTGATGAATGTCCAGTTGAGGGAAAAGGCCAATCTTTGGGTCTAAGGTTAGACCTACCGTTGAAAAAAAGGAGAACTGAGTGTACCAAGCTATACAAGAAGGCTCGAACTATCTACTTGGTGAAGTGCGGTGCGATTGGTGGAGATTATTGTTCGGAAGTTGTGATGATTAAGCAGGTCGATATGGTGAAGCCAGCAGGTGAGAGGTAGTGGTTGGAGGAGGGTACTCACAGAACTCGTATCTCGAGGTTTTGAAGTCGGAACAACCTTTCTTGACCATTGTGATGCTTCGGGGGCCTATTTTGCATGCCGCCTGGCGATTCAGGGGTAGTCGACGTGCACGCCCCGAGGGGACAGCCCACGCCAGCCCGCCCGCAGATTGGACGGCGATGCCATTACGATGCCAGCAGAGCTAAGTAAAAGCAGTTCAGCTAGCTCGCATAGTGATGTCGTAAAAGGACTCCGACATTCAGACGGCCACAAGAGTCAAAGCCTGGTTCGCTGATTATAGAATTCAGTTGGAGCCATGGCCGCCGGACTTGCTGTATCTCAACCGTATTGAACACGCGTGGACCAAGCTCAAAAGAATGGTATACCTTCTTGATCCGATAATTGGGGTGTTCAAGGGGACCGGAATGAGTTCAAGGATCGTTTTCAAGAGCTAACTCGAGGGGCTGTAAAGCCAGGATTACTTCGATACCTTGATCAGGTTTATGGATTCATGTGTGAACGCGGTGATTGACGCCAAGGGATGGTTTATAATTCGGCTCGATGCGCTGCACGCATGCACGAACATCGAGAATCCCATTCACAGCCACAAACTTGAAACAACATGTGAACGCATTCGCATTTTTCTGATTCTTGTATCTTTGACCAGTCCATCGGTTTCAGCCCACAGGGCCCTAGAAGTCCATTTGGGGCGGGATCTCTGCTTGCGCGCTATATATCAAGTACTCGGAGCAAATCGAACTTTCAAGTCGCCAACGTGGTAAGGTATCATCCACATCACATCCGCGGGTACCAGAGCTAGACTGTACATTTTATGAAAGACCAGTCGCCAAGGTTGGAAAGCCCACGTTGTCCACCTCTACGGGTCGGCTCGTGTTCTAGCCAGTATGTATTGAAGCCATGACCTTGTATATAACCGAAAGACTTACATTTCATTCCAAGCTTGATCACCAGACCATTGAACCTGACAATAGGATCTCTAAGGCAGTCTGATACAGCATAGTAATTCGAAACATTTTGATTGATTCGTCTAACTTGGACCTGCAGGCCGTCTCCCATACGCAGGCCTAATTTACGATCCTCAACCTACATACAGTAATCATCGTAGCCTGCCTACCCATATCCACCTTAGTCTGAATCAAATGCATCTTCATGAAGATGATTCGATCGACCACAAGCGACGGAATTTACCGAAGACCCTGGCCATGTCAATGTCCAATTGGACCTCGTACTGATGAGCGACCACGTGGTGCTCACCGCCCAGTAGCAACCGTAAATGGCCTATGAACCTCTCTTCCTTCTCTTTTTCCTTTTCCTCTTCCCAAACCCGAAACCCATTTGAGTCGGCTTTAGACCCGTCCATTGATAGAGCTTCTTCTGAAGTCTCATCACTGACACGCCGCCTAACCCCCTTTATCTTCAGAACGGCTTCTCTGCAAAGTCTATCATCATGTCCACCGCTTCGATGAAGTACATCTTTCTTCTGGCATGCGTCCTCCCCATCCTAGCGTGCATATACTACCAAAGGAATGGTCTTCTAGGAAGAGGATCTCTGGATTGCAGGTTTTGCTCCAGACCTGATGATTTTGGTGACTTAAAATATGAAGATGATGTACGTGAGACTGTTGCGATGCTTGGGCGGCCAAGGATGCCCATGTCTGACTCCTCCAGGATGCAAATATAGTTGCGATCATAAGCCGAAACCCCGGCGGTGGCAAACACTTTTTGGTTATACCAAATGAACACATCGAAAGTGTTGAGCATGTGAATCAAAGCCATCTGAAATTACGTAAGATCGCAACTAATGAAGAACCTATGATTATGTGCAGCTCGTATTTGTTGCTAACATTATATTAGTGCAAGATATGAACCATATGGCGCAGCGAATTATCGAAGCGGAAGCTTCGGGCACAACTGTCCTCAAAGGCTTTCATCGCGGCAGCAGAAGGCTACTTGGACCCATCAACTACCCCGGTAGCATCTCCGTCCCACATTTGCACCTCCACGTCATTGTTAATCCCTCCCTGTTTTCACGTTGGATCAATCACGCCGGGTTCAGATGGCAGTCGCTTGACGAGAAGATGGAAGCTATTAAGGGGTAAATAGATAATGTCAGGAAGCCACCAGACGTTGAGTAAGGACTACCACGTGAGACGCAATTTGAGAGAATTTGTGTTGGCATTCATACCCGTCTTCACTCACTAAGAGACGAGATTTCATTAAATGCTCGATTTCGAAAATGACCTCTACCCTGTCTTTCTTTCCACCACCGTGCCAATATACCATGCGAGAACTAGATCAAACCCATGGTCGGGATCTACTTTGTCACAACTCGGGCTGCGTTGGATTTATCAACCCAGATAAAAACTCCTTAATCGGGGTGAGTACGGTGAGTAAGGCGACAGGTATACAGGAAGATCCTCGTTGCTAGGGCAGAAGAGAGGAGTAAGATTGTATCATTCGTATAGAATTTCGTGTAAATTACATCTGAAGAGAGGTCCTGGCGCGTCATTGAAAATATAGTCTTCTTTTGTAGAACCAGGACATCGACAAAAATACTAATTGTAGATTGGCGTGTTTCAAGGTAAGGTACTGGAATGGAAGTCTAAGAGGGTAGAGGTAAATCCAATTTCGAACACTACTGGAATGACGTGTGTGACTTCGAGTCATTCATGAAGGGGTTTTGCCTATACTTGCACCTGAGCAAGACATTGCTATTGATCTTTCAAAATCTTGACTTCATCGCGGCCATAAGACTCTTCCAGTCTTGTTGGACTTGCAAGACAGATCGCATCTTGAAAGGCTGAGTCATGTTTTAAGAATGTTCCGTTCTAGGTAGCAAGAACAGCGACATTGCATGGTCAAGTTGAAATCATTTGCAAGTCGCCCTTTATGATTTGTACTCCTTAATACTGACCTTGGATGTTCTCCATCAGGGGATCGTCGTTTGGCGAATTATGATGAGCAAGCAGCAAAATAGGGACCCGGCACGGGGTGATGAATCTCATCTGATTATTTACGGCGGGCCAGGTCAGTGTAACGTACTGCGATGACATAGGGGATCTACCCACAGTCGGAGTTAAGGGGCTAATAGTGTCAACTTCATATCAAGGTTATAAGTTTCACTAGCCCAAAGATAGGAGAAAGATTCATCTGATGGCCTATGCAAGCCTTCGTTGTAAAATTGATCATTGATGTAAACTGCGCTCGAGCTGGGGGAGAGGTTACGATGAATGTCAAAGCTCTCCCAATTTGCTGGTAATTTCCTCGTCAAATATTATCAGATATAGTGTCACCTATTTGTATCTTTTCTAACATAGATATGGGACCGCGCTTTCAAGATACACAAACTAAAATCACCTTTTCAGCGTAGATTTTGGACATTCTTGACATTGCCTAGGTGTCTCAGCGATACTAGTAGAGCAAAATCGACAGACCTCACGAACATAACCCTTGACCAAATGATCTGTGGAGTATCACAAAAATTCTCATGTGAGAGGGGGCCAAATATTCCTTAGCGACAACGCCCTGAAACTCAGCTGGACTTTCTTTATTTTTGTTTTCTTTGGCCCTCCCACCATTAGTAGAGGAGGAAGTCGCTGGCGATGGGCAATTCATTAGCGACTTGTTGCTTCTGCGGATAACCCTGGCTGACCATAGATGTATCACAGCTTTGTGAAAGCGGGAGATCAGCAAGGGCGTCCGTATAGATTGCTGCAGTTGTTCCGGCTATATTACGCTATCAAGAGAATACAGCGGTAGTTTGACCAATGATGATGCGTCGTTCGGTGGAAGAAATTTTACTATCCCTTGTGCCGCGTGATCGTGAGAAGCAATTGATCATGAGTCAACACCATGCACAATCGCTTGTGGAAGTTGGGTCTGTCAAGTTTTGTACTAAGTTACCCATGTCTAGGACGATGATGATATATAGTCATACGCATCCCATCAGGCGTCTGAGAAGCTGAATTGCCTCACAGGAAGAAGACAGCCATAATGCCGCCCCGTGGGACCTGGGATTGGTTTCTGGTCACTTTGCTCATCCGCTTTTTTTGCTTCACTCGGGCCCCGACTGCCTATGGGCAAGTAATCACGGTGGTTACCACATCGACGGCTACGGCTTTCTCAGACTGCACTTGTACACAACTCTCAAGAAGTGATCCATCTACTACCTCGAATGACTTGAGCACTTCCTCCCAATCTTCTACAAACACCATATTACCCCTGGAGGTGAGTACTGTGATTTCCGGAAAGTCTACGAACCCGACTTCCGTCGGCACATCTAGCAAAGAAATCAAGTTACTATCCAGTCGTAAGTCGGCTCATTTTAATCATCTTCTCCATTTTAGCTGCTTATCCTCTTCTAGAGTTCACTTTGTCAATTTGTCCGACTCGAATTGTAAATCCAACATACACCCCGCCTTCTCCTCTGCCAACGGACTATACCTGGGGGTGCCCACCACGCCATCTTTGCCAGCCCAATAAGAAGACCAAAGATGGAGAGTGTAACTTTGAAGCCGGTCCGCCAGCCGATACATACTACTGCTCACCTGAGCAGTGTATTTCGAGTCCCCCTCTCCTTCCATCCCAGTTCTGGGGCCAGCCTATTCTGTCGGATCAAGTTGGCCAATTTAGAGTGTCTCCGGGATACTTCAATTTGAATCCACACGAATTTGGTCTTGATTACAGCATTTTTCTTCTCGCTGGACCCATAACAGGTCTCAAGAGAGAGCTCTCTGTTCGAATACCCGGCAAATGCTATGATGAGTGCAATGACGCCATGTTAGAGGCCGAGTCCTCTGGCAAAACGAACGACCTCTGTGACACCGACTCGGCCTTTCTGAAATTAGTCCGGTCATGTCAATCATGCGTGGCATCCGTTGATTTATCGCGCACTTCTGCGACTGCTCTTCCGGAATTTCAACAATTTCTCTATTTCTGTGAAGAGACGTATAATGCGAACTCATCGGCATTAATCTCGACGACTTCAACTACAATACCGTCACTCAAATGGGCATCGACAGTAACCCATTCCTATTCATCAAATGCAAGCGCGTTGAACGCGGCGCCCTCCACAATAGTATCGCATACATGGGTTCCAACTATGACGGCATCGATCTCATTGGCTTTAGCTTCAACAGCAACAAGAACTTCAAAAGCAACGACTACGATTGCATTGTATGCTACAGACTTAGTGCAATACTCCATAGCATCGCCTTTGCCTTCAGTTGATTCATCTACCGGACCCCGCTCAGTCGCGCTATTTACAGAAAGATTTACTGGCGCCGTCGTCTCGACCAAGACAGAATGTCCTTCAAGATCTTCCACGATTTCTGGACCGTTATTTACCAGTGGAGGCTCACTATTACCTACTCGTTGGGGGTCCAGCCTCTTCCCTTTCCTGCTTGCTCTTCTCCTCTGGAATTAGCTCCCATCCAAAAAGGGAAGCATTCTGACGAAATTTATCTTCCGGAAATCGACTGATTTCTGCGTTTGAAAAGGATTCAGCGACAGTGCTCTTAGCTTACGGGGCTACGGAATAGACTAACAGTTAGATAACACATAATAATTTGATGACTGAATCAACGCTTCATTTTCAATTTTCTCTATACTGACTACAGAGGCGAGATGGTGGCTGGCATTCAGTAGCTTACAAAGGCTTCTCAAAACTAAGAACCGCGCAAGCTAGACTCTTCCTCGTGGAAAGTGAAGATGTTAAACATTGTATTTCCCTCTTTAGCCAACGGAAATGAAGTAGAGGGTTTTTATTTCTCACATATACTTTGAAAGCCATAATAAGGCTTATTTGTCGTAGGCAGAATGCACTCTCCCAGATCGACTTCTCAATTTTCTAGATTATTCGCTTGTCGTCATAATCCCCTGTGCGACCGTCGTCTTGAGCCACTACGCCTTCCAGCCCCGGCAAGTACATACCTACTGGGGTCGCACAGATAGACAAGTCTCTCGAGACCCTTGATGGGAGCTCATTGGCCGGTAGCTCGTGAGCTCCGGTATCAATCACTCTGATAGAGCGAAATGCGGGCGGTGTTTCAATTGGAACTCCATCAGCCTCATTGGGAAGGGATCGATCGGACTTGGCGGAGAGTAAGTGTAGCCAGTGACGTCTCCCGGGGCTACAGTCACAAACACCTTGCTGCAGATGACGCTTCTGTTGGATTACAAGCCACATTATGACAAAAGAAATCGCTACAACGATCGGGATTGTGACACCAACAGCGACGGGTATGACCCAGGTAGGCTTCTGAGTCCTAGTGTCGGCGGAGGTTGTGTTAGATTGCGTGGTGGGTTGTGACGTGTTGTATGGGTACCAAGTCGTGATTTCTTTGGTGTAAGGTGTTTCAAAGAGTGATTGGAGTCGTGAATCTCCCCAAACGTCAGGCGCTGTTCGACTAGCGTTCCCTTTGGTGCTACTTCATGTCAGTGATTGGCATTTGCTGCTTAGTCGGCAAGATCAACCACCCACGTTCCCCCAATTTGTTTCGTCACCACATTGGGCACTAGATATTCCTCCACGGCATTCGGCGAATATTCTGTTTGAAATTCCAGATCATTGAGACTGAAAGTTTGGATAATTCCACCGTCGAGACAGATAGATGGATCTTTGTGCAGCCCTCCCACCACTAACATATGGCTTGGCAACACACCGAAACATTGGTGACCACTGCGACCATGGCGAGGATTCCCGGTATACGCTTTGATCCATATGAATGATGGCAGCGAAAGAATATAGACGCTATCAAAAGGGGCCGCGCTGGAGTTTTGTCCGTTGTATCCACCGTAAATATAGACATTGTGAGAGCTGCCATCTGATGCAGAAGCCAGAGTGGAACAGAAAGAGGCACGAGCGCTCGACGGAGTGTCGCCGGTGGTGTTTTGGAGATACCTTTTGATCACAACATTAGTAATTCTACTGTTGCTCTTGCTTGAGGCAGTTGGCTGCGGACGTACCATTGATCTTGGGCAATATCGTATATTGGTATTGTAGTCATGAAGTCTGGGTCAAGTAGGGACTGCGCTGGCTTAGTCAAAATATTCTTTGTTTCGAGAGCAGCGTATTTGACCCACATCTTGCTCTTGCTGGATTGAGGAAAGACCATCAGGGTATATGTCTTCTGGAGTCTTGACACCCCCAATGACTGCCAAAACGCCTCGCTGAGAAACAGGTATCCACACCAGTTGCGAGTTCGCACGGCTGGAGACGAAACTTGGCAGTGTCGAGTTTCGCCAAAGCTTCTCATCTCCAGAGGCTGTCAAGTTCACCATAATTAATGTATCTGCCGTTGTATTCGCCGACGCATCGTCCGACGTGATTGAGCCCCAGTCCGGACCACGCATGCCACCAAAGTAGAAGGCTAGGTTCTCGCTTGGCACAGATACTTGACTTCCGTGTGTAATATAGCGAGTCATATCACTTGGTAACGAGGACTTGAAGAATGAGCCAACATTCTGAATCGAGTCAGCATCTGGAGATCTATATCCAAGAAGCTCCCTCGGGCTAGGGACATCTTCACTGTCCGTTGGTCTCGTCAGTCCCCTATCATTGTACCGTAAGAACGAAGCGTGCCAATGGGAGCGTAACATCGATATTTACCCGTACAGGATGATCTCTTGATCATTTCCAAACATCGCACCATTTTCGAAATTTGCTTGGGTTGTGGCTGGATTTGGTCCCTGCAAGAACAGACCAGAAAGATTGGTGGTATCGGTATTGAACCCCTCAGCGAGTGACAAGCTATAGAAAGTGCCTTCAACGTTTCCTTATCGAAGCCATTAGCTGGTATTTGCTACGAACCGTCGAATTGGCTTCGAAAATTTACCGTCGTTTTCTGGAACCCCATAAGAACCATCGGAATATCCGCTTGTGACAAATCAGAGATGTTCGTGAAAGTCAAGAGTGACGAACCTTTGCCACCACAAGGAGCCACCGTTCAGCAGGATGGATTGCTGAAGTTGGAAACCTTTGCATATCAATATATTGCTCTCATCTTCACACGTTGTATGGCGGGTAGGCTCCTTACCTCGAAACTGGTTCCAATTACACATCGTCGTGTTAATTTGAGTCTTCCATGACTGCCCGGCGACTTCTGGAAGAAAACGAAGCGTACCGACCAGCCATCCTAATGAAGAATAAGGGCGCGGCATTTCTTAAAGGGTGGCTCCATCTTCGACAGGTGCATTTAGCACTTATAAAAATTCAGCGAATTGAAGTCATCACGTAAAGCTACACGTGCTATTTACGTAAAGTGACCGACCAGTCTTAGCTGCGACAGACAGTGTGAGTGCAAACGAATTCTCGCTATTTTCTAAGCAGGATAATGATTCTTTATTCAAGATATCGCCATTCCGTCTGCCAGCTTGAGTAGAGTACAGTACAAACCGCGGTAAGGCGCTAGTCTATTTTGCTCATCAATAACGTATTCTTCTCCAGCAAATTTCTCATTGCTGGGTCCTTTTACATGACTGAAGTTATTGAAACGCGTACTCCGCCATTATTTCTTTGTTGCTTGCGGGAGGCCCTCTCAAGAGAAGCCCGTGCCCTTTTCAATTCCACTTGCGATAGAACTGGCACTTGTGCATTTCGAGTCACCGCGCCTGGCAGTGGGAGATTTTGCAAATGGCTGGGTGCTGGTACTGACTGCGTGGAAGCAATGGCCGCATGGACATCTTGGGGTGACTTTTCAGCACTGATACGGGCATTTTGGCTTTGTGCGCTTGTCCGAATGATATCATTGCGAGGGAGTGTGGGGGGAGAAACCGGCCTTGCGGTCAAGACTTGGGTCTGTTCCTTGCTAGCTGGCTGTGGGTCACTGCTGCAGTTTTGTGTCTCGAAGCTTTGATCCAACCGCATTTGTTGATATCTAAATTGAGACCATGGCACCAGAGGAAGAGGAGTGTAATGCACTTCTCTCAGTGGATAGAGACGGCCGTCTTTCAGCAACACGGAGAACACACCCCTCAACAACTGCCTATCAACTTGAAGGGTAAGTTGGAATTCAAATTCAGTTTCCTCTGTTTCAGTACCGAGCGGAAACATTTTATCGTGCGGAATGATTCCTGAAAAGGCTCCCAGACGTGTCAAATGTGAGAAAATCGCCTTGGTGACCGGATATGTTAATGCGTTACAGTCCCATTCGATATGCTTGTTGCCCTCCATGTACTCTCGGCTGAAACAGTCAGAGTCGGGGGGAGCGACGTATAGCTCCGACGTTATGACGTGATCGCCTGGGTCGTCAGAGCCAGGTTCTATCAATTTGGTGAATTTTAAGCAACCAGGTAATTTTTCGGGATCGTCGCCCTGCCAACGATAAGCATACGCCAGAAGATTCAAAGCATAAGCAAGGAAGAGCATTTTACCTCCCGAGTGAACCATGCTATACCCTTATGCCACTTTCCAGGTTTCAGAGAATTTCCCGTCTTTGTGTAGTTCCCATCAAACGAAAGGCCTAAATATCGTGTGATGACGCACGCTTCGACTAGAGGACTGCGGGCATAATGTAGTGCCCCGCTTGCTACAATACTAGGTCTGTGATAAAAGTGGGTGAGCATCTGTTAATCGATAGGCCATTCGTTCACTGACTCCTGCATCCATTCACAATTTTTGATACCCGTTTTTTCTGCGAGCTGCCTGGTGAGTTCCTCATAGAACCACCGGTTTCCTGCACCGCCGCCGGTGATACCGGCGACGACTATTTGATGTCCAGCGGCCATCGCCCCTGCGCACAGCCGCTCAGCTAGCTGAAGCCCTTCGGTTAACAGAGGCTGGAAGAAGGATTTCATGACGTCACTAGAAGGGGGTTCATGAGCTTTGATCTTTCGCGGATCCATCAAATGGTGGAATATGAATAGGTACTCACGGCGGGATCGTGACAACATTTCTATTTCCATAAAAAATGTTGTGATGAGATTCGCCATTGAATTCGAATTTGCATTGGTCAACCTGTGGTGAGCCGATGAGAGCCCATTGAATCTCGTCCCATAATGCGGCCCAATCAGGACACTGCTGTCGTAGCCAGTCGCGTGCTAGTTGGTTGATAATTTCCCCTCCGCCGGGAAATCCTAGATAATGTAAGCAACCAAAACGCACACTGATGCATCAAGGAGGGTACAGACCGGCAGAGGGGCAAGCTTGCGCTATTTCGCCTTTGTCGTTTTTGTACACCACTGCAGCATCCTGCGTAGACTTAGTTAGACTGTGATCTGAAAAAATGGTCGTCCCGGGGGGTAGGGGGGGGGGAATACTAGCGTTGCACCACCATAATCAAGAATCAAACTCGCACCGTATGGCAAAGTAGGGCCATATTGACGTTCGAAGGTGTAGCCAGCCGCTAGGGACTCCGAGAGGGCTCCTAAGACATCCAACCCGGCAGCGTCAGCCTCTTGGAGGAGGAGAATCTGCAAAGACTCGCTGCAACTGACCGGGTAAGTAAGGACGCATGTAATGTTGATCCCCTCCGATGCATCACCGTATTTCTTTGTAAGGAAGTCTTGGGCTGTTTTCAAGACATGCAAGAAGAGCTTCCGGAACAGGGTTCCAGGAGTGAAGGGCTTCAATTGCCGCGCAGATTGCTCAAGCAGTTTACAGGCATTTGCGAGAAGTTTAGCATGCGGCTGCAGCCCCATAGCACCCGGCTTCCAGTCCCTGAAGATATGAGCATTGACCAATGATAAACCCCTGCACCCGTAAGCGCATTCTGACCCATCTTCGGAGAACACTATGGTGGTGTCGAGCTCTGTGGTGGTTTTTGTCCGATTATTCGTAGGGAATTCCAAGGGCGAATCGACATAATTGTCAGGTTTGGCAGGGTCGGCGATCTCGGACCCAACTACCTTGACCGTCTTAGTTCCGATGTCGATTCCAAGCCGATATTCTTTTGGCACTTGGCCTTGATGTAATAAGGCCACCATGGCCTGAGCAGACCGTAATAATTGGATAAGAAGGCCGCGTTGATCGTGTAACATGGAAAAACCTCGGCAGCTGGAACGTAGGCGGTCGCTCACGTGATACCCCTGTCTTTGAATATCTCCCGCGGTCCCTTCGGGCGCTTCCAGTCTCCGCGTGCGTAGCCTTTTCATTTCGTTCAGTAGAATCAAAGTATATGGTTGTAATTTGCGATTTCCCTTCTACAGTCAGGATATACTATGCTGGTGTTAGTTCTTCGTCATTCTGCATTACATGAAGGCTTACATCAAGCCTTGGTCATTGATTCTGTCGAGGAAAAAAGCCGCTTTAAATTGCCGGGGCGCGTTCTGTCACCAAGTCCTCTGCACCGCTTACGAACATGCTTATCTTGACGCGTTTGGCTTCTGAAGGCAGCGAGAATCCACACGCTGAACAGAAACATACTACATAGCAATTTCTTATTATATTATCGAAATTCAATTCAGCCAGTGCAGTGCGTCCCGAAACTGGCGCAACCACTTGCTCTCTTTGATTGTTTCTCCAGCCAAGACTAGCTAGTAGTCCTGCAGGTACCATCTTTCGATTGGACGTATGTCACTGGTACGGGAATGTTGATATTTCGGATCTATCGCAAATCTAGGCTAGCTTCTCGGGGTGTGGTGGCTGGAAAGACACTTGAAGAGTGTAAGTATTTGCACCAATTTCGGGACGCACTGTACTTGTGCTATTCAGCTGATCTTTATGGGTGTGGAGCGGAAGGGAATTTCCGTGCTGGAAATACGCGTCAACTGCCCGCCATTTCTTGGTAGCCGCCAGTGCGTGATACAGGAATATATTTTGATTGTTCCAATTTTACCAGGTGGTCTGCATTTAGCTCATCGTCTGCCATCAAGTCTCCACGGGACATCCGGAAAGGGTTAGATATGCCTCCTATCCTTGTCCTTCACAATAGAAACCCGCTATAATATGTACGATGAGTGACGGAGTCCCTCCAACCTCTTAAGTCCCTCCCTCTCGATAGTAAAATGCCGTCCAAGCACGAATCCAGCAAGCCTACAAAGCGCGCTGTTCTCTCCAAACGAAATAGCACTCTTCTGAAGCCTCCAAAAGACTACGAAAGGTTTCGCTACCTACTGGAGTACTTACAGCAGCCATTACAACCTCTCGTCTCCTATACCACAGGCCATACCCATGAGGATTTTCCATCAAATATGCTCGCTTATTACCTTTTAACTTCGATCCAGCTCAACAACCTCGCCCATCATTTTCACCAAGTATGGCCACCGGTAAATGAGACATTCAGTTATACAGTCTACGTGCCCACATGGATCGACGCTGGTGACGAAGAGCACGAAAGCCTCAAATCCAGGCGATCGCGCTTCGGGAAATTTATTGGCCTCTCTCGCGACTGGCTTTCGGAAGAGAATTTTCAAGTGAGCGCCAAGGTCGAGCAGTTGCTTAGAAATATCGAGAATGACTACTATGGTCTCAGCCAATAAGCGGGGCAACTGGGATATCTGCCTTAGTCGGGCTGCTAGCTCTGGTACTCTTACGATTCAAATAAGAAGATACGAATATTACGTGGCTAATCTGAGCCTGTGCATCGATAACGTATCAAGCTTCTAGCCCTAACATACTACCAAGGATTACGCTATCCGATCATAGCGTTTACGTAAAGAGCGCGTTCTCTCAAAAAATATCACTAATGCATCACTTTTGATTTGAATCAGACCTGTTTTTTACTTTTTGAGTTACACCATACCTAGCATTTCACCTAATACGCGTCTTTCTGCCACCATTCCCCGCCCTTGCCGCTCGCAATGAAAATATCTTGTAAGACAAGCTAGAAGCAACAATGGAATAGCTTTGGAATATAGTAGAAGGTCGCAAATTCAAGTGACTACGTGGATGATACGTCTCGTCATCTAGCTGAAGATCACCACCACTAGGGGGCCTCATTCTTCTAGCAATGTCCCCTGCTCGCGTTGAAAGTGGGGTGGCAAAACTTGTTACCCCGTGTTGGTAAGCAGTCAGTTCCTTGCACAAGAAAATCCGTGTTTACAGTCACATATGAGGATGTGACACAGCGCGTAAACACATGTGCTCTCCATGTTGCGTAGCGTTAGGCTTTTCCGATTTAGTGCTTTAATATTCTAGGGGCACTTCGTTTGCTTCTTGACGGTAGTCGATGACAAACGGGCAAAGTGACGTGATTCGTATTTACGTAGAAGTTAGCCCCACGCAGTTCTTTTATGATCATGCAATTGACTCAATCTGTCTAAAAATGGACAGAATATGCTATTTCGAGGGGGTGAGAAGAAGTGGCATTGTCTATCTACAGTAAAAGGATACGATGTCACATCGGGATATACAGTCCACACAAGTCTTTTTGGTGATGAAGCTGTTTGCGGCCAACGAAGTCGTCAATAGTTTGATTCCTGTGGTCGAAGATTATCCTTAGGCTGTCGCAAATGGGAGGCGCATCGGGTAGATTTTGTCCACGTTCAACAAATTTACTGCAGCATACAAACATATAGTTACTCCTGATGCCGGTAGATAGGTGGCCGGATGCCGAACGAATATACCTCGCCACGGTTGCATTCAAATGGCCAAAGAAGAGAAATGAGGTTGCTCTGGCAAAGTTTCCTCTCGAAATTTCTGTTTTTCTCTTCAATCATTTAACTTTGAACAAAACGATGGCTCCTAGGCACTGAGGGAACCTTGGACATCTCGCTTGCGAGGGACATACCACGTAACGCCTGTGATTCTATTTGTATATTTGTGCATAAAGCGGGCAATATTCTGGCTATAACGACCTTTATTTATAGATCATTTTAAAAGTCTTTTGCACTCAATGTAGATCTGAAGCATCTTGTGACAAGATATCGCCTGATATCTTGGATCGCTCTGATTGCTGTCTCAGTATATTGTTACTTATTTCAAGAATCAAATATCGCTAGAAAAAAATTTCTGTATCAGCTTCATTAACGAACGGAGTAGGGTAGGGAAGGATCGAGACCCTTACATTGTTTACTAGATATAGGCGAGGAACTGAGATGGGCGTTTTCTTTTTCAAGCTGTAGATAATACTTTGTATTCAGAGGCAATCTCTCGTTTATAAGAATTTGGAAGGTACCGCAGTTCCCCTTGCATTCTGTAAAAGCAATGCTCTAGGACCATGGAGAGGATACGAGTAAGGCAAATCAGCTCCAGCTATATCTTATAATTTGGGTTGCTTTGATCTCTTTTCCGCAAACGTCGCCCAGTCGAATTGGCGTGACTGACTGGGAGGCTAGGATTTCTTCCCTGTAGAACTCTTGTAGCTGCCCTCAAAATCTCCTCTGTAGACGGTTGTGTCTGGGCGGAAGTTGTATACGGATTGGGAGGATTGAATGGAGCAGTTCGAGTGGATGAGCTGAATGGACTAGTTGGACTAGACGGACTGGATAGGCCGGATAGGTTGTATACTGTGGACGAAGTGGATGGGGCGCTTGAAGTAGATGGGGCGCTTGAAGTGGGCGGGGCGCTTGAAGTGGATGGGGCGCTTGAAGTGGATGGGGCGCTTGAAGTGGATTTAGTGCTCGGACTGGATGAAGGGTTTGGCCTGGATAGAGCTCTTGAGGTGGGTAGACTGGCCCGAATGGTTGGATTGGCCGAAGTGAATGTTTTCCTCCTTTGCCGTAAACATATGTGCACCCAACCAAGCACGTACAAGATAGATATACCGAAGCAACACGCCTCCTTCCAAGGAGTCAGCATCATGTATGTTATGATAATTGTCACCAAGAAATAACTCTCAGTACACATAAACAGCGAAGTAAAGAAGAGCTTCAGTTTTATATAGTCACTATGCGCCCCTAATCTAGGCGGCAGATATGCTCAATTAGGCTTGTAGTCTAAGTCTGGATACCGCGGTGCTTAATTATAGACCTTGTAACGAGCGTAGCCAAATTGTAAATACACATGCTAACAATTGACATACATAGAACTGGTCAATTATTAGTGTCACTACAGCGTGAGTGGAGACAGTGGTGAGTAATCAGAAACATAGAAATCTGTTTGTAGCCCAAATTGGGTCTAAGTATAACCGACTTATTTGTCACCATGAGTCACATCAGTCTTTGTCTATACATCGTACAGTATCACCATCCCTTTCTCACCGCCTCACCGTGATTTTAATGAACTTTCTTTTGTATAATCACAATTTCACTTTCGCTGGTTAGAAGAGAGCGTGGGCTTTGATAGGTTACACCCAGGAAGTCTAAGCCATCTCATCAACGATATCTAACGCGCCAAGATTTCTTGTATTCTTGTAACTTACTAGCACGATGCATTGCGACCACTTGGTGTTGGGAATATCATAGTCCGAAGTAACATCACAATGACCCTTGTTCATATGATCTGAAGCGAATGGCTAGAGATTTCTTCGAAGTCCTCCGTGAGAGAGATGTCGGTTTTGAAGAGCAGCGGATCTCCGTGACTGACTGCGTACGCATAGCAGAGACTTTGTACGCCCAGTACGATGAGAGTAACGAAGCAAAAACATTATACCTGGAGGCTGAGGTAACGCTTGGGTCGCGGGCCACGGTGTCGGTATGAAACCACCGGATACCGAGAAAACTGTTATTTCTGCATTTTTACATATTTTGCATTTCGATTTCTGTATGCATTGTAGAGCGAGGGATTATACAAGGTCAGAATATTCAATATCAATGACCAGGCCGGCCGCTTTCTCTATTCGACGAGGGCTATTAAACACGTGACTTGACGTTTTTGTCTGCACAAGAAAAACGATTATCTGACCACTAAAAGAGTCACTGGCGTTTTGGTTGAGTGGATCTCGTTTCAACAGCTCTGCAATCTGCGGTTCCACGGAAACCTTGATTGCCTCAGGCCTACAGCGTACAGGAATACGATAGTCCGTCCCCTGAGGGACTACGCCGGTCGTACGGACACTATGTTACATAAGCACAAGCATAGATAGTATTCGACCAAGCCTTGATCTTGGGGGGAAGGACAATCAATTACTCCGTTTCATTCTCAGAAATGGTTGTTGTCTGATACGGTACCCAGGGAATTTTCACCGTGCAGAAAGTACTGATCTCCGCCCAAGAGAGAGTGAGAAGAATTAACTTTTCTAGTCAAGCTATAGTAGACCTACCAAGAATATCACGAAGATTTTGCGGAACGATACTTAATTTATGGGCCATAGCTCGAAGGCCTGACATGATTTGAACGGTACATGCAATTTATTTTGTTTCGGCAATCACATTTACAAAATCATTTCGAGGCCGAGTCGGCAGCCCGTCAAGGTTGGATATTACGATATGGAGGCGTTTGAATGGTCGGTAGTTACATTACGTCAAAAATATACTGAAGATGAAAGAGATGCAAGATAACGTAATTAACGAGCCGTCCTTCAACATAAGCAACTCGACCCTACTTTGTGGCAACAAACGACTACAAAATTAATACCTCGCAAAAAGAACCGAAAATTTGTTCTAAATAGATGGGCTAGAGATATATTTTGACCGACTTTGCTGGTGTGACCTTTAATAAAGTCGGGCACTGTTTCATAAACTTATGGGACCCGTGACTGATCATCGCCACATGAAATCAGCGAGCCATTGGCAAGATATGTTTCCGAAACAACGTATGATCATTGATGTACGGGTTTGTAAGTTGTCGCAATTATATGCGGGCTACGGGCTGGCTGGTTGTGATGGTGATGGCGAAGTGCTTGCGGATTACGGTGCCGGGCACTGCATGGTGGGTCTCACTTTCAACCTGTTAGTCATATCTGACGTTTTGTTCCCAAATTGCTATCTCTGGAATCGCTAAGATCTTCAATGGAAATCACGTAGCTCTTGCCGTGCTGTTATACTTGTCCTTTGATTTCGCCGGCTCCACCCTCCCCTCTAGTAAGTCTAAAACCGGGCGGCAAAGTATTTCAAGCAGCGCAATCTCCGGCCCATGATAGCATGGCACCCATTTCCAAATTCTGGGCCGAGGTAACGCTCATCCTGGGAGTAATTCTGATCACGAGGACACTGACCCAATCACTATTCGCCTAGCGTCTCAACTTTGACCAATAGCAGATGCCTGTGAACATCAGTCTCAGACGAAGGCATAATTGCTTTCTTCACACAACTTCAGATTGTTGGCCCAAAAGTGCTCAGAAACTGAAGAGAGGGTCCAGATCTGATGGGGGATCGACCCTGCAGTCATATTATCGATCGGCGAACTGGATCGCGCCCCACTTAAAAGGGGGAAAAAAGACAGTGCAGTTGAAGATCCTCTCACGTCCTACGACGGCGCAGTCGTCCGCCCCGCAATGAAACACCCTCTTCGCTTCAGTTTTCATATTTGGTGTCGCAGGCCCACACCAGCGGCCCAGCTACCTTTCCGATTTGCAAGACAGACGCTGAGAGGATTCCATTCAAGTGATTTAAAGCCTAACGAAGGTGCGAGGCCTGAGTGGTACTCGTCAAATGGCCAGAGCACGGCCGTCCAAACATCGTCATCAGAATCATCAAGGTATGATTACGAGCAAGTTATATCCCTTGTCGCCTAGCCCTGAACGTTGGGGTCATTGTACCTACCGGTCATCATTCGGGGTCACCATACTTGGCGTTGACCCCGAATAGCTCGATGAGCCCGGCGGGCACGGACGAAAGAAATCGCGCAAAGACTAAGCCTCGCGGCGAGAGCTTCATGGGTTTACCCCTGACTCCATTTTCCGCCGCCAGGTTTCGATTACCTAAGCGGAAACGGTCGCTTCGATGTACTGTAGCTTCCTCTGACCGTCACTGATATGAAACGTAAAGGGGCCAATATCTGTCTAAAGTCTGCAGATACAATGCTACTAATCAGATCGAAGGACTCTATCAGGTTAGGTCTTCACCGAGGAGAGTTAGCAATTCCTAGAGGACGGGGAGAGAGAAACGTCATCATATTGGGGACCGTACATTTTTCCTTGGCAAGCGGAAGTAGCTCAAATCAGGTCTTTTAAGCGAAGTGGAAGGGGCGGCAATGAAGGAAAGAAAAAAGGATCCTCTAATTTAGTTTGCTTTCTATGAAAGTAATCATATATGATGAAGGGCCGCGGAAGGGGCTGGGCGTCTAATAGGTTCGCAGCTTCCCATGGATCTTTCTAAACAGGGGCCGCAACCCTTCCTCAACCGTTTCTTGGACTCACCTAACAGAGAGAAGCCTGTTATTCGCGATTGAAGCGAGGTTTGGAAATTAGCACTAGGAATGCAGCGCTTAGAAGCTTACTTTCAGAAGACATCAAGTGAAAAAGTACTAGGGGTCCGGGCCGCAGGGCGTGGCCCAAATAATTCAATTTTTCGTAGATCATCAGCTTACCTCTTTTGGGTGACTCCCGCAAGTGCCGTACGTACAGTTTGTGTTGAACGAGGCGTTAGGCTTTAAATCACTCGAATGGAATCCGAGATAACGGCTCTCGTTGGACTAGCCGGTTCTAATACCTACAAGTTCGACTCTTCTGTTCCTGACTAGGCTTGTCGAAAGAAAGTTGTGGTACTATGGTTCAGGGGAAGTCGGAATGTTGTTCACGCACCCCTTATGTCAAAATTCTGGAGGAACTTAGGAAAATGAGAACAGCAAATATTTACCCCTGCGCCGTGAACGTGTTTCCGACCCAAGTCGAGTCGGGTCGGCTTGGTCTCGGGCCATCTGGAAAGTGTAGAACGACTGTACTTTCCAGAACGACTGTAACAGGGCTTGGGAACTGTGCACAGGCCTCTCGTTCAATTTCTGATCCTTTTTCCCCTTAGTATACTACATTAAACAGTTTACATTACTTCAGTATACAGATCTCTCGCGCTTTGCGGCCAAGGAAACTCGAAGCGAGACTGATAAGAACACGTGCATGATGTCGATCCTGGCCCCAACTCCGGTTGGTAAAGTATTGCCTGGCCGGCTTCCCCACAAGAGGCGGCTGAAGCGCGAAGTAAATGTGTGGGTGGGCCAAGCTCCGGGTGGGCCCGATAAAAATAACCACGCAAAACTCAGATTAGGCTACATTCTTGTCCAAGTCCGCACGGGACGTAATTCCAAATTCAGTCAGCCATTCCTTTTTGAGAATAAGGAGAGACGATCTTGTGCGAAGTGGTTTTTCTCTGTCCGTATGACCCATGGAGGATTACCGAAGTGGGACCAAGCTTTGACGCCGTTGGATTTCACCTCCGAACTACGCCCAGGGTAGTAGGAGTCTTTGCACCGCGGCGTTGGCCTAGGTGGGGCAGCCGGTACTTCCGAAGTCCACGGCGTAATAGGTGACAGGATGGACTTTCATCGGCCATCAGCGGAGGTTAGAACCAACGTAGTCAGAGGGTGAGGAGGAGAGTCTGACAGTAGACCCACGAGACGTTTCTAGCCTTCCAGCTGCTTCGCCACCAGAGCGGGCTATTGCAATTATCAAAGAAAAGCGAGTTAACAAACTGACCGAGCTTGGAGCATATAGCGACCTATGTCAATTTCTTTTGAGAGCTCAGTAGCGCATATGAATGCACTCTCCATTCTCTGGTATTGCATTATCATGATTTGCGTTGCTGGGAGTGCAATGCACGTGCTAGTTTGCTCTGACTAAGTACTAGGTTTGAGCTCCCATGATTTTGTCACTGCTTAAAGTATTTAAGTCGAGGTTTGTAACAATGACTAGAGATACCCTACAGTTGCACTGAGGCACTCTTCTGTCTTTGTTGGAGGGCTTTTTGAGTATCTGTAGCGTGTACTACAGCCTGAAGAGAAAATCATCGGCGAGGCTTGGGAAATAAAGCTGCTAGACCTCGGCGGGCACCGGAGTTCACATTGCCGCCGAGCTTGGTATAGCGTGGTCACGATCTAATACAACACGAAAGGCTCGCAGCGAAGCGAACTCGAGAGATAAGGCTTGTCTTACCAACAAGTGACGTCCTGTGATTTCGCAGTTTCTTGAAAAGCGAACAACAAGTAGAGCATTTAGCGAGAGGGTTGCCATATTACCAAAACCATCGTAGGAACGTGGTCGGTAAACGAGTGGCCAATGTAAGCGAGCGGCCACCCGTAAAACACCATAGTTAAGGCCATATTTTGCAACTTCAATATTTCAATAACTATATATATTCTTTGCCTGGCTTTTAGTATATTAATGTTTTTGGGTACGTAGAAGAACATTTATCGACTAAGGATTAAATGTACAAGTGCTTGTTTTAATTACTGAAAAAATACCACCCTGATGGCTAGTAATATATATTTCTGATACTAAAACATGATTCAAATATTTAAAGACCCTGTATATATTAAGGATATATACAAGAGAGTTATTTAAAGCTAGAAAATCTAATAATAAGCCATAGTTGTTGGAGTATTAAGTTGCAAAATATGGCCTTAACTATGGTGTTTTGCGGGTGGCCGCTCGCTTACCTTGGCCACTCGTTTACCGACCACGTTATTTCGTGGATGACGTAATAGTTGCCTGGTCATGGGCAAGCACACACAGGTCTCGAGGAATCGAAGTCTCGAGATGTCTAGGGTCGGCCAAAAAGCCGACGTGGCAATAATACAAAAAAAAAAGCTCGTAATAGTGACAGAGGCTTGCACATTGCTTCGTTTGGAACAATCTATCTATTTTCTATGTTTGGCTCTATTTGAATAGTACGGTCGTCTGATAAAATCAAAGTAGGTCGGCGTAAGTCTTCTTGTCTTTCTCTGGATCTTGTGCCGACGTATAGGCTCGAGGGCCTGGCGTCAAAGGGCCGACCCGTAATCATCACGCAGTTAAAGCGAGCTTGTAACGATGTGGGGGCCCTTCATTCCAAATCAAGCAGCATGAGGCAGATTCAAATCGCGTCATTGCAACCCATAATGACTAGTTGTTCTAATGACCTTTATCGCATAACTGAGGCGGGGTCTGACTTCGAGGCCGCTTCAGCACTCAACAAATGTGCTTAAAGTGCTGTATGGCGGAGTAAATCTCGCCACACTGCGTACGGCGTAAGCGCTGACAGGCACATTCAAGCCGATCGAGACATTTCTGGAGAAATTGAGTAACGATTGTGAGTCCCGAGAAAAATGACGTTCCTAAGCCCACTCCGTGAACACACAAGGCGGTGATGGACTCGCCGTTGCCTTGTAACCGCCGCTCTTTAGAAGGAATCGTTTGCTTGTTGAGGCTTGAAATGGACCTGCGGCCCGGGGCCTCGCCCTTCCCTACTTCTTCCTCTCCGTGTTCCTGCCACTGATACATTCCTGTATCGATAAGATCGCTACTTCTTGGTGCGGAGAATCGTTAAAGCCACCGTCATCGAGACTGGCTTCTAGGCCAAAAGATCCAACGATTGGTGGTGACCATTAGCTAATTTTGAGTGACATACCCATGAAAGCCCCTGTGTGTCCAAACTTGATGAAGCCACGATATTCTCCCCCCGTCTTGTAGCGGTATAATTTCCAGAGCTTGCCCATAGTTCCTAATTTTCACGACGGTTGAAAAATGGATGACTTGAGACATTGAAAGCTCGTCCCGACGGGAGGAGTACAGTAGCTTTGTGGGAAATTCAGCATCCGCACCGACTGAGTCGGGACGAACGGATGGCCGGTGAGACCAAAACGGACAGGCCTCTATTGAGACACGTAAACACCGGAGCAGATGAGGCTATCAAACGTATGCCGCGAAATAACGCCGATAAGTTCAAGATCTGTCGTATCTCTGTGTCCCATTCTGAGGAAGGGGATTCCCCAGTGGAGCAAGGCTAGCAGGCGGATTTGACTCCGGACTAATCAAAGGAGAGGAGGAGAGAGACTCTAAGTAACTGTGTTTTGTCGAGCGCCTTGGATACAGTTCCACAGTTGAATGTGTACGATCACATAACGCGAAGGAGTGAAAAAGCGGGAGCGTATTCGTTACTTCCGGAGTTTCTGTTTTCCGAGGATCGCTGCGCGATTGGTTATGTACCAGAATTTGGAATTGCCCATGGGACAAGCTTTGGAGCCACTATGTCGTCCGTGTGCTTACGGCAGATCGTCTTAGCTGGCCAGTCGTCTCGCTAGCTTGTCCAACCCCGTTGTTTCCATGTGCGAGACCCTGGTCGAACTTGGCATCGCAATAAGACTTCCCCACATCCTTCTGGTCTCATCATTCAGGATGTTTCAGTAACAGCACATCAAAATGCCGCATGAAAAGGAACGCCAAAGATCAGTAGGGCGAACGTTGAGGAGTCTGATTCTAAATAGCCGTCCCGTTGCTTAGTCTTGGGGAAGCGGTTGGAGTAGCTGCTTTTTCAAGCAAAGCATTGGCCTTAGGATCACCATAGAAGAGCAAGGGCCCAAATGCGCTCCTGGCCGTTAGTCAAATCTGGAATGGGGACTCCTCCATTTTAGCGGAAAATTTGCGTCCCAATTTTGGCCAACCATAAAAAAGGGGCTGTTCAATCTGTTTCATTGGCTCGGTTCCACTTTATGAGGTCCGGTTTCTCCAGACGGGGATGCCTCGAAGCCGCACATGTTTTCAAAGGCTGAAAACTTGCTACCCTCAACGTACACCAAGCTGCTCGCGTTGATCGTAAAAGTGGAGCGAGCCTGCGCCGTGGCCGAGACAGAGACTCCTGATATGGCTATGGGCAAGTTCACCGGTAAATCGAATTGTGAGGCCAAGTATCCGAGCCCACATTTGATTGTGCCTTATGGAAACCAGAGCAATGAGATCATCGCCCTATTTTCGAGCAGGGGATACAAGGAGATCACAGGATGGCTGACCGAGGGCCGTTACTTGACCTTTGAGAGCTCCGAGAAAGCTCTCACCAATTCCGGGAACGGACTAATAGAAAACAACAACCGAATCGCTCATCTTGCTGACTTTAGGCAAACGTCGGAATTTGTCATTATAGACCCACTGCGTTGTATTCTTTGATACGGGACCGTTGGAAGGCAATCGCCCCCTCAGGCGAAAATCTGGATCCAAGCTCCTGCAGCGATCGGGTGATGCTATCTTGAGCGCCGGAGTAGTGCTTGAAACCCAATACATCTAACCGATGTCCCTGCTAGCTTCACGAGCCAACTACCGAAAAGGAAATGTTGCTATGGTGTCTTTGGAAGTGCAACGTAGCGGTCATTCGAGGCCTTCTCGTACTCGTTGACTGATTCCATTTTCAGGCCATTGTGATCACGTGAACGAGCGCTCCTGCGGGTGATCAAATCACGCTTGCGCTCTTTCGGCAAGGATAGTCACGATCGTCAAACCGCGGCTACTGGGGTGGAGAAAGGCTAGGTCAAATCATTTCCACTTCTCTAACGCAACCGAGTTGCTTTTGTGGCCTTCACCTAAGCCCGATAAGATCAGCCGTTTGTGGAGGATTGCCTACTCTCAAACTAAAACTTTCGGTTCCTGCTCGCAAGATCGGGCGGCCGCGGGCCGAGCGGATAGGCCGATATCGCCTTCCCCTGACCCATATCCCTAGCGTGCTGACCTGGAAAGTATTTGGCAATCCAGTTTCTAGATTGGTTAGTTGACCGTCTAGTCCTCCTTCATAATAGCTCACGAGAGATAAAGCTATCGGAGTCCCCCAAAATTTTGCCTTCCAGTGTAAAGACACATTGCATTGTGCCTGACGCACCTTTCTACAAAACTGGATTTCAAGTGGAAAAACTTACTAAAAGATCTGCGTGCGCTGAGCGGATCACTTTTGAGATAAAATGACTGCTAGGGAGCATTATCGCTCACCCGTCCCAACACGTGCGGCGAGACTTCATTGGGTGGGTTATCTTGGCAAACGCCAACGATGGTAGGGAAAGAACTGTCATAAGCGGCGGCAATACCGGAATGACTGACGTGATTGGGTCTTAAGGACCCACTCGGGACATCTCCTTCCCCTGAACCAATCTGCGAATCATGGTCTAGACGCGTCTCAGGGAAGAGGATCTTCGAATTGACCCCAGTTACGCCAAGTAGGGCGGGTCTTCTAAGTGAGTATTTCAGCCTATGACGCTTTATACAACGCCACTCGACGATTAAAACCATCCAATTAGCAGTCCAGAGATGACATTTAATTCCTTTTATATCATAACCCAACCTGTTCAGGTGTCGAGTCCGAATGATTCAGGGCCGCATTTTTGCCACTAAATCCTAGTTCCTTGACTGTGCCCGAGGTTTTTGGCCCCCGGGATCGATCCGAGTTGGCATTGAGTGGACGCAAGGTTGCATTGATTGTCAAATGACCAATTTCCGGTTCCGATCCCTGCAGCAGCAGCAAAGCCCTCGCACTGATGGGAGCGGGTTCATGATGATGAAGTAGACCATATGTATCCGTTGAGAAAAAGATCACGGTCTCCTCAGCCGACGACCGACACGACCATAAAAAAATTGCTTGATACTAACGATACCTAGAGATTAGTGGCTCTGTTTGCATCTAATAGATGTCACTTCCCAGCAACTTGTCTTGCTATAATACGACCATATCTATCGGCACAGCTAGTGTAATTACCAGTCCTAGCAGGAATAAGGAACGGTTAGAGTGTGGAGCCATCGCCTCCGGCTAGTGGCGCTGGCGACGTCTCGCCCGTCCGCCCTGCGGGTTGCTACACTACCTACCCCCATTTTATTTCATATTCATGGTCAGTGCCGCGGAGCTGCGATGAGCTCGGCGGCGGAACAAGCGAGCACCCCACTCAATATGCATCCGATTGGTTAGCTACTCACTCCAAGAAAGCGCCGATTCAATCACTGTGGTGCCTTTGTCAGTGGGGCGAAGGGGATATGTGAATCATTTGTTCGTATGAACTCGGCCAAATTGACGGAATCGTTAAAGGAAAAGAATCGAATTAACTCACGCCCCATTTAGTGGTGGACGGTACGTGCGTAGAACTCCCGGTCTGTGTCGTCCATCTCGTCCGGGCCCCGCCCAAAGCACCCCTGTCATAGAGCTAATGCGTGAAGCGGTGCTAGAGTATCTCAAATGTCCACCTAGCCACATCCTGGGGAACCATTCAGAACATTGCGTCTCTGTTGAGACGGGATTTCAAATCCAGTACATCATTATAAAAGGAATCCCATGGCCCAACAAATCCACTATCATTTCTTTGTACATTCCTATGCAATCTTGACCAGCATCATGACTGAAAGACAGACCAGAGCAAGCAGGCGCAATACTCCCATCAACTCTCAGCCACGATGCGAGGATGCTTATGATATGGCACACACCCCCGCACAGATACCACTGCAAGGCATTTCCCCACCATATACTCGAGGTTCTATCCACGGGCATGATTCAGAGACGAACGCCAACGACGTCCGCATGTCAGATCCTATGTTCCAGATGCCTGGCCCTGCCTACGGCACTTCCGATTCAGCATTCTCAGCCGGCCTGTTGGACCAAGCAGCCTTTTCCCAATTCCTGGATGAAATCAAGAGTGCATTCATGTATGATTGCGCAACTATATTATATGTCCGTACAGTGCTATCTTTCGAATCTACAAATGCTGACTTACATATAGGCATGGTCTATGAAAGATTTCGGCAATACGGATGAAAAGACAATGCTGCTTTGCTACATGACATCAATGTTTCAGTCAAATCTCAACCGGCGAAGCGCTTCCCACATAGGAACGGCCGACAATCAACCCGTCGGTAACGAGGGCGACCGCGTTATGCAATGAGAAAAGCAGAGAGAAATAAGAAGCTCTGTTGAAGGCATCTTCAATAGGCTAAAAGTCGTGTGGGTAGTGTTTGTTTCTCCGTTAGCAGTGATCTTGGCTTTTTTTTTTACACAAGCATGTATACGACTCAAGAAACGCTTTCGTTTCTATTTATCTACATACAAGTCAATCGATTTCGTTCATAGCTTGGCACGTAACACTCCTTCCTGTGCCATCAAGCCTTTTCTGCCTCTGTTAGATACCACGAGTCTTTCACTGGGCAGCAGCAGCAGCACAGACTCGAGATGTCCCCGAATAGCTGCCAGGATGCAAGTGACACTAGGACTACATTAGGAATACTAGGTCGCTGCCGGTCACAAGACAATGCTCAATTTGGACCACGCAGCAATTAATGAGTGATCGGATAAATTCGATTCAATCATAATACGCGAAAGCAGATTCAGCGGGTGAAGTCATTCTTAGCCAACTCGCTATACCAAGCGTCAAAGACGAGGCAGAGACGGGCGCTGACATGATCATTACGTCACGAGAGGCCTGTTGTGACGTACTGGTCGACATCAATATTCCTAAATCTCGACAACTAGGTTTAAGTGTGGCATATCGGCTGTGGACAAAGCCGCTGCGGCCTGAATACCAGCATCATGGCCGCTGTTGTGGTTGGACATCAAATCAATGTATTATGAGAGTTCCTCGAAACGAGACCGGAAATAGCTCGAGACAGTTATTGTCTAATTTTAGTCGTACTCCGAAATCCATTTCTTGCGGCCTGT
This sequence comes from Penicillium sp. IBT 18751x, assembly GCA_028828935.1. Classification (NCBI taxonomy): domain Eukaryota; kingdom Fungi; phylum Ascomycota; class Eurotiomycetes; order Eurotiales; family Aspergillaceae; genus Penicillium; species Penicillium sp. IBT 18751x. The sequence goes on along the minus strand of JAQJZS010000008.1, from coordinate 158,830 downwards.
CTCCACTTGCAAAAGAGCACCCGCCCGATTGCTCTATTTAACGCGATTCTGTCACTTCCACAGTTGATCACTGCGTACTTTCATTGCAATGATTGAAACAGCTCTCATTGGCCTACTTTGCATCACATTTGCTGGCTGGTTGCGTCGAATCGACCACGCCACTTCGAGGAGCCAACACTCAATGTCACAGAATTTCCTTTTCCTGAATATCGGCTTAAGTGCAATATTGAGTGCTTTTTTCAGCTACTTGGCCAAGCAGTCTCCCGGATCCTCTCACGAAAAGGTGTCCAATTTTTTTCTTTCTGCGGCCATCCTGGAAACAATCAGCGCAATCATTGTGGCAGGGTTTTCATATACTGATAATCCCGTAAAATTACTTTTGATTCACGCTGGCAAGATTCTTTTGTTATGTTACAGTGGTTACGAAGCATGTTGGCCTGTTCTACAACCGTCGTTGGTAGCACAGCTTGTAATGCTCGATCAGATGGCGAGGCCTTTCATCGAATCACTAACCAGCAAAATCTGGAACTAGATTGTCTTTGACCCTATCTGTATCTTGTGCTGAGACGAGAAAAATCCTTAGGCGATGTCGTCACGACTCCGGTCTTTCGAAGCCTGAAAGAGAACATTTCCCTTATGTGCGTTCTCCGCGCCGCAATCTCCGTCAATTCTAACAAGCGCGGTGTATCTGTGTGATTCAAGTATCTAAAACTTTTCGATAGAACTCCCAAATATCGAAGGTGCCACTCCGAAATCCATATAACAAAAGATCGCGTAATGCTGAGCTCTTGTGATTGGAGATTGCGAAGGAGAGCAAAGAAAATCTATAGCTAGAAACTAAAGCCGCAAACCCTGATGACATTATATGACATTACAACTCCGAATTTAGACGTCCGTGTGATAATACGAGTTCGATACATTCTGTTTGACACGGATTGTTACAGACTGTTATTACTAGGGGAGCAAAGTAACTTTGGAAGTTATGTGGGAGCAAACAGTCATTCCTGCAGCCAGTGGAAAGTTGATATAGGATAGTTTTTCGACTTTATATATATTGAGATACATTGGTTTACCTAAGTCTTATCGAACGAAACCAACTCGGCCAAAATGCCAATGACACTTTTTAATGCTTAGATAATCGTACTTCTTGTGCCGACAGTTGGTTCGATTCACGTGCTCTCCCAATCTTTACGACCTACATTACGTGATTCGTTAGGTTGAATTTGATGATGTATCTGTTGCTCTAAAATTAATACTTCTGCAAAGACATCTTGAGATATCTGTAGATAAAATATCATCATCCAAATTTCAAGTCAATCCTTGTTTGAATGTAGTACTATATAAGATACTAAAGTCACGGAAACTTGAAAATGTATTCCAGACCTAGGCCGCTTGTCAAAAAGCTGAACAGCCATTTCCGGTCCTAATAATCGAGCCCAATATTAGCCGCTCGAGTCTTTGTTTATTATTCATCAACATGTTGAGAAGGCCCACCAGTCCTATCCTATTCCCACTATGTCTTCTCCTGCCCAGCGTGACGCATGGCTATCTTGAGGATTGAGGGGGAACGTGATCTGGGAGGAGCCGTGGGTCTTAGCTGATTTGGGATAGACGTGTGTTTCATGGATGCTCGTTTCCCTCTTCTTCTCTTCTTCTTCTCCAGTTTAGTTGCTCTGTCAATCCTCTTCTTCTTCTTCTTGGTCGGTAACACCCAGAAGCTGTTTAGTCTTTCCAATGACAGTTAAAGATCGTTGAGAGATCTACAGTGCGTCCTGAAACTGGTGGAACTATTTACGCTCTTTAGTTATTTCTCCCAGCCACAGCGCCGAGATAAGCTAGTCTATATCCGGAATAGATCCCGAATATCAATGTTCCTATATTAACTAACCGGGGTATCCCGGAGAATTCTGAATACAGACTAGCCGATCCTGGCGCCTACGCTGGAGAAAAAATCAGGGAGAGAAAGTGGTTGCACCAGTTTCGGGACGCACTGTATGAAGAGCCTGACGCTAGAAGAAATTCCTCACAGAGACGCTTGTGTAATTCCGTATAAAACGCCCGACTATTACGCCGCCACCACGCAGTATCAATATATACATCTCCAAAAGGATGCTGTCTACAAATTCCGGCTTCTGCACTGCCAGACTCCTTTTAAGTCAACTGTGATCCACCCAGCTGAACCCCTGAGCTTCCTCTTCGTCTGGTCATTATGACTTCTCTTCTTATCGATTTCCAGCAGATCGACTCGAGCTATCACATCATAAAAAGTCGTGTAGCATGCTTTACTCGCTTGATACGCTCAATCAGCTCACTTCTCGCCTATCTTTCTGCCGTGGTTACCAATCGCCACGAGCCTTGCTAGATTTGAAAGAGATAACAACTTGGTGCAAACATTATGAGCTTAGTACGATAATTTGGGTATTGCTCCTGCCGCCAAGCTATAGATTTTCATTTTATATTATAAATTATAGATACTGTAAACCATAATTTACTTCACTTGTTATGATACTTACTCACTGGAAGACTGTTAGTATGGGCTTTAATAGACTGGGAACAATCTGTCTACCAACACACGATCACGAAAGCCTTATCTTTGATTGGCTGCCGATCGCATCCGTGAATCAGGTCGCCATCATAGGCGGGGAGTTAAATTGGCTCACGAGTCCGAGTGATAGAGGGGAGACTTGAATATTGCACCCTCGGATTGGTCACCCAAATGTCTACGACTTTGGAATATTGCAGTAGCTAAAAAACTTGACTTTGACTCCTCATCTTTCACTGAATTGTGTAATGCTGGAAAATCGACGGGAAGCCGATATGATGTGATCCGAGGCTGGCGCAAACGAGGAGCAAAGCCCCACCATGGAAAACGATTACTGGAAGGTAATCCCAAGAAAGAATCCATTGGAAAAACACTTCTTTATCTCATTGTCCATGCAGCTCCTCTCTCTTTCTTCGAAATGAAATCAACTTTGTAGTACATACAAACGAAGCAGTCACCAGAGCAGATATGCTATTCGTCTTTGAGCGCGCTATCGGACGATGTAACCTTATCAAAGAAATAGATTACATCGGCAATCGTATAGTCAACAATGCTCGTCTCAACATGCCTTCACCTCATTCGGTGCCCCGCCACTATTCTTCTCGTCTCAACTATCGCCTTTCCTAGCACGTAGCTTGTGACCTAATAGAACAACCGAGATAACCCAACCGGCGAGTATGGTTCGACTGAGATTACTGCCTTGGCCACTAGGTCGCGTGATACGTCCAATGTTCTCTGTTATTTTTATCAGTCATCACGTCTAGCTTCCTATAATGGGCTCCATCGGATTCTCATGTAGTTAGAATAGGACTCGCAGTGCAGCTATCTATAGAGGGGGGTACTATAGATCTGGGAACTGTTGAGATTTGAACTGGTGCCATTGCGATGAATTGTCAAGGTGTATTCGCTAAGAAGGAGTTTGTTAAAAGTCCTCCTGATTAATATTTCTATATATAGCTTCGCTTATTCTCTCCGGAACATAAGTATATATTCACCTGCGCTATATCATAGGGGGCTTTGCTTCCAAACCCGCCATTATGCCCGCGCAGCTGGTGTCCCAAGTCCTTCATTACTGTTGTGCCTTGTTAGGGGGTGTTCATATCATAATCTGCGTCTTGATTGGCGACAAACCCCGCAAAAAGAGGAAGAATTCTCAGCCTCAGCGCCAAACTCTACTTCAAATCAGCGTGTCTGTTTTGGTAGCTTCCTCATATCTTTGCCAAGTAACTTTGGGTATCGCGACTAAAAATTTGGTTGCGGCTCAAGCACTCTTGGCGCATACAATCTGCCAGACCGTAATTTGGTCTGCGATAAGCCTGAGGCCATATTATCCGGTGTATGAACGGGCTGGAGCATGTGTGGTCACCGCTGGATTTGAGCTTCCACTGCTTGTCCTATCGGTGTTAAATAATCCCGGTCGATGGGTACAGTATGCACATATTGTGACCACGGGTATTCGTTTATCCTTGCTTTGTGTAGTGGCATTTACCAATGTTCCGCAATTCAACAGGAAAGGAAACCAATGCTCCAATGAGGCGGCTCCCATCCTCGGTAGCAGCAATCAGAGGGCTTATGGATCAGTCAACGCCCGTCTAGATGATAGCAGCACACAGCCCAGTGCGAAGAGCGATTCTGGCAGCATCGCAAACCGCAATCATGCCACAAGAGCCCAAAAGCTTCGCAATGAACAACTGCAATCTTTTCGCGGCTGGTGGAGTTATCTGAAAGAGTTTTCCATTTTTCTGCCATTTTTGATTCCTAGAAACAACCTCGAGGTACAGCTCCATATGACCGTCAACATGTTGTGTCTAGTAGGCCATCGCGTTCTCAATATTCTGATCCCCCGACAACTGGGAGCTGTCACCGATCGAGTTTTCGCGCACGAAGCTCCGTATGCCTCGCTGGGAAAATGGGCATTCCTCCAGCTTATCCGTGGCGATGCCGGTCTTGGGTTGATTCAAACCTTGAGCAAGATCCCAATCAGGCAATTCTCATACCGCCAAATTACCAATGCGGCTTTGGATCGTGTTCTCAACCTATCGATGGATTTCCACATTGAGAACGACTCCGCAGAAGTCATCAAGGCTATAGACCAAGGTGGAGCATTAAACAATCTACTGGAAGTAGCACTCCTCGATATTGTACCGACCGTGATTGATTTGTTCCTTGCATGCGGTGTCTTTTATCTCAAGTTCAATATTTATGCTTCCCTCCTGGTGGTGGTGATCTCTATTGCCTACATCTCGACCGAAGTCTTCACGTCAAACTGGGCTCTCAAATATCGGCGTGAAACAATACAGGCGCAGCGGGATGAAGCCCGAATCATGCACCAAGCCGTGGAGAATTGGCAGGCGGCAGCCCTGTTCAATCAGATCAGCTATGAGGAACACCGTTATGCAGAGGCAGTTGACTTGCGTCAGAAAGCCAGTGCGGCCTGGAGCCAGCATTGGGCATTTGGCAGAGCGCTGTTGGGCCTGATCAAGCCAATCTCTTTCGTCGCTTTCTCGTTCCTTGTGATACACGAAGTCTCTGTTGGCCATGCGTCAACGGGAGACTTCTTTTTCTTCATTCAATACTGGTCTTCGCTTATTCTTCCTCTGGCACGTCTCTCTGCTAAATACCGCTGGTTGGTATCTAATCTAGTGGACGCAGAGCGTTTGCTTTCCCTCTTCAAGGTAAAACCCAGTGTCATTCAGAAAGAGAACGCGGTACGCTTGAGTTCTAGCGGTTGTCAGATTGTTTTCAATAACGTGGACTTCTCTTATCATCACCGCCAATCCACTCTCCAGAACGTGAGCGCCGTCATTCAGCCTGGAACCACTGTCGCGGTGGTAGGGATGTCAGGTTCCGGAAAAACCACTATTCTCCAACTCCTTCTCCGGCTTTACGATGTCTCCGCTGGTCGAATTGAAATCGATGGCCAAGATATTCGTGATGTGACCTTGGATTCCCTCCGGGGATCCATCGGAGTCGTCACGCAAAATCCGGTTTTATTTAACGCCACTATCATCGAAAATCTCCGGTATGCTTGCCCCTCAGCATCTGATGAAGATATACATCAGGCGTGTAGTGACGCCGCCATCCACGAGAAAATCATGACTTTCGTGGACGGATATAACACCGTGGTGGGAGAACAAGGAACCAAATTGTCTGGTGGTGAGCTACAACGTCTAGCTATTGCTCGCGTCATATTAAAGAAATCTCCGATTCTCTTACTAGACGAAGCTACCAGTGCCATAGACTCGAGCACGGAGTCGGAGATACAAGCCGCACTCGACAAATTAAGAGCCAACCGAACCACTATTATCGTGGCTCACCGACTTTCTACGGTCATGAGCGCGAATCAAATTCTAGTCTTACACGAAGGCAAAGTGGTAGAATGTGGAACACATGCAGAACTGTTGCATAATCAAGGTGGATTATATCAAAAGCTCTGGCAAACCCAATTTGCAAGCGGCGGGCATTAGAGGCTATCTGGTGCACCGTGATGACCTAGGGCTAGAATACCAAAGAATGAAAAATGAGACGCAAGGATTCGCTCAAACGCTTTACAGGACATGCTTTACAATATACACCACTATGCCGAGTATAAAGACGCGTACTGTACATTTTCCTCTCATGATGTGAGTGATAACTTGAGATATTTCTGTGTGTCTCTGTTGATTGCTCTGTTGATTGCCGAATTTGGAGCGAGGAGAATCTCATTGTCGAGGTAAATTGAGATAGCCTGGAATTGAAAGAGGTTTTTCATGTACCTGCAGAAAAGCAAGACCCGAACTTGAAGAAAATTCACGACGACCTTTGCACGTGCTAAGCTAATGACTAACTACGTGTCACTAAATATAGGTCAAGGACACTAATGACACCCGCAAGTAATATCCCTTGATAACGATGCCAATCAACACCAGATATTGAAATTTCTACTCATTAGTTCAACTCGAATCATCGCTGATGGTGCCACGCCTATCATTGCCAGCTCCCCCATCCGCTTTCACTTTTCGACTCTCAGCATCTGCATCTGCAGAGATAACTTCCACATGGTCTTTATTTGGTGTGATGTATCTTTCAGAAAGACTCATAGGAGTATTCTGCACCTTAGCTTACAGTATTAGGCACATGTAATGTCCGTTCTCTTTGAACTGATTTTTGATTCGAAATTTCGACATATTCGTTCAATGCATCATTATCTACAATACCCCGAAAACGAGTGAGTTTGCTTCAGAAACTGAAACAATGCTAAGAATAAATGAAATTCACGTGCTGTTGCTTATGGAATCCACGGCAACATTCGCCGTAAAGGATATCAGGGGATGGGATTGAGTTTAGCACTACTAATTCCAACTTACGAGAAAGCGCTTGGCTCCAAGCGAGCTTTTCCAAATTAGAACATCTGCTCTTTCCGAAGCCCCGCGAAAATGACCTGAGCCATCTTGATTTATCAAAGGATTGTCAAAGATGCTCTTTTGTCTTGTGACTGAATCAATGGAAGGAAAATGGGATTTTTTGCATGAAACAAATATAGACTTATTCAAAGCATTACATACGTTATCTGGATGCAACTTCGCCAAGGCGTCGTCGTTTTGTGCGATAGTCGGTCGGAAAACTTTCGCCACGCTTACGAGCGATCCTAGGAGAGGCATATGGCGGGGGTTGAAGGTAAATCATCTGAGTAATGGATAATGGGAAACCACTGATAGGGTGCGATTTCTCCCCATCAAGTTTGAGGCTGATCTCAATCGGTACATCCACACTGCCAAGGTAGACAGTACAATACAAAGGTGTTTGGTAATCATGCCTCACAGCATTCACCAGAAATGAGGCTGTTCGTAATTTGTTACTAAGTGACTTTACTATTCCATTATTCTCAGGCCACCGGGAAAGGATTGCCAGGCGGGCGCGGTACTGCCCAATGTTGGAATCAAATTTCGGCGGTGATAATAAAGCTCCGTAGAAACAAGATGCGAGCATTGCAAGTTGTAGACGGCTAGTTCTCTGTATAACGTCGGGGCGTCTCATATAAGAGTCTGTCTCCGATTCAATCTCCTGAAGCTTTGATGGATCATCCGGTGCAGTGGGCGATTTTGTAAAAAGTGGCTCTAGGCGATGATGCTTATGATTCCTTTCGGCCCTATCAAGGGTGTTTAAGAACTTCCCATACATCGCATCAGCATCTACTGCCCTCCTTAAACAGCAGCCCAATCTTCGTACCCATTCGGGAACCAGACACGTGAACCATTGTCGAGATCGTTTCTCGCCTGAATGTAAAAATTGACCAGTACCAAAGCTCACTAAGAAGTCTAATTGGCGATTTTCTAGCATAGAGAGCTCGTTGATCTCCATCATCGCTACCCAGGCCGGACAATTGGCAGCAAAGAGCCCGTCAAAGCCTTCTCCCTGGTCTGGGGGCTCAAACATCAATGGGGCTGCGCAGCTTGTGGCAACGCTATGTAAAGGGCGGGTTATCAGCACACTATACTTTTGCAATGGAAGGAAGTACGAGAGATAAATAAACGGAACACTTACGCTTGCCACAAGGGAAGATCGGTAACTTTCTGCGATACATAGTCACCATGTTCTTCTTCGCGGAGAGCATCTCCATAAGAACGATACAAGCAAAGTTTGGAGGCGAAGGTCGTTGATGTAATAGCCATACGGACAATTTCTTGTTTCCTTTCCGCGATGCCCCCCCGCATCAAAGCAACCCCAAATTGATCCTTGAGTATGTTGCAAAATACGGCAATGTCATATTGCGCACCATTTTTCCAGAGACACAAATATCTCTTCACGCGAGCTCTTAAGCCAACTCTCTTATAAAACACATCTTTTGCTGTCGAATGAAACATCTTGATACAGTCTGCTAATGACAATTGTTTTTCGAACACTGCGCAGCCGACAAGTGACCCTGAACCATAGAGACCGTTAGTCCGCCATATATTATCTCCTCTGGAGACTCCACTCACCTGTGCTTGTGCAAGCGACCACATCAAAAAACAGATACATGGGCATGTCGCTCGGAAGACCCTCACCAGTATCTCGAAGCATGATGAGTAACGCCATGCCGAAAACCCCACCTCCGTCAAGAGCGGCCACTCGATAACCGGCTTGTAGAGGCCGGAGCCGGACTTTGATATCCATTGACGTGCGACATGCTGGACAGGCTGTGAAATGGGCTAATGTCGGATATTCAATGTCATCAGGTTGGATACCCGAATAACGCCATGCATCGCGCTCACATATACCATGGCCGCAGGGGAATAGGATCAAAGGTTGTCGATCCCATGGACACATGCAACAAAGCGAATTGTCTCCGATTCTCCGCAGTCCTTCTTGTGCTTCATGGTAAAGAACAGATCTTGAGATGCCCATCTTAGAGGCCACGGCGTGTAAAAAGGTTATGTGATCTCTACGGCGTATCCAATCACATTCCTGAGCGACTTGGTACCAAGCATCAACACATAGTGGCTCATATATACTGGCAAAGAGCTCCGGAGAAGGGAAACCTTAATTTATTAGCATTGCAACTTGCTTCTCGGTATGAAGACCGTTCGTGGAACTGAACATACTTTGTGGTAAAATATTTGCATCCTCCCGGAACATTCTTGCAAAAATTGGCGCTAGAAAGATGTTTAGGTCGACATCTTTGTTGGCAGCGCGAAACCACTTCGACAAGCCGTTATTTTTCTGAAGATCTCTTCCTGGCCAGAACTGCTTCCGGAATGCCATTGGGTACCAAGTCGCTCCAGGCCATGAAGAGGCAAGGTGAGGTAAGGCCCGTCGACATGTTGTGAAGGGTACCGTTCCCGCGATGTATTGCTCAAACAGATACATGAGTTGTGCCAGCGTCCACAGGTGGCCCTTTTTGGCACGCTGCTTCTTCATTGTAATGCTGAATGGTTTAAGAACCGTCAGTAGATCCGATAAGAGAGTGGTTTGTGGCTCAAAAGATTGTACCGTCAAATGCTGCATAATTCTCGAAGCCCACTGTAACAGGTTGACGTCTGTGGCAAGAGCAGTTTGGAGGAGACTTTTTATGCGCATCTTGCTCGTCTCTAATTGCGATGAAGAGGTTTCAAAAAGGATATGGAATTGTACAGTTGTATAGTCCATGTTGGATCTGATACAGTCCCTGAAGCTCAGAATGGCACCAACAGCCTCTTCCACGCTTTTTGCTCGGACAATTACAATATCGGTGAATTCCAGGCAAAGATGTTTAAAAAGCCTGCCTATTAGCCCTGGGCTGATTGCAACCGACCGCTTGGCATATAGTGATGGTGATAATGGCTGACTAGGAGCTGGAGTTAGCTCTAGAAAATTGCAAATAACAGTTTCACCCTGAATATTTTGTAGTGATGTGTAAAGGCCGGGCCCAAAGGTCTCTAGTTGATCCCACCCAAGGAAGGTCAATGAAGCTGGCTGAGATCGCAAAGCCACATGATCATTGTAGGGCTCATATATCTGAACCAAACCGCTCAAGCTGTTTGCTTGACATTTTGCAATAATGGCCCACGGTAGGACGGGGGAGGTCATAGACAGTTTCGACGCAATGGAGTCAACACACTGCCTGGCACACCGAATTGATCGCCCTCCAATCTATATAAACTCTCCTGAACTATTGGAGTATTCTATATATTTCATCCAAATTCTGCAGCTCGCGCCTAAATTGATGAGCTCGAGGATGCAGCTCAGTGTTAGAGTAAGGTTATTAGGCTCAAATAGACACGCCAAAAATAATGATCTCTTTCCAAATAGGAGATCAAGCACTAGTGATGATACAAAATTTCACTGACTGCCTTCTATTGGGCGCCGAGGCCTTGGCGGTGGAACCAGCCAAATATGGATGGGTTGGTTGCACCTTGCTATGCATCTACTTCTCCGCTGAACACCCGTCAAGATAGGAGGAGTAGATACGGCCAGTTTAAGGCCCTTCCGGCTCTCATCGAACTTGGAAGTCTTCCATACCATGTTCCACAGCAAACCCACTCGTGTCTCTGAGCTTAGAGAAGACGAGCGAGGCCCCGTGGTATCACCTACCAAACCATTTTATAAACGACCCTCCAAGATCAATATACGAGACATTAGACCTCATGACCACCCACTCAAGCATCAACTCCTCCATTGCACCCAGTGAAATCATCCATCCAGGGTTCTATACACTTACGCCAAGACCACTTTTGCCTGGCAAGACTAGCGGGTTGAAAATGAAGCACAAAAGAGTCATGGAACTCTGCCATACTATGTTATTTGACCGCTTCGTGCTATACACACACTGTGAATATCAGCACGCAGCATTGAAGAATGCAGACCTCTTCGCCAGGCAACAGTATGATCATTCATTATTTGATGACTTGCCTTCCTATACCGAATCAATGACTCTCTATGACTTTTGACCTGTTCAAGGTATCCTGCTATCGTCCTTATACAGGATGGAAGCTTTCTAAACTACATCGTGTTCATTTCAAGCCTTCAGTCAATACACATACCGACAAGGCAATAGCCTGATTCATTCTTTACTGGATGCGAAAGCTATTTGCCAAGTTCTTTCTTGAGTTAATTCTCTCGCTTTCTACGTGCCAATTTAAATTTCTTATAATGTAAATATACAATAACGCTGCATCAAGCTTTGAAAACGGCGACTCAAGTGCCAGACAAGGTCGGAGATTGAAGGAAGAACCTGATAGAGCCTAACAAGATGCTTCAAGGCTATGCCCAGTGAACGGGACGTCTCAATACGCCGATTGAACACAACATATCTTATAATTGAGTGACAAGTTCGCATTGACCGTAGATATGTTTGCTTTGGTGGGCACTTGCGTGCGCTGACGACTTTGGTCCACTGAGCTGCTCTAGAATTTTTTGCCGCAGAATTTACGGCGATCACATTAAATGTTGATTGCGCACACGTACGTGCCCTAAGACCTATACACAGGGTTTCCTTAACAGAAACATAGGATTTCCTACTAAAACGCGGCCTGCTTGTAAACTTATACACGCTCGGTATTCTCTTCCTTCCGACCGAGATAAATAACTAAGGGCCGTCATCCAGGGCCTTAGCACGCCGACCGTAGCTAGGTTTTCTTTGAAGGGTGCCTCTATAACAGTTTGCTGTGCCAGCAACAGGAATCGGACGCGGGCTCTCCAGTGCGTAGTCATGCCTGTCGTTCCCGCCATACTCTCTGGACATAAGCGTGGAAGCTGGGAGTGGAAAATGTCGACTTTGCTTTTGTGCCAGCTACTTGGACGATCATCGACTTCTCGGTTCCCGGAGTAAAAAAACAATAGCATGCCGTTCCCGCGCGTACGCAGACCACAAAATGTATCTGGACGAAGCGACGAGAAGATGATATGCTCTGTGAGACCTTTTTGGCTTCTCTAATTCGGTAGCATCGCCCGTTGCTGTCCATATTTGTCTCCATTGAATTGAGTGATCGTTGCTCATGACTATCTTGAAGCCTGAGGGAGGCCTCAGGGATCTAACCCGATTTGGGATCGAACTGGTTTTGTTTCATAGATGCTCGTCCCTTTTTCTCTCTTCTTCATCTCCACTTTAGTTGCTCTGCTCATGATACACGAATTCTTCGTCTTGGTCGGTAACGGATTGGTCACCCATTCTCATTGAGCATACAAGGGCGATTGACCTCTAGATTGTTACGTACTAGGATGACTATTGTATTGTCAAAAACTTGGGTACTGTAGCTTTGGTTGCACGGGTTCAATTGATTTCTGTGTACGCAGATCCCTCTTTGTCTGAAGCTGAAAGTGCGCAAATTTGGTAAAGTCAAACGGAAAATTCTAGTTCAAAAGAGGCCCTTACTCGGCCGATAACTCATAGGGCGGCTGGCAATAAGAGAGCCTTGACGGGACGCAATGCGGCCGTGAGCAGATTCCGTTTCGAGGAAACTTGAACGGCTCTATTGTGTGCCACCGGCAGTAAGACCGCGATCGGCGTTTCCCACAGTTTGTGCACCGTATATAATCTAGGCGATAATCCTGATATCTTGAGTACGGAGGAGGCTCTATTGATCTTCCCATGGATATGTTCTCCGAGAATTCATTATTTGTGGCTCGGTGCGTTGTATGATGCGACCGCGACCAACTGGAAGATAAGAAGCCAGACACTATGAAGCAAAGCTGGACAGACACACCTATCCGAGAACCCACTCCAGAGCCCGATGATGAAACGCATTCGCCTGGCAATTAAAGTTTGGACTGCTTCTTCCAGAGGAGAGTGGCCCCGATCGTTGATTATGGCTCTTCGTGTGAACAAGAAGCGGGTTTCAACATCTACTAATGCGTGGCCTTATATATTATAATCGTTGCTATTCTTGTTTGACTTTCATAGGTCATAGACATCTACTAACGCTCAATCAGATAGCCGATGGCAGAATTGTAGGCTTATATCGTAATTTCACGTTAAATTTTTGGAACCTTTGTTTGCGATACATAGTCGAAGGTCGCACATTGCAAGCGGTTTCCGGGTCTTGCGGGACGTTACTAAATATAGCGAGATTCCCCGTTCCCCCTCTAATACAATCGGAATTCCCACTAACCCAGTGGATTTGCGTCTATAGTAATTTCAGTGCAGCCAATCGGATGCTGAAGTGCCCGCGAGGAACTGAATACTAGCCTAACTATTTAGCTGTGAAGTTGATGGGGCTATCGCCAGTCTCTTGAGCCACCTCTTGTTCGTTAGCCTTCGAACTTCCCAGCGATGTCCGATCTATCCACAAAGAGTGCCCAAGAGTTCGCAGCAACGTATGTACATAAGTTTCTTCCGCATCTCTCGCTGGCAAGCACTACTAAAGGCCTTTCATCGTAGCATTCTTCCGCTCTACTGCGGCCCCCATGTCAACCTCCGTGTCGAACACAGCGAGCAAGTGTACACGGTTTCAAAGAGCCTCCTCTGCGCAGAGTCGTCGTATTTCTCAGCTATTTTTGAGCAGCAGACTTCCAAATCTCCAAAGACTACAGCGACCCTCGAAAAGACAGAAGGCATCGTCTCCGTGCAAAGTCTTGAGGCATTGCTGCAATGGTTGTACCTGCGAATGGTCAAATTTGATGTGGAACTTCCTGGAGATCAAATTTCTGCAGCTATCGAACTGGCAAGGCTCGCCGAAATGTGTAATGTGGGTGGCCTGGAAGTTCAGATGGCTCGATATATCCGGAAAACTATCATTGCCAACCAAAATTCCGAACTCGTCCGCTTTTTGAGACATGCAGACACGAACACCTGTTGCCTCACGTCTCAACACATTGCGTCGGCGTCTTTTCTGCCTCAAAACCACTTAGTTCGTCGTGTCTTAGCTGAGGCGTCAGTCGAAGGATTTCTTAGGGACCAGAATCACAAGTTTGCCCTTGAGACACAGAAATATCCATCCTTTGGGGCCGATCTGCTGAAAGAAGTAAGCATATCTTTGAATGGACTGAAATCTGCCAGTAAAGTGGCCTTCAAAGATCCGATCAGTGGAAGTTGGGTGGGAATCAACGCGAGTGCAGAGTTCTAGGTCGTTGTAAGAACCAAGAGGTCATTTTTTCACATTCAAAGCAGAATATGTTTTCCGAGTCTTTGTGGCATATCTATTGTTGACAGAGACTGTTCGGAATGGTCTAGAAGAATGCGATTCTGTTACGCCTTGATGAAGACCATCAGATGTATTAAGACGGCTTCACACCACCAGTGACGCCTCAGTACATGATTGTTGGCCAAATGGGACCCTGGCTTTGATAAAATTAGAAGATTGCTACAGCGAACATGTGAACACATGGTATCGCGTAGAGGACGGAAATTGCTAGCGTCAAGGGATGTGCCGATATTCTGTGGGATTTTCTTCACTGAAGGGCCTATGAACACTCTTTCTATAGTATTTTGAATTTTTTTGAAGTAAACCATCGTTCACAAAACCGAGGCAGCATGAGCTAGGTTTCAATGCTCTGCATAGAGCTATGCTTTCATTCTGATCGCGTTTAAGAGAAAAGCAACGGGATCAGGCGCGATGTTTTCACCACATTGAGACAAAGCGGCTGATCCAAATTTCGTCACATAGACTAGGTAACCTTGTCAATTACTACTCGGTGATAATATGGGACCAATTGTGACTGAAGTATCGATGCCATTTTTGAACTAGGCGCCAAGAAGCACGTAAGACCCTTTCAGTATGTTCATCACTTCTTCAGAGTCCGGCAATCATGAAATCCAGCATAGGTCTATGGCTCCTCCGCTGCTAAAGACGCAAGATCCGCTAGCTATTAAATTTCTGTTCAAGGGGGCTCATGCAGCGCATAGCCGAACCCTTGGGCCTGTGCCAAAGGAGCCACATTCAGATCGTCCATGGAGTGCGCCAAGTAGACAGGACTCGACGCTAACGCTACGAGACATTCAGCCAACCTCCATACGGCCTCGATCTGAGGAACGCAGGAAAGCATCCACCTTACAATATGCGAGCTCTCTCTATGATCTTTTTGAAGAAGCCAAGCATATCGGAGTCGATCTGCAAAACAGCTCCCTCGGCCTATCTCTGATTCGGTCAGTCTTGAAAAGAGCCCTACCGGAACAATGGGAACTACGTGAGATGGGATTGCCTCTGAATTCCCCGGGGAAAGTCATAGCGCCCGGGTCACGGGAATACTTTGAGCAGCTTGCGTCACCACACCGCGAGAGGCCAGTTTTGTGGAATGCCCACGACTATTGTGATCACTACGAATACGAAATCTCCACGTGTGCCTATATCACGGGCGCTATACTTACGCGTTGCCAAGCAGCGAAGACCTTGGACGAGGATCGATGGTCTGTGTTGCAATTGGCGCTCGTGAACTATGAACATCCTCGCTGGATCATCATGCATCGCGCTCTATGGCGTATCTGGACCTTTTGTAGAATCTTTGGTTCTGGCAAAGAGCGCGAGAATGACTGGCAGGGCCAAAATGCTTGGCTGGGAGGAACCACCGGATTTGGTGAAAGTGAGCCTATTTCGCGCCCTGGAAGTCTCCAAAGCGAGGTGCTCGACATCCCCCCAGAATCATTTGCTTATGGTAATTACAACGGCCTAACATCGGACGAGCTGGGGGATATGATTTATCTCTGGCGCTGTCTCGAGATTCTACTGAGAGATCATCTGCGCAGTGGCCCCCTGCCAGACTTTGTCCTTCGAAACCCCGAGCTGATAGACCCAGCTCTTATTGAGAAGACCGAAGCGGGCTGGCAGATTACCGATTCGTGCATTGATTCCATGCTGAGTCTTGGACTGGCCGCTACGAGTTATCTTCTATCTTCCTATAGAGAGCACCCGCTCCAAATGGCTCATAATCTTTCGTGGACCTCTCATCCCGTATTGCAAAGACGGAAGGGTGACCTTTCATTCTTCATAGACGCTTGCGAAAGAAAAATGGCAAGTCTGAATCACAAGCATTGACTAATTTTCCATATGAAGGAAAAATCCGATACAAGGCGGCGGGTGGATATTATGGCGATGTAGTGCATCCCACTAAGACGTCATGGTATGTCAGCTTCTGGTTGACTGTAAAAGAACATAAGTGTAAAATTGTGGCGACTTATGGCCCACCACTAGCTGAAACTGGTTCAAGTGAAGAATTACACCTTGGTTGTCAAACTTTTCTTCAAACTAATCCCTGTAAAGCTCCAATACCACTACAACGAAGCAGAGGTAAGTCTTAAGCCAGATAGCCTGTTCGCTGAGTCGTCGACCTTGTAGAATCGTCTCAAGCGTATCAACCAGCTGGCGCACCTTTCTTCCATAATATAATGAAGGTGGTCCGCCCCGGTGAAGCCCAAAAGTAGTGTCCTGTAAAAGCCAGGCTATCACCGTGACGAGTGCGCTGAGACAAGAGGTTGCCTAAATGAAGTACCTGAGCTAGCGGTTTGCTTGTGTTGGGGGTCAGTCAGCACCAATTATGCTACTCGACAATCATCCTATATAGTGTATATTTTTCATGTCAACGCGACTTGTATGTAGAAAGGGAACAAGTTCATCAATATAGTTGATCGTGAGCCGCATCTTTTGGTCGATTAGACCGCTATACGAGCGCTTTAAGACGGCAAATCATTTCATATTGAATGCCTGAGGTAGATACATTACGAGAAATACGCTAGCAGACAGATTGGGATAAAACTAAAATCCGCGGAGATTATATCAAACTCTGCCGTTCGTGCCGTTCGATGACTTCTGTGTCCGTGAACGACTAGAAGTCGATTTGTTCTCCGCAAACGATAATTCGTTGACGGAGCAAGATGTTTGGGAAGCTAGCGAGGGCCTAAATTCTCGGGTTTCTATTGATTAAGACTGAATTTGAAGCGTTAGTCGGGTAGAAGTTCTTTGAACTACGCTCAATCATATACTCTGCTTTTGAAAATAAGCCTCGGCGGAACCACCCAGCCCGAAGCGTTGATTGACTTGATGGCCGTAACCCACTCGCGGTGTCCTGGCAACAATAATGGTCTCGGTTCGTATTGTTCTGATTGTGTCATTGCTCTATGGGCTGTATAGTAGCCCATTACGAAGCTAGTTTCGTCAAAATTTAAGATGTCATCTGGTCGGTTACCGTATTGCTGTATCGTTGCTTGCACGCATTCAGATCCCGCTCGAATGATCTTCGAATCCGCTTATCCTGAGCGCTAATAATTTTGCCGTCGAGAAAACCGCACTTGAAGAAGTTATAAACCCATTTTTCCCCGACGGTCTTGGTAGGGTTAGAACCGCACTTCGCAAAAAGAGTATTCGCTGTTTTTCGTACATGGGCTTGGACAACACGTGCATCTAGAGATATGGCACGCTACTGAAGAAGTAATTTACTTCGATCCACGTCAAGGTATGAAGGTTTGCGCGACATCCAGTGCGATTTGTAGTCCCGCCTGGACGACGCGGAAGCGAATTGCGGGGACTTTCAAATTGCTTCGCAGCCAGTCGGATCATGGCAAACTCTTAGCTATTCATAGCCTGTATGGCAAGTAAAAGGCGACCTTCTCACTGTATAGAAACTTGGCTATCTGACACGAACTGGATGTATGGTGCTTGGTCGAAACTGTATGGTGGCGCGGAGATGAGAAAAACTGGTTGGGTGGCCCACTCGTTTACCGACCACGTTAACGCAACTAGATCACAATTCTGAAGCCAATTCAAGTAAGTCCATTTCTCGGCAACAATCCATTGTGGTGAGTTGGCAGCTTGCTTATAGACATGCATTTTTGTCTTTTGTAGAAGGCAACGATGTGATAGCGAATGAGCTAAGTTTTGCATTTATAATCTCACCCACTACTTCTGGTGCAAAAATATATTTCGAGCATTCTAATAGTCAAAGGTTTCTGCAAATTGATCAGAGATAAAGCACCCTTATACTAGTGAATACAAGGCTCTTGTAGGGAAATTCTGTGTTGCTCAAATATGCAGTTGTATATAATCGCGTCTTATTATCATGTTCCGCGGTGGTCGATTCGCCCTTTGATGATTACGTTATTTGTAGTCATAGTCCCTAGACCATTGATTCGTCGCATAGAAAACTACTGGCAGAGAAAATGTGCAGATAGCATGATTTGATTCTCCAATTCTTATCAATAGAGATAATAGCGACCAGTAATTCTTATTCTGTACTTACTCCAAATGTGACTAAAGGACTCGCAGTAACATTGCCAATAGGCTACGCAGCTGTGACGAAATGCGGCTTGCCTGATCTCGTGAGGTGTCTCTATCAGCCCAGATGACGTCGAGACAACACGAGAGAACAATTAGAATTCGCCATGCCGAGAAAACATATCGCGGTACAGTCTCCGAATTTGTAGGTATTACGAAATTTTGAGCTAACCGGTCTATCTATTGTCCCGTCCCTTGCGGGACTGGACCCACTCTATTGAAACGATAGTCTCCATCAAAAGATAGGCACCGTTTTTCCCACGATGAATCGCAAGAACACCGCCGTTTTCAACTTACTTCCTCTTTCAATCACTCTTACAAGCAGACCTCATTGACAGGCCACCTACCGAAGGTAGAGTAAGAGAGAGTCTCATGCATCACACTGCGCCCGCAGACACGTCAAAGAACCATTGTCTCAAGGCCTCGAAGTGCAGCTTGATTGCCAATCAAAATGGTACCGACAAAGTCTCACTGTACTCGATGTCAAGAAAGCTTTCCTTCGTCCGGAAAGCGTCGACAGCATGTCAAACACTCCCCGCGGCACAATGTTTGCCATATCTGCTCCACACGGCCCGATTTCGCGAAAAGAGAGGAACTTGACGATCATCTAGAAGAAAGACATCATATATGTGTACCTTGCAATACCAGATTCCATACGCCTAGCGAGCTTACCCATCACGATGTTGCGAAACATGGTATGTGCCTGACTTGTCGCTGGTCCTTCAAGAGCTGGGGCATTCGAAACGAGGTTTGCGATTCGATCTCTTTTTTTTTTTTTCAAAAAGGGGCTTACTGACCTGTTTCGCTAGTATGCGGAGAAAAATAATTTCTGCCCAGCGTGTTCGCGCCGCGGCTTGAAGCACTCAGCGCTGATGTTGCATCGCGAGGTTGGAACATATTGCCCTGATTTTCAGTTTCAGTGCTCGGGTTGCCATATCCAATTTACGCTGATAAATGAATACCTCCAACATGCAGAGAGTGGATACTGTCCAATCTCAATGGACTAAAAGCGCCCTCTCAGTGTCGATATCCGCCTCGCGAACGCACGCCTCACTTGTGTTATACACGCAATCGTCTCATCTGCTCTAGCTGAATGTTTTTGTATTCCTCATAGCGAGCTATGTGATTTATCTTGAGACTCTGAATTCCAGACATATTCGTAGACATTGGGCTCACAACGAATCGGGCTGTTGAGTGGCTGCCTCGAGCCATCGATCACTGAGTTAGAGTCGGGTATCTCGGATTCAGCCTTGACTGACAACTTAGTCCTGATAGTAAATCAGTCACGGCTAGGTATTGGTACCTCAATGCAAGGAAGCCTGATTTAGGAGCCTACAAGGGAAAGACCCGATGCTGGTCCCCAGTTTGAAGCGGGTCGTGGGAAATGCGGCATTGGCGTGTCGGGATCATTCCTCCTCGTTGCATTGTTCAAGCGGGCTAGTATGTAAGCACATAAATACATATCAGGATCTCAGCAAAGCACTATTAGTATTGATTCTGCGGAGGCCGTCTTTCGGCCACACACGTGAGCTCAAATACCATGACACGTATGATACAAGAAACAAATCCATAGGGGAAACATCGCTGCTTGAGTCTACGTACACGCGAAGTGGCTGCGATGAGGGCGCGTAGGCAGCTTACATAATAACACATCCTAGAATATACTAGACCGTAAAATTAGGATGTCTCATGTGTATGGGAGTATAGCAAAGTCATCGGCGAGATGGGTTCATTTTTCTTTGCTAAAATCAAATGCTTGCTGCGCGGCGCCCTGCATGAATTAGCAAATGATTTTGCAGGTTGTTGGACAACGACTGATCTCCTGACCCTTTCCAAAATACTCGCACAAACAACATATTGCAACCCCGAAAAATGCTTTAGATAATATTGGAGACCCCGGCGCCCCCAAAAAGATGGCTGAGTTCCTGTCCTCAACACTATGCTGATCTGGTTGTGAATGATCGTGTCGCTAGTCCTGGCTCAGGTGGGTGGTACATTTGACTCTCCATTCGATCATAACCCTCCTACCATGATTGCTCACATATTGTGATTCGTGATAGCTAATTCTTCAGTGGCTTATATGAGTTAATGGGGAGAAGTTATGATCTTTTTGTGTGAAATATACTTGAGTAAACTCCAAACTGTGGTAGGAGATCAACAATTGTGCAGGGACGTAAGCGCTGGGCGCATTTGTTATTAATATTACGGGATTGAACTATCGGGCAACAGTGTTAAGAGCTTGCTGGAAAAAGGCCGAAAAATCTAGATTTCATAAAGAAGCTAGTGATCAAGTCGCATGGGAAGCGATTGTTCACTTAGCTCCCATGCAGAATCTTTCAAGGCCTGACATTGGAGGCAGCGATGATACAATTACGCATTTGAAATTAAGGGAGGCTCCATCTACAGGTCCACTGTGGTGACAATATTTATAAATGAGGGAAGGTGGGAATAGAAGAGAAAGTGGCCACACTACACCTTTGTTCGGCGTTGTCTTGGCCAATCTTTAGACGGCATTCTTCGTCATAAGTCAGGCGGCCTATCATTATTGAAGGTAGCATTTCCACAACCAATCCGGAACCAATTTTCATTATTCCATATTATGACCAGAATTGTCTGTCTTATCCGCCAGTGTCATGGCGAGCGATCGCATGAAGATAGGGAGATCGTATGAAAGAATCATGCAAAGCTGCCTTTCGACGTCTGTGTTCAGTCTGACCTTATATAGGACTCTCCTGAAAATTACGACGCCGCTGTTACAGATGAGGGCATCAAACTATGCATCAATCTGAATGAGGCTGATTCCTGACTTTGTCGGCTTCAACGAGTCTCCTCTCAAGAACCCGCTTGAGGATCTTCACGTTCCACGTATTGAATTTGCCCATCGTAATAATAAGATCTCCAATCAAAGGGACCAGGCCGATCACAAAGTACAAACATACGCTCGTAAGAATGAGGGTATATGCGCTCCAAGGTAATCCGCGATCAATCTTCCTACACTCATTTATGACCAGAACCGCAAATAGCAGGTCGCAAAGGTCACCGAATCTTTCGAAGACCGAGTTAGCCTTTAGTCAAGTTTCCTGGGTCGCATTTGCCATACACTGGAACGAGCCCAATCACACTGCCAACACCATATCGTAATTTCCAAACCTTCATTTGTGTTTCCCACCTGACGACCCATTTATGGACGCGACAAAATACCTCCTTGTCATTTCGGGAAAGCTTGGCTATGAATGACGCCAGCTCGGATTTCTAGAAATTAAACTTTCTGAGTTACTCTCGCCATGCTGTCCTGCGCTACTCTTACCGGAGTCTCATGTTGCTGAGTTTCATCCATCACCGGAGGCTTGAAGAGAGCTAACATTTTGAACAAAGCGGATCGAAGCAAGAATTGTCAGGAGGAGGGTCGGTCAAAATATCCAAATAATACCTAGAGTATAAATAGGCTGAGGAAGATCCAGACTGTTCAAATGCGAGGAATGTGAGATCAATCCAGAGCTTGAGAGGATAGACCTTTTATAGCAAGGCTCCGTTTATTGTGCCTATGTCTGCATATCAGTAAACACTACTCGTTGATACTATTTTCGGAAATTTCTGTCGATTTGCTAGCAATTTCGCCCACTTGGGTGGGCCCTTGATGCTTCCGAAGTACAGTAGATCAACGATACGCTTTGCAAAAAACGGCTTTCCTTTGCCACTCAAATACTTACGTTCGCTTGCCCACCTTATTGTCAAACAGCGGACTTCCGCTAGGATCACATGCTGAATTCAGGGCTAATAGAACCTGCACCGCCGTCGAGCCACACTCAGTGAACTGAAGAAAAGATTCATGACAGGGAACGAGCCCACAAAGGGAATTGACCTGATTCATAGTGGTACAAGTAAAGGAGGCGAGAATGCCTAGTCCTCGCGATTCTGACACGTAATTTTGAACATCAATATGAAGAGACTGTTCACTGATTCCGGTCGCTTCTTCGCAGCTAGGGATTTATCGTATTTATCAGATCTTCGCCGATACTACTGGCATTTTCCTTGTCAACATGTTACACACAGCTCATTCATTGTTCCATATTAACTAGGCTTTCGTCTCAACTTTCAAGCATTTAATTTACTTCTAAAGTGTGCTGAGAATAACGCCTTAAGTGGAACGTTGTTGAAATTGGGCGTGGGCTCCAAAAATCCGGCTGAGTGGGACATACGAAGACGAGTGAACATCGGTCTTGAATTGGCAGGAGTTGTCGCTAAATGTGGATGGAAGTCTTGATCGATAGGAATAGATCGCATTGTTAGCCAGATTCAGCCCAGGCGGTTGACTGCACCTGGCCAGCAGATTCTTAAATACGCCTCAGTTTTAGATTTTGGGTTTTATCTCGATCTTGTCCAACGATTATCTGCGGCATTTCAAGGCCATCCTGCGGTGACTTCGCAGGCTAAAATGTACGAGTATACTTTAGAACTATTGGAGAAGTTCTCTCGGTTGTCAGGTCCGGAGATGGAAATGAATTTTCCGTCACGCCTAGATGATGAATGCACTCTACAGGGCTCGCGTGAAGCTTGCTCAATTCTCAGAGATTATATTCGTGAGAACGAATCCACTTTTCATCAAGTTCTCCAAGAGATGCCAAACTCCGAAAAGACCCTTTTGTGGTTAATACACGCCCTCTTACATCCACAGCAACCATATTTGTCAAAAGACACGATTTACAGAACGGAGCCGAGCAAACACGAAATATCCATGAGCCTGCAGAACTTGATCTCAGAGATAGAAGAATGTGCGTGGTTTTTCCTCGGATTGCTCTACTCAAAGAAGTTGTCGGTATGTTGAATGACTGTCCTGCTCTCACATAGCTTTCGCTGACACGCTTTTCTCGGCAGTTCTACTAAGACCTTTCAAGCATTATAGCGTATATCTGAACATAACCCCACTTGAATCAATGGATGACGCTGAAGATGAATTATCGAGACAAAGCTATGGGTCGAGAAATCATGGAGACTTAGGCAAGGAAGCGGCGAAAGAGGGGCAATATCCGCAATTTCATGCCAACAGAAGCCAGGAGCCCTGCCCACTTCTTCAGATAAAATAAGAGGGCTTTGCCATGATACTTGAAAGTACTTTGAACGCTATAAACTCGATTAAGCTATGCTCAATACAGACGACTGCTGCTAAGCATTTCGTACTGCAATCCATCGTTCATCGAATTCTTGTCTTCGATATCCGCTCACTTGAAAGGCTGAGAACTGCTACCTTTACATCGGACCTGAAAGATACATTGGCCATATTAAATGGCAAGCATATTGATGTATTTTCGGTGAATAAAGTACCCAATGTCAACATAACGCAGTCCTTGAGAATTGAAGACGGAGAATTGAAGACCGAACAAATACAATAGACGAACAACACTCCTGTACAATTTGCTCCTAATGAACCACGATATCGCTCTAATCCCCATCTCATGAATTTGGAAGGATATAGATAGTCTCCACCAACAGCAGTACCATTAATGAACCGGCCCGCAACGATGAAGGTGTGAAAATAAAGGAAAGGCCAACGTAGCGACAAGATTGACAACTAAGCTGAAACGTGTACAATATGGTGAATTTTTGTGGTCGAATCAATGTACTCTTAAAATGGCTAAAGGCCACTGGAAATTGCCGGGGCTCTGAACCGCTTATCCATGACTTGATTTGGGCTATTCACACTGGCTTCTAGATAGGCAACCTGCGACATTTCGAACAAGAACATCTGCCGTTTTGATTCCACCTACGAGTGCAATATGTGTTAAAGGTGGCCATCCGTACAAGTAAGTCTGGGTGGTCTGCCTCGGCCCTGTGGTAGATTGAAGATTTCGCGATCTGAGCAGGGTCACTGTAGCGTGCACAATATGTAAGGGCTGTCCATCCAGCACAATTTTCCGGTTCATGTCGGCGCCATTCTCAAGTAGCAGACTGGTAGGCCTTATTTTACAGCAGAAATAAAGGCAGTCTCCCTTTGTGTGCTGGATAGGTCGACGTTTGCCCCTTTGTCGACCAAAAGCTGAAAGATTTGCGTATCACCCATGGCTATAGAATGACGAAGACAGGTCCAGCCGTCGCTGTCGGACTGATTAACGTCTACCCCCTCCTAGATCAAAAACTCCGTAACTTCGAGTAGCATCACCCCCAAGCATGTACAATACATAAGAGCTGTCCACCCTTTGCTGTTCACATCGTGTAGATCGTTCATTTTTGCATTGTTCTCGATGTCAAGTGTGGCTGCCTCGAAGTGGCGATTTTTGATGAAGCTGATAAGATCTGTGCATCTCCAGTTCGGTAGGGGATCGACATCCATCGAGTCACTGGGCTTCTGTTCATTAAGGGATGGCAGTATGGTTTAGGAATAGTACAGTCATTTTCAAATTTAGTTTGACCGCAAAACCTCTAGAATTGAATCCCAGAAAATACATCCTGTAATAACGAGTTTTATTGGATATGATATTCAGCGCTAATTAGGGTCAACGCTCTATTAGCAGCCGAAGCCAGCGCAAGCACAATAAAATACCCATCTGGAATTTACAATATTTCGCCCCCACAGAGGTTAGCGTTTTGGTCGGTAGATCTTAGGCCGAACGATTAACTGAACCGGTCGTTGGCTTTAGAGTGGTCGGAGCACGAGTACCGCCCGGCGCCCCCGGAGACAGTTACAGTAATTTGGGGGTAGCTGTTTGAGAACCTACCGTTATCATGGTTGGGTACAGCTCGAAGCGATGTGGATACGCCACGGCACTATTACTAATACGTCCACCACCCCCTCTCCTTCGCTCTTTGTTCTCATCAACGCGGCCAAGTGGAAACCTTGACTGTTCCCCATTCGCATAGGACGCACCCTAGAACAACACACCACCAGTCGTGGCTACGATTCCCTCAAGATGGTCAGGAAACAAGCAGTGCATCTTCTTTCTCTGCCCACTGGAATTATTCAAATGATCCTGGCCTACATCCCATCCCACGATTTATTACAATACGTGGAAAGAACCTGCAAAGGGCTCAGGCAGCTTATAACCCCTCTCTACCAGATGAGATATGGTCGTGGGCCAGCGCCTTCTGCGCCAGTCAGAAGTAGTTGTTGGAAACGTTTTGCCATTCAGCATGAAGATTATCGCGGTCACAGCGATCACATCAGAGACGAGGTAGTGGACCAGTTCCTTATATCCTACTTTGAATCTCCCGACCATTACAACATGACGAACGCTGAAGAAGTTATATTTTACCTTCACAACAATCCGCATGTTCATTCCAGGGGCATTGAAGCAGTTGTTGCGGCTCTCAACATACAGAATCGCCGTCAAGATTCCGACGCTTTCATACTCGCGTACCGCGATTCTGTTGACATGCCACTTCAGACTGTGGCTTTACTTCAGGCACGCTTCAATCTGGACTTTCCCGTTTCTTGGTCTACATGTTCTGCAGGAATTTTGGAAAAGTGCTTACTTGCTGCGGCTACAAGTGGCAATATCAAACTGTTTGTCAACTTAGAGCAGCTTTTACTTGCGGCTGGCAACGATATTCAAATTTACGCGGCAGCCAATGCCGCCGTTCGGTCTGATCACGTGGAAGTTTTGCGAGAATTGGAAAGCACTTTTGGTGCTGAGTTTCGTGCCTTGCCATTGAGTTCTTTAATGGAAGCGGCCGTGAAGGCGAGCAGCGCAAATGTTGTTCAATTCTTCCTCGAGCTTGACCCTAGTATTGATTTGGAATACCCCAATACACTTGCATTATGCTTTTGCGATCTTGGTGTCCTTCGCCAGCTTAAAATGCATTCGCCACACATACAAGGTTCCTACTTACCTGATGGGCAATTGCAAATTGAATACGTCTTGGCTCGAAGCTTTGCGAGTTGGGAAGACAAGAGCAAGGTGATTGAATTCCTCGTTAGTCATGCTTTCGTGGACATCAATGCCACCGGAAAGCATGGGCTGACTGTCATGCATATCGCGGCTGGCGACAATGACATCGATGCCCTCAAGCTGTTCGAAAACCTGGGAGCCAACATGAACTGTTTGGGTGTAGTGGAGCAGACGCCAGCCGAGTTTGCCCTGTGCAATGGGTACAACATACCATTCATCGGATGCTCTTCACTCCCAGCACAGCTCTTAGCAACGAAGCGAAAAATGGCAAAAGCTATCATTGAAAACTATAGGGATGCTTCATTCACATGGCAGCGAAAATGTTCTGGCTTCCAACCCGCTTTGGACGAAGCGGAAAGCAAGTCGGCAAACCTTTGGGCAAAGAGAATTGGCCTGGAAACGTTGCAGGGACTGCTAAGTATAATTCCCACGCCCATGTTTAAGTCGGTCGAGAAGCTTCAAAGGATCCTCGCGGGTTTTGATAAGGAGTTGGTCGACCCGAATGCATTGCGGCTTCGAGATGTGGATGATGTTCAGGACATTTTGAACAAGTTCTTGAATCGGCAATATCCAGATGATCTTCTCACGCGTCTTGCATGTTATTCAGCGCCAAAACTGGCCGCAATCGAGATAAAGCACTTACAAAAATTCGTCAATTCGAAGACTGGTCGGGCCTTCCACCTCGGAAAATGTGCCTTTGCGAGAGAGGAGCAGATCATTTGGCTGGATTTCAACAGGGCTATCACTAGAATCTAAATAGACTGTGTTGAGAAATTAGAGGTGTTCTTTCGCCGAGGCCTTCCATGAACAAGTGCCATGGTCAGATACGATCTGTCATACGAATCATCTTACTTGTATTACACTTGAGCCCTCTTGGTGATAGGTATAAGTAGCCTTTGATTCTGAAGGTTTTTTTCAATTTCATGACCCTACAATTCCCTATACATTGGGCCCAAAGAGGCATCATATCTTCTTTCATATATCTCCATATTTGATTGGGTGGTACGATCGAAAGTCCGACGAATTGTGAATCGGTAGCGCGTAGATGACAGTTCCGTCTAAAACACATCGCTGTGGTCCCATGGCGTATTGTAAGATACACAGACTATCACAGAAAGTGGTCTAGAGCCGTAGAGTCGTGGAGTAGCGTATTCCGGATTGGGAGTCAAGTCCAAAGAGGGAACGGGTCAAAGCGAGAACAAAAACCCCTGTATCTTTACCGGAAGCGAACTTGCAGGATCCCCAAATCTGGTTCCAAATAGCAAATTGATTTTTTTTTTCTAAACTTTCCTTTGCCGGCTCTTTCATAAGTTCTAAGCCCCGTTCCGTCCAATTATGGACTTGTCTTTGATTAGAACATCGGAAAAATCTTCGCAAAAATGAGGACTTTACATAATCATGTCTTGAAAATTCAACGGAGACAGGGGCAGCATGGTTCCAACTCCAACCAGTGTCAATATGCCTCGTGTGCCAGCCTCGAGTGACAAGATTAGAACTCGGGCGGTCCCGCTTTCTGTCCCTTCTCCTTCTTTAAGAATCAGATTCTCATTCATTTGAGAGGTATAGTCTCGTACACTGTGGTATTTTCTGCCTAGCTCATCTCGATGAAGATCCTATGGGCTTATCTTACATTATTCCTGAGTATGGGGACTAAAGCCTTCTGCGAGAGCCTCAGCAGGGATGCGCGCCCATCCCTTCGGGGCTCTTCGAGTCGATCACAAACTGAATGGTATTCCCTGCCATCTAGCGGTCTTTACTCGACTGCCGGATTTGGAGTCGCTACTGAGGCAACTGGATCAGGAGTATCTTACATCGGCAATATCGGTCGTCCGTATGGCAGTAACATTATCGAAGTCTCTTCTTCAGATGCAAGCCAGTACAAGTATGTTGTAAAGTTCATGGGCCCGAGGAAGGATAACTGGAAAGTGGTCATATGGAACAAAGGAGGCCCTGATCGAGGCCAAGACGGATGGTATAACAATGCTTGTAAAAGCTTCACACTTTCGGCTGGGGAAGTCAAGTACATTGCATTTGACACAGACTCTCAGGGAGGCTGGGCCGCTGCAAAGGGCAGCACGATCCCAACGGATCAATATGGTGGGTACGCCAGCACTTGGGGCGAGTTCGCTTTTGGTACTGGGAAGAACAGCTGGTCTGCCTTTGATGTCTCTATGATTCAGGCTCAAAATGCCAACTTGGAGGTGCAGGGTATGAAGATTTGCTCCCTCCTTAATGACCAAGTCTGCTCGTACATCACCCCAGGGGGCACCATTGTCCATAATGCCTACACGAACTCCGAAGCGAACCTTGGGGGGATTGGTGGCAATATGCCCGCCGGGCCTGTGCGACTGGTTGTCACCATTGACTACAATGGTTAGGTTACGGCTTTGCAGAGGGTTCACTAGTAGCTTCTTTTTGAAAAGCCTTTAGATGATGTTCCTCACAATAGCTCCATAGCAGATTCTCAGACGTGGGGACAGGTAAGGCCGATATTTTAATAATTTGATCCAGTCCGACAGTTGAATTCGCTACAGTACATATCCTCGTCCCACAAGTAAAAACACTATCGAATCTTGAAGTCTATGTACCTCAGTTTATTGGTCAGCTTGTAGGCAACCGGCCGTGAGCCTGCATCGTGCGATGTTTACGTACCATTCACGTAGTTCTGCCCTAAAATTCGGTATGCATTCCGTAACAACCACGCAACTTGAATCTACTTCAGCAGCATGAGTTTCTTGTGCTTTGTAGAGACAGGTAGGTAGGGCAAACTATCGCGCTAAAGGCGAAATATGTGTTACCGAGTTTGCATTGGGTACGGATCCCCATACAGCTTTGCGACTTTCCACGGTCAGCCTCATGCGAGGTGCCGTTCTCGCACAAGCCGATAAGATGCTCGTTATCTTCACTTTCAAACCCGCATGAGATAACCTTTTGTCACGGCTATCCCTTGTCTACTCGTCTAAAGCTAGTCGTTGCCGTTCCCAGTGGGTTACGGTCAACGTCTGCGCCGTATCGATTCTACGTCGAGGATATTCATATTCGCGGGACCGCTCCCTTCGTGAATCGCGACGAAAGCAACTTTCGTTAGGAAAAGAAAAGTTAGTAGATTCATTCTCGCACGTAAACCGTGCCTTGCCTGCCTTGC
The DNA here is from genome assembly GCA_028828935.1 of Penicillium sp. IBT 18751x. Classification (NCBI taxonomy): domain Eukaryota; kingdom Fungi; phylum Ascomycota; class Eurotiomycetes; order Eurotiales; family Aspergillaceae; genus Penicillium; species Penicillium sp. IBT 18751x. The sequence continues at coordinate 129,622 of JAQJZS010000008.1, read as the reverse complement.
ACCCGCCCCATTCTACCTCAGCAGGGGGTTGCATGATGGAATTGCCTGAAACGCAACCATCCCCTGGCCTTGGCTTCCCATCTTCTGGCTTTGTTAGCTGGAACCACAGAGGCTTGGAACAAGAAAGTACCAGTCCTAGCCTTGGTATGCAGGTCTAGATGCTGAATTGAAAGTCTATAGGGACTAACAGGCAGCTAGTTAGCTACAAGCATTCGATAGCCGAGGATGTGAAACCGACAGAGCCATTAATTCCCGGTTCGAAAACTTTAGAGCGGTTACCACCAGAGATTCTCGGTGAGAGAAACCCGCTCGCATGCATGTTGAGAATGTTTCCTTGCGCTGACCCAATGTTTAAAGCTCATATCGTCTCGTATCTTGCCTTGGATGTGCCACCGACGGGCTACTCGCTCCGGAATGTGGACTTAATCTCGTGTCTTCTCGTCTGCCGCGCACTACACGCAGCCACACTAAACGTGTTGTACAAGACGATGTCATTTTCGCATTCCGCGACATTCTCAAAAGCACTGCTTCATATCTCGCGGTATCCCGCGCTTGGTACTCTGGTGCGCCGTCTGGATTTCTCACACTTTACCTCGATAGGCCTGGGTCGGACAAGGCAGATGAATACAGAAATCCAAAACCTGACCTCGCAGACCTTGATGCTATGGTTGGACCTACTACCTAATCTGCGGGAATGTCTACTACAAGAACATCTGGTGGGAGATCTCAGCGAGGAGGTAATCCGGAAGTTGTTTACCGGTCTTCCAGGCCTACGCGCCGTGGATTTTTGCGGCTGCTCTACACGGTTATTTTCTGAGGCATTTACCCAAGCTCTGACCTCTGACGCGTCTCTGGCGGTCATCCTACCTAACCTGCAATGCTTGTCGCTCCATGAGTGTAGTACCATTCCAGCACCCGTTCTGGGCCTTCTGCTATGTCGCTTAACACGCCTGACGCATCTGGACCTGGCCCGCACTCAAGTCGATGACTCGGCCCTGTTGGCCATTCCGGAGACCGCACAAATCACACATTTGAATTTATCACGATGCAGTCGGCTTCGCGCCTCGACTCTGGTCCGATTTCTCACCACTCATTCTGCGGTTCGAGATTCACTAGTGCATCTCAACCTCCTGGCAGACTCAGCTCCCTTTCGACTCTCGGAAGATGACTTGGCCACTCTCCTGCCTCGCATGCCGACAACGATGCGATCACTCAATCTAGGAGGAGCAAAAATCAACGCAAAGCACCTGCCTCTGCTAGTACCTCTGATAAAACAGCTAGAGGAATTAGGATTAAGTTCGGCTAATCTGTCGCTTCAAGAGATCAAGTCCCTATTTACCGACACAGCCGGCAATGGCCGAGAAGAAAGCATAACAAAAAGCACCCTCTGCTATCTTGACCTTACAAAAGTTCCCCATGTGACCGCGATGTCGATCGTCAACGGCAACGATTGCCTTCTTAATGATCAAAGCTGGCCACTACAAGTGATTGAGCTGAGTAGTGAAGTCACTGGCCCTCTATGTCAATCTAGCAAAGCTCAAGCTTCTGTGGGCTGGAAAGTACACAAATCCGGCCGTCGTAATTGGTACGTCCGAGATTCTTCTTCTACACCTAGCGGCTGGGTGGATGATGGTTCTCGGCCTTGGAAACTTGGCGCACGATGGTGGGGAATGCGAAAGGTCCCTGTTGTTGCAGGGGAGATTAGCGGCCTCTACAGTCACTACATGTTCAAAAAATGATGCTTCTGGTAGTGAAGATACAAGGAAATCTTGACTCGGGTTAGCCAACCACGCGGGAATATGCCACAGGCTTCATCGTATTTGAATGTCGCCCTTCATTCTACAATCACCTTGGATGTTTCTCTTCTCAGCCAGCGCGGAGTTAATGATCTGTGCTTGGAGACGACTGGTCCGTCGTGCAGAATTTCTTTGTTTTCGTGAGTGGTGTCGAAAATGTACAAGGAGCCTTCTCGTTTAGACTGAGGTTTGTGTCTCACCCTCGCGATATCGCTAGAACTCATTCACTTCTTTTTGTTACCTCGAGTGTTGTGCAATTTGTGTGCTATAAGTGAATCTATCGTGTCTAACAGACCAAAAGCAGTCATTGCCCTTTACCGGCATGTTTCCACTAAATTGCATCACTTTCACATGAGTCTTATTCCACTCCCCCTGGGAACGGAAATGTCTACACATGAATATTATATCGACGTCTAGGGTCTACAGTATGTGAATTGTTCCAGTGGCCTCCATTGATGGCTCTAATCTCTTAGTCTCTCCACACCTTTTGCATGTTGGGTTATGTGCAATAGCAATAAGCTCAAGAGATCTTTCAAGGGTAGTGAGGTCTTTTGGAGAGGTGGACTCCAATCACTAGTCACGCCGACTGTGTCAGAGTGTGCACTAAATTTCCTGGCCGCCTTTTGCCTAGATGAATGGTCGCGGTCTCCGTGCGCGATGACGGCAATTTTCAGAGTAGTGCACATAATTAACGCAATGAGTTCTATGATAGCGATAGAGAACTTTTGCTGTAGGCTATTGGAGCTGCAGTTCTGGCTGAACCTGGATGGATGCAGCTTCGGGCCACTGAGGTGATGTGCTGACCAATCTTGTGAAACTATGCAATTTTCGCGTAAGCACAGTGCGATCCAGGGTCATCCTCCCCTGAAAGCACGAGCTTCCCCGAACGACACCGTATTCTACAATTGTTCATTCAGCTGGCAGCCCTTTCTACAAAAAATAATTATTCAGCGTTCGACTTTTGCCTGTCGATTTCCACTCTACCTATTTGCAGAAGCTCTACATCTGATGAAAAGGAGTCGTATAAAACTCATCTAGCGACTTCCTACAGCGGAGGCATCTCCCTGAGTCAGGATCAAAATTGACGCAGCGATGTTTAAGCAGCCCTCAGTGGCCATGATTGCGTACAGGGGACGAAATGCCCGACCGGAGCCTGGCTACTCTCCTGCGCAGGAAGCAGAAAGAAGGCCTTCCGCTGATGAAAATCTAAGTAGGTCCCAGTTCACCATTGGCGCTTGAAGTGTGTTCTAAAGACTTCTCGCTAGAGCGGAATCGGTGCGCTAGAGAGAGAAATGCGAGCATGATACAACGGCACGGTTGGCTCTCTGGTCCGCAGGGCGGTATGCTCCACCACGAATATGAAGTATTTCAGGAGCTCCGAGATAGTGGAGGCGCTCGGAAACTTCATGGCTTTCGTCGTGAATGTCATAGAAACGGCCGCCAATATCGTCGCTATGTGAAAATGGAGCGGCTAGGACCCAGTCTTCACAACGCTATGAATCACAGATTGGCAAAACCGCGACTTGCAAGAGGCCTCTTCTTCCCATTAGAAGAGGTTGTGAGTATTGGCAAGCGTTTGATTTCCGCGCTGCGGCATTTTCACAAACAAGGCTTCGTCCATCAAAATGTTCAGCCGCGAAGTATCGTCTGTGACTCTTCCCAGAAGCGTGTACTTCTGATTGACTACGGAGCTGCTCGAAGTTTCCACGGAGATACCCAGAAATACAGCGTCGCGCAGACTGCCAAGCAGTCTTCCAGAAACTCGGCAGGCGCGGTCCGATCACCTGTGACTTTCAACCCGGACAGCCATCGAGATGATACTTTATCGCGGCACGATGACCTAGAATCGCTCGGCTACGTCCTCGTGTATCTCTTGCATGGGCAACTTCCTTGGCAGCACCTCTTCCCCAAAGCCGGTTCTGACATATTTGCAAGAAGGTCCTCCATCTCAATCGAAGACTACTTTGATAAGTTGGAACCTTTCGATGACTACTTCCGTTTACTGAAGACAATCTCCTTTGACCAAACGCCGAACTATACAGGCCTGCAAGTGGCACTGGAATCCTTGATCTTGTGAGGAGAGCTGGCCGTGGAACTTTTGATCTACCGTGCCATTCTTTTTGCCGGAAGACAAAGAGATACATACGACGGAGATTAAAGCGCTTCAAACACCAGAGGTTCGTCTACATGAGATTCACAAGCCCACGATGGTCTGCACGTAAGAAGGACGTAACAAACGACTAGTCAAGAAGAGGGAGATGTGTGCTTGGTCACGGTGACGGATTGAAACAAACACCCCTGGTAGTCTGGCAGCATACTACGGGCTATTGCCGTTCGGCAACAGTATTTTTCTGGGTTTTTTGAAAAAGTAGTCTACGATCACAAACATTTGATAATCGCCGGCTCAACGCCCACGTTCTGGCCATCTCAAGGGAGCCCTAATCAATTAAAAAAAAGCGCTTACGATACTTCTTTAGAATCTATTGGCCTGTATTCCAGCTCAATGTGGATGAAAAGGTGTACAAATTCTACAGCGGGTGCTAAATTGCCTCAATTGCCGCTTCTTACGGCGATGGCTGCTTCGTGCCCAGAACAGATGAAGGATGAGCACATCATTATCAATATACCTATACTAGGTATTCATATCGAGGCATGTCTGGAACAGGAGAACGACAACAAGTTTCATAGTCTCAAAAATGTTCAGCCCTTACATTAGATGCTGTGTTTCAGATCTTTTCCCGCAGGATACACTGCGACAATACTAATTGTACCCATTGACGATATAAATTGTCATCACGATCCGACGTTACGGCGAAGATATCTGGAGGTAGTCGCAAAAGATCAATTTCCCCTTAGGGGGATGGCAACTGACCATACTCTATGCTTCTGAGGATATCAGCAAGATCAAAGCTCCACATTAAAACAAAGAATGCCTGTGCCAGTTGAGATCCATGACAAAAGGGTCGGCGTCACTTGTGGTAAATTATTTCACTGGAGCATGTCAGAGAGATTTTCAGGCATAGCGTAGGCGTTGTATGAAGACGATATGGTACAATAGTATGGAGTGGTCATGCTGTGGCCGTTTGCGATCTTGTTGTCCTCGAAGTACTCGTTATCGTCAAACTGTCTACAAGTCCATTTCTTGGCGATATTGTCAGAACATTCACAAATCCTGTCTTTTTGGAACAATAATTATATCATAGCACTGCACATCTTATTCAGCACATGGTCTGGACTCGAATCGAATTCATTCTCATCTAGCCGAAGACATCCAGTCCCCGGAAAAGGTTGAGAGCCACATGTCTATATTCATACCTAGCTTGTAGAAATTTGGTAATTTGTCGGTAGTTTGTTTCTGCTTGATACTTTCACGATAATATTCACGTAGTGAGGCCTGTGGTGAATAGATATAAAGACAACCACATTAGCCGATTGCCACTGCCTTCTAAGAATCACCAAACTGTGTCGCGCTCACGAGCACGGAAAGAAGGTTCTGTCCATTTTTCCATCCACCTTTCTCTACGCGAAGCGAACCAACATGCCTTACCAGATTCTGAAAATCCTCATGTTGCATGGTCAGTCAGCAGTATACACAGTTTTTGTGGGAAGCGGCTGATCAGAACACCAGGGCACCAGCAATCTGCTCCAATATTTGAGCCTAAGACCTACTGGATCCAGAGAGCATTCCACCAGTTTGCCAGTGACCGAGACGTATCCTTTGAATTTCAATTTTTGTCGGGCAAGCTACCGGCGTACCCCGATAGAGAGGAAGAATGCGACCAATGGGTCTGGGGATACGGAGATCCTCGTCATGGTGAGATCAAAAAAATTGAGCAGTCGATCCAACACATCCTTGATACCCTCGATCGTGATGGCCCTTTTGCGGGGATTGTTGGGTTTTCTTCGGGTGCGGCAATGGCAGCAATCATTGCGTCTCTACTCGAAAAACAAGGAACTATCCCAAACTATCCCTGGAAGGTAACTTTTCCTCTGGACTTATACGGTCATACTGCTGTCCCGGGAATAGGAGGGCTAATTCGAGGGGTCTTACTAGATTCAAAGCGCCAAACTCAAGTTTGTTATTTGTCTCAGTGGGTTCAGGTTAGGTTCTGCTTATGACGCGATTTACCAACCGGCGATTTCCACCCCCACGCTTGCCGCCATCGGATCGCGAGATCCGGTCATCTCACCAGTTCAAACGAGGCTCCTGGCTGACCAATGTCAAAATGCAAAGCTTTTCGAATTTTCGGGCACGCATTACGTTCCCCAGAGGGAGGAATTTCCAGCATTTTGTCGAGTTCTCGGCGATTTCCTAGAAGATGTTCTATACCCTTCGCAAATTGAACAGGCGAAAGGGTCAGGAGCCATCGATCATTTGTGTTCTTCCGAAGGAGTGACACTGGGAGATTTTGTTCAATTGTATCAAAACCCCACATGTCGCGATTGGCAGAGGCATACGATAGTGCGCCCTGCTAGGCTGTCACGCTTGAGGCGTAGAGGTTACAGTGCTAGACTTAAGTCTACAACTGGAAACTGACTCACAGACTCAGATAATGAAACAAGATTGAGACCCTTACTGAGAGCAATAAGAATCGTGATTATTCTAGAGTGATTAGTAGGCATCTGCATAGCGATCCATTATGATATAACGCCAAAGAGGACAGCTTTGCATAGCAAACTATGTGGTTGACGACCAGTTCAAGCTGCTCACTCAATATCCATGACCAGACAAAACCCTTTTCTCCTGCGAATCTTCATTGATAAAGCCCCCAATAAACCCGCATATCGTGACAAGAAATTTAAGCGATCACAATTCTCACTTTGTGAAATCGCTCTTCCCCTGCAGGTCTCATGTTGTCTGTGATCTGCAGGTTCTTGAGGCGTTCTATGGGATCGCCGCCGCTAATTTTAGTGCCAAGTGACATTCCTTTACGATCCCAGCAACAACGTAGCCAAACGATGGCACCGAAGCAGACAAATTGTGAAACCGCAAGCACCAGCGCAGTCACCAAGATATCGCTTGTTCCCAGACCGTACACGAGATTTATTGCTATGTTCAGAATGCCAAAGAGACCGGCCGTAAGACATAGCCTAGCGATGAATGTCAGTCACAATTTCACCAATCACGCGACACCCCATACTTATTCGCTAAAGTGGAGATTCGCGGTCTGAGTGCCGAGAAAGGAAGAAGAAACATCGGGACAAATCCACTTGCGACAAGCGCAAAAGCAATTCCGATTCCTACTTGAGACTTTCTGGAGTGTTGACTCTCTTGTTGCAGTACAGGCGGAAAAAGGATGAAGCTACTCAGACTTAGTATAAAGGGTATGTGCGTATCATTTGTACTCACCCTGTTGTGATCATCGCGGGCGGTAGGAAGTTGATCGCAATCCAGTACCATTTCCTACACGTTTGGCGCACTTGATCCCTTTCCTCTATTTTCCGGACCATTTTGTCTGAATCTGCGTTTGCTTCCAAGTTCTCCATACTAGGTAGTAAACGACGAGGCTGCCGAGATGAATGCAAAGGCAAAGGAGACAAGGTCATATATCAAGGATGACCCGGTTGACCACCTAGGTATTGGAGAAATGAGTCATACGCATAGATGAAGAAGAAAGGTCTGTATTATAACGCTAGCAATGGTTCCTAAGGCCCTCATTACATCTCAACAGTCACCTGCGCATGAGGCTAGCCTAAATATGGCTGCATAACGTGCATCTCTCTCAACGCTTTGGTGTCATACTCTAGAAGCCAAGGCCGAGAAGCCAACCATATGACAAGGCTTTGCCATCACATTCTACTGGTAGTGTTGCATTCTCTTCTTGATACATTAGTTAAACGTTTCTCAAAATTATTCGAGGTTATTCAAATTCCATTGCGTAAATTCTGCCCTTCGCCTGCTGTTTGCAGTACTAGCGCGAACGTGATGGAGGCGGATTTCTTGAGACTTCTAGACGATAATTTCTGTATTTCATTGCTGGACAGCTACACCATGCACACCAATTTAGAAAAAAATTGAGTAGAAAGGAGCATGAGGTGTCTATAGCGTACAAGTGATACATTCGCGGGTCACTGGAGTTTTGAAGGGTCAAGTTTCGCTGGCGTCGCATTTCGGCTGATTCGGCTCATCCTTCATATAGGTCTAAATATAGTAAATGGCAGGTTCAAAAGGGTCATCTAATGAGTTTGACGATTGACTGCTTAGGGAGATGGACAGTTTGCGGTCGTTGAGAGAACTACCTCTATCATATGTCGCCACGGTTACTCTGCTCGCTGCAGCAAACATACCTCATTATTTCTGCTTTATGTCTGGCTAAGTTGAGGTTCCCGCTTCTGAAGTCCTATGTGGATCATGCAAGAATTTCAAAAGCTCGGACTGACTTGATCTACGGGATGACCTCACTGAGGTAAACCAGTGGCTCATGGAAGTGACTTTGCTAGCTTTAAACCAGCATCACCAGCGCAAGGGCCACGGTAGACATTGCTATGGCGACTGCCCGAAGGTATAAGATATACCCTTTGAATAACGTCCGATGGAATGTAACATAGATACAGTATAATTTCAGTTTGCAAATACCGGTTCATCTTGATTCTCCATCTCTCCTGTCTGCTTTGGTGCTGAAAACACTGACACACAAATTATTACGGGTGAAAGAGGATCGCTTACTTGACGGTGCCAAACTACAAAGGTTGGTAATGATACACCAAAAAAATGCTGAGGCAACACGTGGGAAGTTTTAACACGCACGTATCGCTTTCAGGCACACTAAGAATGACCACAGGTGACAGCTGAAGATAGATCTGCAACTAATTCAAGAGCTAGGATTGTAGCAGTCCAGTCCAAGTAATGCCCTACGCTGCAAATCCTGAAGGTAGTTGTGAGATAGTTGTGAATAATTGCAATTTGGGGTTTTGAGGCATTCTCTGTCGTGGCGAAGCCAAGCGATCTGTCCAATTCCCCAGAAGACCTTTTGCAAGGGAAATCTGCCTTTGAACACAGGGAATAATAGATAGGCTTCCACATTAGGTTGCTATTCATGTGTGTCTCATTGAGACACGTTCATAGTTGAACACCAAAATTCCCAGCCACGCACTGTTGGTCCGCCCCCTGCCCAAGAAGAAGTTGTACCATATCTTTGTCGCTCATGATCGTAGCCCACTCAAGAGCCGTCTGACCATTCCCATCGGGCTCGTCAGGGCATGCTCCATACTGAAGAAGCAATTCCGCAACAGATAAGTCGCGGTGGATGACTGCCCAGATGAGAGGCGGTCGGCGGTCTGTTGCGGTCTGTCTGATATCCACGCCGTGACGAAGTAGCAATTGCACCATATCTAGGTTGCCCTTTATCACGGCCCACACTAGCGGTGGGCGCTCTACTTCATTTCCGCTCGCCAAGGGTGATAGATCTGCTTTATGGGAGAGAAGAACTTCTACAATGGCAAGGTTATCGTATATGATGGCCCAGGTGAGAGGCCGATGACCTCGGTCATCGCGTAGCTCCACATCGCACCCGCCTTCCACGAGCACAGTCACCAAGTCGAGTCTATTGTCCATGATAGCCAGAATTAGTGGTGTGAGACCAAAGCGACCAAGGTGATCCGCGCGAGCTCCCTGGCTCAGCAGCGCGCGCACTAAGCTCGTCCTTTGACGCTTGACCGCGCAGAAAAGCACACTTTCGCCGTCTGCGTTTAATATATTCAAATCCGGGCTTGCGTCCAGAAGTAGCTGAAAAGCTTCTTCTCTATGATACCGAAAAGCAGTTAACAGCGGAGTGTCTCCCGTCTGGCTTTCTTGTTCATTCAACAAGGCTTTGTGCTGCGGATGTTTGATCAGGAGCTTCATGACTCCCTGAAGGCCCTTCATAGCTGCGATGTGTAAGGCGTTCATAGCATGCAAGTTATGCACTCGGATGTCGATAGGTTTCATCTTCGTCAAGAAATCCACTGCTGGTCTCTCATCCGGACTGGTGAGGATCTGAAGCAGCGTGTATCCACGCTTTAGGGGGGCATAATTATACTCTGCATCCACCTGGAAGTAGCGCCAAGGACGGTCAAATCCCTAACAGAGAGTTTCTCTGCCACAAGGAGCCATAACTCGGCTGGTAGATGGACCCTCACCCGTTTGGTCATCTCAATGAAAGCACGTCGGCAGGGAAGCACTTCTCACAACAAGCCTGCTTCTTTATACCACGAAGCAAGAATACAACAATACTCTTCACGTGACGAGGTTCAATATTTTCGTACAATTTTGCGAGGCTTTTGTTATTTAAAGGTATGATAGAGACTTCTGCACCCACACTAAACGGGTCACATATGCTGTCACGCCCTATGGCTTCGACTCTAATAACCCAATGATGATGCATACTGTCTCTCTTTCCAGACAGACTGACTCACCTATTGTTAGGTCGACATCTTCTTACCATGCTATCTGTGGACCCAAAATTCAGTGTCAAGGACTCCAGCACGAAATCTCCCACGTGATGGGTAGACTAACGCTAGTATCCTTGCTTCTCGGAGACCCCGTATATAGAAGACTCTGCACGCAGGATTTAGCTTTCGTCTTGTTGATCGAATTCTTATGTGAAACTACATGAGTGGCTATTAGGAGATGATCAAGGGAATTCCACAGCGGGTGGCGAGGCACGATTGCAATCAAGAGCCATCGTGCTCTTGTCCGTTCTCCCGGATGTACTTGGGATTGGCATGATGGCTGTCTATCATTATAGCTTTGAGACGTTAATACACCGCATGGAACATAATCAGAAGATCAATGTTTGTAAATCATGATTGAGACTCATGGTATTTGCGTACGGAGATTCAGGGATAGTTGGCTGACATGATTTCAAATGCTTTGCCAATGCCAAGGTAAAATCATGACTGCACCTAGAATGTGATACCCAGCTTACTGAGCCTGTTTCCTGTTAGACGAGAGGCTTTTTTAGGCCTTCTAAGAAGGAACTATATACGAGACCCAATACGTTCGTGACACGCAGCTGAGGCGAATCGCCTTCCCAGTGGGATCCCTTAGTCGCTGTGGATATCTACGGAGACCTTTTCTCCAGCTACTCAATTGACAGTTTTGAAGAGTTCAGAATGGTCAACTTACATTGTGACAATCCAGGGACTGCCTTTGCGTGAGTAGTCAGCAAATTATGCACATTCAACTCTCTGACACCAACCCCTAGGATCTTCAATGATGCAGATGCTGCTTCGTCACCGGACATCAATGTTCACCGGATAGAAACGGCCGTCTCTAATTCAATCGCTGAAGAATCGCCGGAAGGGGTGTCGTTCCCTCCACGACCCGGTTATGGGACATTAGGGCAGCCAAACATCTTGCACACGAACTACCTCTCTCTCACTCTCAACGATCGACGGCTCTTTTGCTACAACATCCATATCGAAGGCACCGCACCAGACCAAAGTGTCCGTGCAGCGACAGCGAAGCAAATCGTTTCACGACTGCTTACCGAGCAATTGCATTTGTCCCCGGACGAAATCGTAACCGACTACCATTCTTTACTATTTTCATGCGTGGAAATACCTTGGGCCCGAACATACCGAGTCACAAATCCAGGAAACGCCAGCGGTATTTGCGGATATTCTTTAAGCAGCTACAAGGTCTATGTCAGTCCAACCGGCACCCTAAGTAGTAGGGAAATGATGAAGTATTTGAATTCCACGCAGCACGAGACGAACGCGCCGCTTCTCCGTCAGTTCATGAAAGCTCTAGAGGTCATACTAGGTCATTTCTTCAGCAAAGAGGCTGACCCTGTTCGCACTGTCACGCAACCTAATGATGCACAGTTCAACTTGAACAAGTCACCACCTTTTGGATTTGATTGGAACTTTAAAGATCATCTAACCATCAGGGCTCATGCGGCGGCCGCGCGCGTGCTATTCAATGCCAAAATCCGTCATCCCCCATGGCGCCAATTAGGTCCGCTGTCTACTATGATCAAAGCATACAAGTCAGATCGTACGACGCAGGCCGCCCATCTAGCAACGTTCCTGCGAGGAATTCAAATCCAGGTCACACCGTCTGTCCAAAACTACCATGGCCTGAGACGTAGAACTGGCATAGAAATTATCAAAGGTCTAGCAGCCCCTAGCGACGGCGCGCAACTTCGGCACCCTCCAAAGGTGGCACGTCTTGGAGCCGGACCACATGAAGTGGAGGTCTTTCTGGATGCAAGACAGACCCTGCGTGCGGTTCCATCACCTCAGGGAAAATACGTAACACTGGTATCATATTTCGAGAAAGGTTGGTTGCGCGCGCTACTCATGCAAGCAGTAATGGGTCTGACGATACAGAATTCCACATCAACCTAGACTTGGACTTGCCCGTGGTGAATGTTGGAACTCCAGAGATACCTCTCTACTTTCCCGCTGAGGTATGTATAGTGCAGACTAGGCGGTCACTCAGCGCCAAGCCGTCCTCAGCTCAGCGTCATCGCCTTGTCATCCCGCCAGAGATCGAAGTCGCGGGCACGAAGAAAACTCTGGCAAAGTTTGGGCTACAATCCACTCTCAACTCTACGTTGGTGAGCACATCGTCCACCCCATAACCGAAGGACGGGCAAAGCGAATTCGGTTAACTCGTATCTAGTCTGCCTTTGGAATTGAAGTGTCACCAGAGTTTGTGACGGTATATAGTCGTGTTCTCACGACACCGCGGGTGATCTACGCACGGGGCGTTCCAGCTCGCGTAGTCCAAGCATCATGGAGTTTGAACACATCCCGACTCATCAGAACTGTCGCACGACGAGCCTGGTCCTGGCTTTACATCGATTCGCTGCACTCGGATTTACTAGATATAACACCCACAGGATTCGCCAAGTCCCTGAAGCAATTGGCGATTGTGCTTCGACGAATGGGTATATTTACTTCCGGATCAGTACCAGGCCGGATCATCCGATGCGCTGAAAATCCCACCAAGGCTTGGATGGATGACGCTCTCTCCTTCCTGCAAGCCAAAAATCGCCCGTCCATCATTCTTGTCATTCTGTCAGCCGGAGCCAAGTATCTTGGCAACCTCACGAGACTGGCTTGCGATGTCACCTATGGTATGCCCGCTGTTGAGGTCACGGACGAATGGTTGGCGAGCGCTGACCAAGAGAGGTATGCAAGCATCGGTCTTAAAATGAATCTCAAACTGGGCGGAGAAAACCACACGGTCGGCCTATCAGACCTTGGTCTTTTCGCTAACGGCAGAACGATGATTGTAGGCATCAATGTTGCCTTTGCAGAATCAGCGTCCCGAGGATCTTCCCACTCTATAGTTGGCCTCGTCGCATCTGCAAACTCTCAGTTTACACAATGGCCTGTGGAAATTTGTTTGCAACCTGGCAAAGACTCGCGTATTCATAGGCTGGACGAGATGTTGGGGACACGAATTCGCGCATGGGCGAAGGATCATGGCAATGCGCCCCCGGATGATATCGTGATTTATCGTAGTATGGGGTTGGAAGCCGGGCACGGGTCTTGGGTCGATCAGGAATTAAGTCTGATCAAGGACGCCTGCAGAGCTTCAGGGCTTACCCGCCGTGCACCAGATGACCGCCCAAGAATCACAGTGGTGCTTGTAGACGAGACCCACGATGCCAGATTCTTCCCTACAGCAGACACAGAAAGCTACCGATACAATAGTCCGCCTGGGGGTACCGTTGTGGATCGTGGCATCTCAGATCCTCGTCAGTGGGACTTTTTCTTGCAACCTCAAAGCCCCAAGGAAAGCAACAGTCGACCAACCCGTTACCTTGTCATATACGATGAAGTGTTGCGCGGGCGATGCCAGGCTGAGAGCAAGAGAAAAGGGCCGGTTGATTTGTTACAGGAGATAACGTACAGGCTCTGCTATCTGTCTGGCGAGGCAACGAAAGCAAGAAATGTTTGCGCCCCGGTCTATTACGCCAAACAAGCTTGTGGTAGGGTTCGGTCGTACTACGATCCTGCCAATGCGCATGGCCTTTGGTCGAAAGAGCACGGCGCTAGAAAATTTGGCGCAGGAATGACAGATAGTCTGTTGCAAGTTCACCCCAATGTTCAGGAATCGATGTTTTATATCTAACCTTTCATGGAATTCGATCCTTTTCACTGTCTCAGCTATGTATCTGAAAATCAAGCTGCATCTACTTAACGGACTTGGTACCCTTTTGCAGGGCGGATCATTGGGAAGTCAGGAAAACTTCGATTATCTGTCTTTGATAACTGCCAGACTTGTGCTAGATGGACGGCTTTACTACCAGAAGGTTTCGTAGTAATTATCTACTGGTCATTGTCGTGACAACGCCTGCTAGATATCATGTAGCGGGCTATTGCTAGTTTCGGGCGAGCTGGTGACATTCGTGTTGGACGAGAATCACCGTGCCCGGTGCATTTAGCTACCAGCGATCTTCTGTCTCGAGAAAGACAAGCATTTTTCAAGTGAGTAAATTTATGCAACAGCCTAGTCACCATCGACTGGAGAAAGACAAAGCGAAGATGTGCAGTCCGATACAGAAACCGGAGGAGCACCTGAAACCGCAAATCTCAATGACTTCATTTGCAATGTAGCGGTAGCAAATTGGCTGGCAAAAAATAGTTCGCTCACTTCAGCCTCGTGGCCGTGACCCTAAGCCATCGTAATCGATGTACTTCTAGATATAATTCTCAGCCTAAGTACATGCTCAGTAGTTCGAGTCCAAGGTCGTTTCCCGGGAGCGTAGATTCGTTCCAAATTAAGGTAGACTGTGGCGAAAGGGATTTCCTAGTCAGATTTTCATCCCCAACAATTGCTTAAGACTGGGAGTTCATGAGAATGGTTCAAATTCAGGGTGATGACAAATGGTATGTTCGAGAGCAAAACTCACATCAAGCCCGCCCTTTAGTACACTTGTCACGCCCATGGAGCCGATGCTGAGATCGCATCAGGCATTGGGCTCGCTCCGGGCTATCGTTACTACGGCAAGATTTTACGTACAGCGCCAAAACCAATAGATTATTTTCAAGTCCCAGATTATGAAGATTGATCAGAGTTCCTCGTCACGAAGATCGTTCAGATCCTCTTTGAATCTTGTCATGTTTACCCCCCATGCTTTCAAACGGTCTTCCAGCTCTTTGAGAGTATTGCATGATACAAGCTCTTCGTCAACCACTTTTCTGGTAGCTAATGTGAATATCTCATCCGTCCCGAATTTTTTCATTTGCCATAGATAATCAAGCTGCAAGTCTCGTCTCACATAATCCGTTAATGCAAAATATTTGTCATAGAATCGATCGTCATGTATGCGTGGCTTATTGTGATCATCGCCCTGGTGACGCACATGCTGCTCAATAATTTCGTGATAATTAGTCATATGGCTTTCAATTATTCGTCGCTCATTGTTTGATGCAAATCGCAGGGAATTCCACTCGTTTTGGATCTCATTTATCTTCGATTTGGCCATTCCTTGCAAACAGTGTAAGACTTAGCGATTTCGTGCGCGACGAGAGATTGATAAACATTGAGCCCTCTGCCCGAGTTTTCTACCATATGGGCCGGCTTATAAGCCAAAACTGGCACTGTGATTGTCTTCTTCATTTTTGTACTTTTGGTTCTGTTCCGGCCTGCATCGATTTACAACCTCGACTGCAATTGATCATCGATAGTGATATACACGTATTTGGCTGTCCGGATTCAACTAATCACCCTTTGCGCTAGATAGTCAGAAGGACAGTTCTACTTCCCTACTCCCGAGCGGATATGGGCCACCAGTTTCTCCGAAGCACCCTGGACAGAATCCAAATTATTCTTCCAGCCCTGGCGGGAAATGGACGTAGGGTCTTAGTAAATCTAACTAGACAGAGGCACCGGAGGTGGACTGGATACATGGCCGCCGTCGACATTGTGAGCTTGAATGCACGAATAGACAGCATGCTGTGACGAGATTCGGTAGTTGCGCCGGCGCCCTTGAAGGGGGCGGGGTTTCAAAGAGCCACGAACATTAGCCAGCGTTACAGTATGTATTGGGTTGTTATCTACCATTGAAGATTACTGGCCAAGGTTTCCCCAGTATGACCACTTACCAGTGCCCTGCCCATATTACTAACTCCCAGCTGTGACATCTAGACCGCAGATGACGGCATGAAGAGCGAATGTGAGGACCACAATGGAAAGACGCTTTCATCACTTCAAGGGCATCTTTTTGACGTGATTATGAGCAGACAACGATAAGGTTTGCTACCCGTCGTCATCGATTTCAGTATGTCGGAATTATCATCCAAACATTTTGTGCTTGATAGCTAGTCGCAAGCATATGGATCTGGTATTGTACAGAATAATCAAAGAGTGGATACTGTTTCTTTCTTTGCCACAATAGCTCAACATAAATCCACATACCCACGAAAGATCCGTGCAATTCACGTATTTACAATACTCTCCAGCCTTAGGTGCTTGTTCTCCTGATTTGTCCCGAGCTAGGGCGTTCTCATGAAGAAAACTCTCCAGCACCTTTGCGTTTCGAGTGTTGAATTTTAACGCGGAATCAGCTACAGTCCCGAGAAGAGGGACAAGGCCGATCACACATAACACCGCGACAATGGCGACCGTCTTGGCATATGACTTGTAAGACAGTCCATTCTCAATTTTGTTGCACTTCCTAATGATGTAAATTGCGAATATAACGTTGCAGATGTCCCAATACTGTGAGAGACTGGCATAGTCGGGAAACATAGAAAGAGTTGAGACCGTTCACTGGCATAAGTCCGACAAAGCTGCCCAGACCCCATTTAAATTTTAGGAAACGTATCGAACTTTCCCATCTGGTTACAGATTTTTGAACGCTGTGAAGCACTTTGAGGTCGTGTTCTGACAACTTTCGTGAGGGACGGATCTGGTCGTCCTTCTATGTCAAAGCCACCAACATAGCCCGAGAAGGATGCTGTTCGCTGAACCTACCTCCGAAAACTAATTTTGAAACTTCCGATGTTTGAATTTTGATAGAAGGTTGAAGAGACGAACCATGGAGAGCCTGAATAATGACAAAGTAATGTCCTAGGGTCCAGCAAACAAGATGATCTTATCCCTCGACCAACTAGAAAAACAAAGACAAGTTATCCTACGGCTTCGCGCGGAGAATCATGCAACCGTTCATCGTAAGACACGCAGGGTTTTATAAGCGGCATTTCGTATCTCAATCGCGCGTAATTCCATCTCGATACCGTTAGGATGTCCATCCCTTCGAACGTCAGACAGACAGAAATGTATTCCGAACGAGCGTCTGAATGAATAATTATGACCAGGACTGGTGGGGTCAAGGTCAAGCATGGTATGCATGTATCCGCTGTCAGTGGCCGATTGCGTTTTTCTAGCGTTATAAGGCGGTTAGTACCGATTTTGCAATGTCTACATGCACTGATCTGCCCAAGGCTGGTAGTACACAGCAGTACTTTCAGTCAACGTGCCTACGATTGATGGGTCAACGGATCACCGGCACATCGCCATCATGTGATGAGGGCTTGAAAGAGTAGCAATATGTCTCCCGACGTATCGGGCAATAATAGGCACCACTGTATCGTTCACCATACCAAGACATGTTGCCCAAAGCGCCATTGACGGTATTTTATGTAACGATGGTGTACTGTACTTGATCGATGCGACGTGGAATCGCCGCAATTCTAGCTGACACCCAACGCTAAAAGTTTCCAGGTCGTGAATCGACTTGAATACCTAACAGGGCTATGTTTTCAAAGTTGCCCTGTTATCTACGAAGAAGAATACAACAGAGACCAGTAAATACACAACACCAAAAGCTCAAGAGTTACACTTCTTCATAGCCGGCAACATTCGATTTCACGCGGCGAACTCTACCTGTTGCACGCTTGGATGGAAGCATCGACCTGAAATCGTTAATGCTGGAAACGCGCGTCAAATGCGTTGAGAGCCGGAATCAATTTGGTATATACTGAGTCTATCTCTAACTCCGTGATCAGGGTGCAGCATGCTCTTCAGGCATAGGCCACACACATACCATTACGTCAAAAGGTCTCCCACTACCAACTGCACATTGAAGATTACAGCCAGCATGTCCTGGACCTGAGGACGTCAGGAGAGAAACTACCTCGATGTAGTTGTTTACATTCCCCCCAAGCTACAGGAAATAGATGTGTATATTTGTTTAGCCCGTACATCCAACGCATATCTCTGTTCTCGTTTAGTCCGTTGTCCCGACAGCTTCGCCATATATTGTGATAGCCAAAGACGTTTCTGGCTGGCATCTGAAAGCGTTGCACTGTCATTGTGCCAACCCCTAAAAGTCTGCCCGTCAAAGTAAAGGTTACACTCATGGCTTACCAGGCATTCACCTAATATCGCAGCGGCGGTCAACACTGGACTGATAGCTATGTCACTTATCTCGCTTATTTATTTTTGGGCTACATTGCTTTCAAATCATGAAGAATTGCAGTAGCTTTAGCTTCTTGTGGCCTGTCTGCAATATGTTCATTACCAGTCATCTGAAATGGTGTTAGAGGGAATCATAACGACAGATCTCGTGTCCAAACTCTAGCAAATTCTCGGTTGATTTCCATGTTGTAACTGTCACTGGATACTAAATATCGTAGCATCGCTGGATCGTGACTGAGGAAGCGAGGGGAATAACGCGATGCTTTGTCATAACATCAAATATTTGACGTGATCGTTTGACATTCATCGTAGGCTGTGAGGCTTTGTCATGGGCTGGTGGAAGTCGTGCGTAGTGTGTACAAAATATAAGATAATTTGAATACATCATCCGAATTTCATCCGTTGTGTACTTGATGTTTCGCACATTGTGGTAGGAAATACATTTTCCATGTTCCAACAAGGATTCTGATCAACGAACCTACAGATACAAAAGTCGACATTGTGGGGCTTGTAGCCCGTGGTGTATTTTCACTCCTTTCTCCAACCAGTGTGACTCTTCAAAAACTGCTCGTGATCAGCATGATTCAATCGACGGTCATTCTAGTTGGTCTCCTCAAGAGAGGAAACGAGCGAGATCGAATCCCGCTATTAGTAGAGGAAGCGGCATCATTCCCTCAACTGAAAGAATTGACCTGTTTCCGTGTGGTCGGAGGATTCTTTCGGCCAATGGACCAATGGTGTATTATGGTTTTCTATGAAGGAAGAGAGGAGGGTGACCCGACTATAGAATCTCTACGGCAGCATTTGGCCAAATTCTGCCAGGAGGGGAGAACGTACGAGCATATTGAGGCCGCCCCGGAGCCGCTGTTATTTGAGGCAAGCCCAAATCATCCCGGTGGGGCATGGATCTGGGAGACGCGGATCTGCTACTATGGAGGCTCAATCTATCGATTGAAGTGGGATGACCTTGTCCACTATGAAAATGAGAAGCGATATGCACTTTGTGTCGACGAAGGGCTAAGGCGACTGGACACGCTGGCGTGAAGAGTGCTGGGTGTGTGGCTACCAATTCATTGCAATGCACCTAGGGAGCGATCCTTTTGAATTCTAAAAGAGTACGCAAACGTAATTGCCTTTCATTTCTACTCTCCTTGCATTTCAATCGTTCTCAATGTGCCAGTAAGCTGTGATCGAAGTCTTTTGACAACCATCACCGTCCCAGGCAGTCTCTTGATTTGAACCATTTCGAGCATGATAGAAAGTTGAACGGCGACGGGGTGGAGCCGCTTTGGCGCAAGCGACTTTAATGTCCATGAAAATTTCGTGTATGCATGACTATCGCAGAGCATCAATGCCAATTCGAAGCTGAAATCGGACTGGTCCAGAAATAACACCTGCTCGTTACGGACATTGGCGTATGACGCTGAGGCAAGCTCAAAAGCCATATCGAGCCCAGGAGTCTATTGTACAGCTCGCAACCCCGAGATTGGGTTAATATGGCCCAGATTCCACGTAATTCGAGATCCATGGCAATAAATCCCCAACATAAGACAAGGGAGGTTGCATTCAAGCGACGCCCAAGAGGCAGCCGAGAGAAAACTTTAGACCATGCGTTTCGCCTCAATCAATTCATGGCTTCCGAATGTTACCTTACTGACTCATTGATAGGCTATTGGCACCGACAGATTCAACTAGACATGGAGATGTATTGGTATGGCTTAAAAAGTAGAAACTACGCATTGCTGACCCACGCACGACGCCACTTTGTTAAGCACGCATACATGCACTGGTCGAAAGTGTCAAGACATGTGATCCGCATGTTATTTCGCGATCCTAGATTTGCCTTTGTGGTAGAGCTAAAGGAATTTGCGGTAAGAGCCGCGCGAGACCACCTGTGCTTGGAAACCGCCCCCTGCCATTACCCCAGGAGCGTGATGCGTACGGTATGTATGTGGAGACAGCGCGAGTTTTGGTTGATGTTGCAGGAGGAGCTTAAACATAGTTGGGTGATCGGAGAGCTGTGGGCACATCCGCCGCCCAACACTTGGTTCAGCTACGAAAATCAGTACCGTACCGATCTACTTGGTACCAATGGTTGCAAAATTCGATGTTAGTCAGGAAATTCGTAGCGTTGTTCTCATTCTATCTTTTATCAGTGCCATAATTCACGACTTGGGCGAACCAAAATCTTATGAACGAGCCAGCTTTCTTTGTCATGTCAAGATGCCAAAGGCACTTTAGTCCAGCCAGTGGGACTGATGGTCTTTGAACCAGCCCCTCTTCCGATCACGGCTCTGAAGTCTTAACCACTAAAGCCGTAGACTTCGCATTACAGTGTCCCTGGAACGACACAATAAAAAAGTCTACACAAATGAGTCATTATTTCTTGTAGGAAATTCCAAGTTTGTTGATGGAGCCGTTCCGCGAGACAAGCTCCCAGTATATCGGCTCCGAGCCCGGAGGGAAGGCCCCTTTTTCTGCATCACCCAGGGCACGGGCGCGAGCGCGAGCATGATCACCGCACCAGCAGTCATTGTCCAATCAAATCCAATCCGCTCGACCAGCTGATTGGTAAACAAGGGAAACACGGACGAAAATAAGTAGCGCATAGCGATGTCAACCGCTAAGGCTGAAGCTCCGAGCTCCGCCCCATAGACCTCATTTTTGTACAACGGATAGACAAGCTGCAAAAAGTAAGCTCTCAGCAATAGTTATTTTCAGAGTTCCGGATAAAATGTACCTGTGAAAGTGCGAATCCAAGACCGTATGGCACACCTGAGAGAATTGGGCAAATCCAGTGAATGCCTGGACGAGCGGTCCACCCGAGCCTTCAATCCTGTTATTAGCTCGGAAAATAGACAAACGATTTACAAAAAGATCTCACCAGAGCAGGCTCAGCGGCAGTAATACGGCGGCAACTTTGGCCCCAGGCAGATTATCCTCGGGGGTGGGACGATCCAAGGCGCGCTTGCGCTTATCGACGATGAATAGGACAGGTGCTGCGAGTAAAGTTCCGACCAATAACGGCAAGAATGCCAAGCCGGTTTGATACGGGGTGAATTGATATGTCTGCTCCAAGATAAGCGGGTAGCTTGCATAGAGAACGAAGACGATGATTTGAGGGATTGTGACTACTGTAGCGATCGGAAGTATTATTCGTTCGAACCAAAGCAGGTGAAGGGGACGCAGAAATGCAAGTGCCAAGGCCTTGCGCGGGTCGCGGCGTGGGAGCTTGAGGTGGCGTCGTCGAATCTCCGGCTCAAAGGTCTCCGGTACAAGTAGCATACCAGCGAAGCAGGCCGCAACAAGAACTGCTGTGAGCCAGAACGATGATCGCCAGCCGTAGGACGCCACGATAGATTCTCCTATCACCGGTCCAATGGTCGGGGCTGCAGCTCCACCCAAGCCGTAGAGAACGAAAAGAGGAACGCCCAATCGATCTCCCGGCATATGCCAAAGGTCGTTGAGGACGCCAGCAAACACGCTTGTTGCGGGGGAACCCACTATTCCTGAGATTGCTCGACATACGGCAATAGTGGGGAAGTCCTGCGCGAAAGCTCCCCCAATGGTGAAGGTGAAGTGAAGCAAAAGGGACGTCTTGTAGACATACTGTCGTCCAAATTCCTCAGAAAGTGCGGTGGTGAACATAGGACCAACGACGAAACCCAGTGCATATAGCGTCACGGGGAGGATTGCTACTGTTCTTCCGACATGAAACTCACCCATGATGCCCGGTATACTGGCAATGTATATAGAGGTTGCCAACGTGCTATTCCCATAAGGGTCAGTCAAGTAACTTCGTCGCAAGCCTGGACGACTAGAGGCTTACATCACTAAGAAACAGGCGATGGCGCCGACAGACACAGCCAGCTTTAGGGAAGTTGCCCAACTGCGCGCGCTGAGATCTGGATTGGAGCAATTCACGGGTTGAATTTCTGCATCCACGGTCTTTTTCTCGCAAGAGGCGCCGCTGGTGATGCTAGTGGTGACGCTGCTCGGCGACGTGGGCTCAGCCATGTCTGAATGTTGCTGCCGCATTTCTGGATGTTCATGTGGTATCGTCATCGTGGTGCTGAGTTTTGATATTGGCTTGAGGAACGGAAAGAATGCTCTTTATCATACAATTGTCTTATTGAAAGAGAACTGGTTCAATTCCTTACAATTGGGAAGTCTGAGATTAAATATGTCGCTTATGAGGGCGCCACACGGGGAGTTCATGGGTTGCTTTAGACTGTATTGTTTAAGATATGGCGATGATCACATAATGACTAACCAATGGGTATACCGGCCTCCATCTCAATGTAAAACAGAATGGCCTAGAGCGGACTTAGTCTGAGCAATGGAGTATATATTGTCATGTTGTCAAACTCCTACGGCAATCCAGAAAATCAATTCGGCATTGATGGCAACATTCACAAATCTGACTTATGAGGAGCAACGATCCACATCAATCGACGTTCTTCCCCCCATCCTCTGAAGAACAGCTATTTTGCTCTCAGTAGCGCTGCTACTAGCCTGGCGCTTGACCGTTAGAACTTATCTCCAAGTCTTATCCAAAGCTCAGAGGTCCTGTTAGTGCCGGGTGGCGTTGCGTACAATGTCAAGGAAAAATACAAGTCTGGTCAGGGAATAGGCGTAAAGCACGACTATTTTGGCAGTGTGCGTCGTGATAACCAGCTTAGCCGCGCCAGATGTGAGATAATCCGCTTCATTAATACGAACCTTTCAATAGACATTAAAGTTAGGTACGTACAGTAGAATTCGAAAACAAATTACCCCCGAGACGCTCACGCTTTCTTTCCCAGCGCCCCACTTGGTTCATGCTAAACTGAATTCGGTCAGGGAAAGTTCCCTCCATTTTTTCTTGATGTATTTCTGGTAGACCGCCAGAGTTACCGTAATTACAGTTTTCGGCGTTGCACTGACCATATTCGCGTTGGCCATTCGCTAGAATGGGAGAGCACCTTCTAGGCACTGACGCTTTGTTTAGCGGTGCGTACCCAAAGCTAGTCTAATCCGTTGTAGATATAACGTACATAATTCAATCCTAAGAATAATACCCTTTTAATTCCAGAACAACCGCGTCACGTATTAATTTCCCATTCACTCCTACCTCAGTGCTCCTCCTAACCCTGATATTCATCCACCCACCAATACTACGGAAAAGCTGCTCAGAATTATAGGTAAATTTGCGAAGCTGCTACCGTCAAAACTACACTTTATTTGTAGAATGATATAGAGTCAGTCACTACTGTGTCCACTATTAAAGTGCGGAAATCTTTCATTATAGCGAGTGAAGGATAAAACATGCCCGCTTAAACTTGCTTTGAACAAATCATCTCGCCCAAGGCCTCGAACCACTTCTTTTGTGTCCTCTTTCTTGGATCCTGTGGTCAATCTCCGTAGCCTCTTCAATAAGTCCAGAAAGAGTGTTCGGGCGGTCTCTCATGCATAAAATGTCTTTGACGTCATCTTTTAGTCCATTGTAAAAGGAAGCGATCAATGGCGCGTCGCTCCAATTCAGAATCTCGGTAATTTCCAAAAACTCAGTTATGTATGTGCTGATCGACCCCTCTGGCAAATTTGCAGCAATCTGATCTCAGCCATGCGCCGTGTATGCTTTTCTTGGATCTTAGCCATTCGGTGCTCAAATTCCGAGCCAGCCATATTTGTTTCAAAAAGATAAACCCCGTAGATCTTGAATTCAGATGCGGTTGGTCAATTTCGGCCACTTTCGGTATGCGGAAGTAAACAGTAGGCTGTGTGATGCTATGAAAAGTATATGAGTGACAGTCAACTGGAGGTGATATATATGGAGTGTTGACATGTTGTTACGCACTGCTCCTGCGAACTAGTGAGCTGGTCTCGTATCAGGTATACTTACAACGGTCGTGCCTTCAAGCAGTACTCGGAACCGTACCGTTACCGGTTTAGGCTTTACACGGGCTCGGGTCTGTAGAGTAGTCTCGCAAGGTGTTCGAGGTAGAGCGCCAATAAGGTCAGATCACGAATGAGCTGGCCTGATTGTAGGATGGTTTGTCAACAAGTTAAACAGTGAAGATACTATCGTATAGTAGGTTCGAAGTAACAATGTAGGATTGATCTCGAAGAGCTAAACTAAGTACACGGGGAACGTTCCTTATATACCTTTCCCGAGCCTATTGGTAGATGGGCGGAACCTATTCTTCAATGGGTTCCGGTCCCATCGTCGGATGGGTGTCCTATCTTTCGATGGGATTACGTTAGGGGTTCACAGTCACGTGCTCCATAGACCAAGGAACTCGTAATCCTTTCGTGATCGTCACGTGACTTCCTTGTGGTATCCCAATCTTTACGTGGATTCCTCACGTGTTTCCTTATGTCATCTTCGGTTCCGGGGAACCGTTGGCTCTCGGTGGCCCATCTGTAGTCTGCGGTGGCAGGGGTCGTAAGACATGTTTCCCTATTCAACAAACGGGGGTTGGCTTTAGGGAAGTGAACTTACGTGCGAAATGTGATGCCCTAGGGTTTGTAGCATAGCTTAGGACAATTTTGAACTGTGATGGCACAAGTCTCAAGTGCAAACACTCTGCTGCTTGGATTTGAAGAGGCAAGCGAACAGAAGAGTGGAAGATGGCCGCATGAGCTCCTAAGCTAAGTACCCCGCTCTTACAGTATATTACAAAGATTCAATTGGCGATAAAATTCAATGCGTTCTATGCTACGATACCGTGAGGCTGGGTTTATTTTCCTATGCTAACCTGATACGCTTACTTCGGCTCTGGTACTCACCGCTAAAACAAAGCGTTTAGTGCCTAGCGGATGATATGGTCTGCAGGAACCTGTAATTACGGTAACTCTGGCGATCTACCAAATATACTTCAAGAAAAGATGGTGGGGACTTTTCCTGAACAAATTCAGTTTAGCGCGATTAGAGTGGGGCGCTGGGAAAGAAAGCGTGAGTGTCCAAGAGGTAATCTGTTTTCGAATTCTACTGTAGCGAGTGGTGGGGTTTCCTTCTTCTACAGACGGACACTTCACCACTGGCTCTGAAGCAGGCCCAAATTATCTTTTCTCAATAGGACCGAGTGACCAAGGAAATCTTCAACCATCTTAGATAAACCAATAGCATCTTCGTCATTACCCAACTTCGATGCGAGGAGTGTATATGCTGTACTCTCGCCAGGAGTAGTAGCCATATAAGTGTCTCTGGTCCATATTTGACACCAATGGAACCACCGACAGAAGCGTTTAGAAGCTTGATTATCTAGAGAGTGTTTTATTGTAAATGGAAAAAACGATTGCAGTGCTCAAAATCAGGTCCTAAAATCGTTTCTACTCCGCGCGACCGTTGAAACAAGACATCATGTTGAGTCGACGCATTTCGGGATGCTGTTACAGCATTTCAATGTTGAAGGAATTCGGAGCCTCTGACACAAACAAGCCGATCATTGTCTCTGCTATAGTGAAATTATTCTAGCGTGTAAAGTGGGGCAAATTAGGAAGCATTTTTTTCATAGACATAAAAGGGCGGGAGGACCGCTTCGCCATGAATCCATCTTTTCTCCCTCAGATCATAATACCGCCCTCCTCAGGATTTGTTTCAATGGCTCCAATGTCCTCGCTTACCGGTATACTGAAAGAGTCTCCAAATCTCGACACCAAGGCTCCGAGTGGCCAAGTCTGCCCCAATATGGGGACTAACGCCCATAATCGATCAGTAGTCCCTTCGGCTCGGCCAGGCGGCCTTTCTCCAAAATACCAAAGGTCACCCGGCGCCAAATCATCAATTACGAGCCACGCTGGCAGATCCAGAAATCGACGTGGCTACCGAATGACAAAGGCAACTAACGGGCTCGACAACACCATCACACCGATGGATAACCAGAGGCATGATCGCCCCTCTACATTCTCGCAAGCCATATATGACGCATTGGCGGAGCCACAGACCAAAAATTCGGATCCATGTCAGGCGCTGTGTCTGTTCCAAATGGATGGATTTGAGACGAAAGACTGGGGCGACTCGCCTTTTCGTATGCCTATGGAATTCGATGTGGGACTATAATGTCAACAACGAACACGTATGATATAGTACAAGGCTGTATCATGGAAAAATTTATTTGAAAAGGGTCTAATGCGTCACATTCAATCAATGTCATCAATGTCATCGGTCGCGTCCGAGGCTTTCTTGGCTCTCGGAAGTTCCATGTTCATTTGGATTGAATATTCTATGACAACCACAGGGCTGAATCTCGAGCTGCTTTGCTATCCGATAAATTAAATGATTGTATATCCTCGCAGTCACAACATAGATATAGAAGCAAAATGATTTGTTTGTGTTTGTATCATTCTCAAGCCCCGACCGCCGAGCAATGGTGGATATTTTCTTTGCTGAGCGAACGGCCGCTTGACATCTAGGCAACTAGGAAAAAAGTCATTAAGATTGACGTATAGGCTACTTTGAGAGGAATGAATTCAGTTGCAGACGTGGTAGCCCAAAGTATAAAAGCAAACATGTGGATGACACACAGAAAAATGGCGTAATCCAGCATCGAAGAGCCTAAAAAAACGAAGACCTTTTGGTTGGTCGATAAATACGATAACAAACTGGAATACATCATTACTTATTGCCCAGCGTACACTTTGATTTTGGGATATTGTGGTGGTGTCTAAATCGAGTCACAGATCACATGGTCTCTTCTACTCCTCGGAGACATCCTAGGATCCTGGCAGATATATGACATTGAATCAAGCGAGAATGGAGCACCGCCATGTGACTGAAATAACAATACTCTGTAACGCTACGGTGTAAGGATTACATCCAAGAAACATTTAGTTTCTAATTCAGCCACTCAAGACTAATTTTGACTATGGCATTTCACGGTTGATCCATTTTCGGCTTGAATGAGCTGTAGTTATGCCTCGATTTATTCTGATCCGCTTCTCTATGCACATCTTGATCAAGCATGACACGAAATCAATACCGAAACGGCACGTAAATGTCGCGACAGCCTCATTCGCGTGAAATTGAGATAAACTACGGGTTCTCCAATCTAACGCAGACCCATGCGCTGAATGACTTGGGTTCTGTTTCAGATGGAGATCGGAATGTGAATCTCAACCTCTGTTCAAATTTTATTGAAGGAGTAGATGATCGGAAGCCACGCCCTCTTGACCCCAACAGAGGTAGACACCGCACATTCAAGGCTGATCAAGCACAGCATCCCTTGTATTTCGGCTCTGGTTCAAAATGTCTGTCCGATGGCTCAGACCGTGATCACAGCCATCGTCATGATCAGAAGGGGGTGGACTTTAATCATTTGAACAAACCACTTCCTATAGAGCCGGGATTGGTTACCGGGAGGGAGGCTTCGCAAATTGAGTCAACGAAAATTGAGAGTTGGCTATACGATAATCCTGAAACGAGTTCCAACTATACAAGTTTCGCGACTTCGCCTTCTTCCCTAGACTCCCAACATGTGAATCAAAGTGAAAAGGGATTAAATGGGCTCTCGAACTTTGTCCCTAATATTACCGCTACTGAAGACTATCAAAATTTTGATCCCGGAGGTAGGTCTCGATTCGAAACATATTGGGAAGAGCAGAAAGACGAGCGCGCCGCTTCGGACGAAATAGTACATCAGCCTTGTCATGCTCAGCGCATCAAACGTCTTGAATCTAGATTAAGCTTACCACAGAACAAGACCAAAATCGAATTCCCACAGGTCCTGGATGGAAAGATAGGCAAGCATACCGTCCCACAAGAACCTCGTGGTCTCATGACAAAAGTTAAGAGAATTCTTACGCTACGTCTCTCCCCCGATCATCCGCCGAGCGCGTTGGGAGAGATGGGCAAATCCATCGAAAGACATTTACTATACACTTTTTTTGGATTTGATCAGATGGCTCAACTACATCCCCTTGATGAGAGAAGACTCCACCTCATACAACGTTATTTGACCACCCAGCCTCATCCCGATTTAGTGATTAATCAGGACATATATCCGCTCGCGTGCTGCGTCTGGCTAAGGAATCATATTATCGCTAATTCGATTCATAGGCCTGAGTTTGATCGAGGCCGTCTTCTCGGTTTGCGACTGGAGGACAATTCCACGCTCACTGTTAACCGTGGCTTCGGCCTTTTATGGGTTTTTTTGGAGCATTGTGGCTCGCATCCGAGACAAATGGCCCTCACAAAGGGTCGACGTAAACAAAAAAACAGTGAGATCGAGCGCGAATGGTTACATGTAAGCACACTCACGTGGGTTCGCGTTAATGTGACAGCTCCGCCCATTCGTATCGCCGAAAAGGTTTGCGCTCAGTTGATAACTCATTCTCACAGAAACATGCACAGCGCATTGAGACAGAACATATGCTTCAAATCTGGAATGCACTGAAAAGCTTACTTCTCAAGCAGTCCGCTGAGAGACAAGGGCCAGGGCAAGCTGATCGAGCCGGTATGGACTTGGAGAGAATTCACCATGAGATATTAAACCTAACGCTACATAGGTGAAAATGTCATCACTTTCATGAAACGTGGGATGGGGGAGATTCAGCAGTATTTGACAGGGAGCAGTAAGTTTGAGCAGCCTTTTTGGGACGGGTCCAATGCAGACCCTTTTTTGAAGAAAGCCTGCCTGGAGTATCAGGGCGAATGAGGGTTCACGAGGACTGAACCGTAAAGATAAACTTTTACCAGACTCAATTCGTGTCTAAAGATTTTCTTCATCTTTTGTTAGAAAACCAACGTTTTGATAATGCGGTAGTATTTTTTCATATTTTACGAAGGGTCGCAGGTAACCTCGGAGCCCATAGGGGCCAGGAGGCCCATGAGACCTGAGGCGCAGGAGAAACCCGGTACTTATCTCGTTCAATATATCTTGTCCAACCGTTCGCTCCTAAAGGTCAGCATTCACGAGGGCTCTAGGGTCAGTGGCGGTACCGGCGAAATTATTACTGCCCTACATTCCTATGTGCTTGCTTCATATTTACTTATATCATCGAGCGATTGTTTCATTCATTGCTTAATATTCGGACCTGGTGCAGTGTCTAATAGAGAGTCTTGTAATCTAAGTGATGAAAAAAATGTCTTGCAAAGCTTGCACTGTACTTGAATCTTCTATTGTTTGTAACGCTAGGATATCATAACGTGCGACCTTCGCAGGCGGTTAACAAATTATACATTCCGTGGTCTAAAGCCACCTAGACCTGCTCTCTAATGAAGAAGGTGTTGACTTTAGTCGGGCTCTTATGCTCATAGCACCGTTATCAATCGCACGCGACGCCTGGTCTTAAAATTCTCTGTGTCTGAATGATTTGTTTGGTCTCTCTGCTTGCTTGTATGGATGATAATCAATTCGCGATGGCAGTGGATATAATTTGTAAATCTCCTTCTCCCACACTGGCTTAATAGGAGCTGGAGTAGGAATTGGAAATGTTTTCGGAGCACTTGTATTACATGTTGCAAAAAATCCTTCAGAATTATTTTTCTTAGCTATTACGACGAATAGTCGAACCCTTCATGATTTAAAATAGTTTAGTAGAATTGGCTACTAAAAGACAATTGATTTTATATATTTAATAGAAGTAGTTTACCTATATGTTATTTAACCTAGTTTAACTAACTATTTGTATATTTTAATTCATTTTTATATTTTTATCCAAATGTATTTGAAGCGAAACTTATTTACGGTTGCATTACTTTTATGCTAGAAAGGTGTTAGGCCACTGCTAGGTCTTAGAGATAGAAGTACAAAAGTAGTCTGCGATGTCGAAAGAGTTAATAATAAATTATGTGAGCAAATGCGTAGTTTTTAACAACAGCTAATTTACTTCTTTTGACGATCGACTCTTTACAGAAAAATATATTTGGTCCGAAAGTGGGCCAAAGCTCTGACACTATCGGACACGAGTCCTTCCACTATCAAATCAGATATGTGTCAGACAGTAGAGGGCGTATGATTTTTGCTTGAAATGGATTTTGGTCTGTAGCCAATAGTAAGCGAAGACGCCGCCGCCAAAGACATTATAGCGCAAACGTTAGCTCTCCCACTACCACACTGTAAGACTGCGGGTTGATTTGAATTTGATGAATTTCGTATTTGTCGAAGCAAAATTGCTGAATCGTAGCTATACTGTATTTGGTAGCGGTGTATCAAGCTGAACGAGGTAATGCTTCGAAGCGGGAGACGGGGTTCCCCCGATAGGACATATCTAGCATACCGGCTAGTTTTCAGTCAATGATTGTGACATGATATAGAATACACTAAGTCACTACTTAGACCTTTACTCTCCTTAGCACACCTTGTCATAACTGTGAACATAAAGTAATTGACAAAGCAATGTCGTGGCTGAAAAACTACTATAGAGATCTATATAATCTATACTTCGCGCAATGCCCACTCAAAGAGCCTCAGGGTTATTGAGCTCACATATCCTGTAGTATGCATCTCATATGAGCGCACTCAATCTTGATCATTTGTTGATGCCGGTTACGGAGATAGAGCATTCTGTATCAGTGTTAAGCCCAGTAATTCTCACTGTGTTTGTGCTCCATACGCAGCTGAGAGCTTGATGAGGACGATCAAGAACCTGTAGAGGGAGTCGGCCATCTGTTGAGCAAAGTCATAAAGCATGGTACTTTCATATACAGTCCCAATCGGCCTCAATGGTGATATATTCGGCTCTAGCTTGGAAGTTTCTGTGGTCGGCTGACGAGTTGGTTTCGCAACATGCTTCTTTTCTCCGTTGGACTTAGATACCCCGTTTCCATTGTTGGCATCAACTTCATTCGTACTATTGATTTCTCCCCGGGGATCAACTTCGTTCTCGGTATCAAATTCAGTATCACATTCGGTATTCAGCTCGGTATCACCTTCGGTATCACTGAAGCCGACATTGACATTTGCATTGAGTATATTATTGCTATCAGTCGCAGCAGGAGGATTTCCAACTCTAGATCGTGTAGTTCTTTTGGGATACATCAGGCTTGGAAAAGAAATATCCGATAAGGCTCAGGAGAAAAGATGCCCTCGACAACAGCGTACATATATTGAGGGTCGCATGTCACGTGCTCCACTCCTCGTGCGTCGGAATCTTTTTTGGAACGGTTCATTCACTCATGAGAAATTTTGGACTATAGCATACTACCATCACTTTTGTCACTTATCCAAATTCGGATTCGATCTTACACTATGCCGGCTCAGTATAGGTGAAACGGCGACAATATGTGATGCGAGAGGCTAGCCGATTCTACAGCTGAGTTTGTGACCTCTTATACTCTTTGGCATCAGGGACTCGACTAAGTAACCTCAATCCCGCTGCAACCGCCTCCCGCCGCACCCACTCAACCTCAATATACTTTGGAACCAAATACCTAAAACGAGAATAACGCTGAATTGTTTGCAGGAAAAGCCAAACTATATTGTTTGATACTGTCTGAGCATCAATATAGTCCATTCTTACCTAAAATTACGTTTTATCTTGTGTATATTTCAATGTAGGAATTGCGACCGAGTGTTTTGAATGTCTCTTACAATTCGGTCAAATCCAACATCGCTCATAACCTCCTATTCTTCGGAGCAACAAAAATGTATCTCAATAGTAGATAGATACGTCACAATAAATTCCCTATAGAATTTTATCTTTTCCTTGCGATTTATAGTTGAAAGAACCTTGTTATACGCTCGCTCATGAAACTCTTGGGATACATTGCTTGCTTACTGAGGAGAAACGTAAAATTACAATACAAAGGATCGTGTAACAGATCTGTCCCGTAAAATCCAAATTTGACCTTCACACAGGCGCGTGCTTCTGTCTTTGTTAAGTCAAAAAAGGTGATCGACTTACACTCGTCTTTGACGTCATTGGGACCTCCCGCGGCAAGCTTCACGCACTTTGCAAACATGAACCACCATAAATTGGCTAATCGGACAGGATTCAGACTTATGCGGCGTGACTCCCACATATCCACTTTGAATCTCCTCCCTGTCAATACCTGATTGTCTCTCATCCTGGTGGATTCGTCTACATTCTCATAATCGCATCTTGTATGCTTATTTCCTGCTATCTTGTCAAAGCACTCAGGAACAAGTCAAAACCAACTCGCCACAGTTCGTCAATATTATCTTACAATGAAACCCTTCCCTAAAGCCGATGTTATTGGTGGAATGCGAACCACTACTACATCCAGTGTTCATTCTGTGATGAAGTTCATCGCCACGGCATAAACTGGGAGGCACGGAAGTTGGAATACTCACATTACGAGACAATGAAAAGTTTTCTATGCTACTTGCTCTTAAACGATCAAGGCGAGGTTGCATACGAAATCGACAAGAAACAAGGATGTCATAAAAGCGGCCCAGAAATACTTAGAAACGTACGCCTCGGAGGAGGAGAGAACCGAAAATCAAAGATTGTTTTTGGAAGGCCTCTGACCTCATTCCTGTACAAGCCCTACTATTTCAAACCCTCGCCAATGCAAGATTATATGGGCCAAAATGAAGAATATCCGATGAGCCAGAGTTGAAAGACGGTGGCGCGGCTGTAGCGAGGCGGTAAGTCCCTGCCGTTGGCGCGATGAGCGGATGGTCACACTGCCCTGATGGCCGACAGTGGACGGATGATGTGATTCACGTCTCGGAGTTACTGTTATTTGATGGTTTTATCTTCCACTATGTTGAAAGTAACCGCCTCATATCGGCGCCTCATAAACACGTTAGCTACTTTACTGTTTACTATTTCCAAACGCTCTACATATAATGACCATGTCCAGTATGAAACTCGTCCATAATCATTGGTTATTTTGAGGACAGAATTGGACAAAAGGGGATCTTAAACTAGTAATGAATAACAACGGTATGGCCCAGTTACTAGGTGTTTAGACGACGACATTAATTTTTAGCATTCGTTTTTTTTTTGCAGATATGCTGTTTTCTTTTTCTAATTTTTAGAGAGAAGGAATGTATCAATGCTAAATATGGAGAGAGTTTTGCATAGGCGACAAAACAATAACGAGAGAGGGAAGAGAAAAACGAAACAAAAAACACTCATAAACGCACGTTAACCTGAGGATGGATCGAAATTTCAATGTGTGGACGACTATTCCACGATTTGGGATTTTAGAAAACGCGGACATTGAGGAGCCGGTACCATATGATCATCATCCTCGACGGAGAGAGCCCCTCCCTTCCAATTACCACTCACTTTCTTGCACGAAGAGCCACCACACACTGCTCAAATGCTCCATTCCCATTGTCACGGTCAAATCTCCATGGATCCACTTCATTTCTGGAGAGATCAGATTTGATGACTCTTCCCTGTATATAGTCCAGACGCCATTTTAGTCTCTCTGCCTCGAGGACAGCTGAGCGCCGGTCAAACTGAGAAGGGCGCCTACCGTGCATTTCAAAGAAGGCTGCAGGCGCCGATCGATGCCAAAGAGCATCTAGAAGATCAGCTTTGTTGATACCACGGATGTTGATAAGGCCACTTGTCATTGGAACACCCATTGTCACTGACTGTGTTGGAGGAAATGTGTAGCTGATAGAAGAAAAATCCGGATCAAGCAGAGAGTCGGCCCCCTTTTATGTCTAAACACATATGAATCCCCTTTCCGTTCATATAGATTATCCATAAACAACTTGACACAGTTCTATATTTGGGTCAGATTCACGGCCGATCTGGCCACCCTAAAATACATCAAGATACTAAATATTATCTCTCTTTATTTTAAAAAACCAAAGATATGATTAGTATATGCATTCCGAGATGTATATGGAAAACTTAAATAAGTTTCAAATATTTCAGACTATCATTTCGCTTAGTTTACCGTGAAACACAATACAATTTTGACATTTTATATTTAAACACTTGTATATCCACTGATTCATAAGTTGATCTCTCTTTACTTTGCTAGGAGAATAGAGATTAGCAACAGTGCCTAACTTACATATATCCTAGTACGTTAGCATATACCAATTGTCGACAAGGAAGTTACTGGTGAGTTCTCTGATAAGGTCAAATTTGTCACCCACCCATCCCAATTTTGAGCCATCGCTTTTCAAGTAATCAGGTAGGGCCAATTCCTGGACGGGTCGGGGGTTATACGGGCTAGGTTCAGTTTGCAATCATCAGCAATCATCCCATTGGAAGAGGCGCAGATTAGCAGTCACTTCCTAATATCAATTGTGGTAAAGTCAGATACGGGCCCTTTTTGCAGTCATGGTTAGGGCGTACTCGAATATTTGCTCGCGCAAGACTCTGGGATACTCTTAAGGGCCTGCTTGATGACGGGTTGTCACGTCAGTCCTCACTGTATTTTCATAACGTTACGCAGACACACTAACCTGATCAACATGGCTAATGCGCCACCACCGGCTTCATAAACCGAGGCGGGTATATTAATCCGTTCGCTCCCTTGTCAGTACTGCATTATGTTCAAGGTCAAAGTCAAGAAGTTCTTTGGGTTATCTTTACAGTTATTTGCGGAATTTTGACTTATTCTAGCTTTAAAAAGGCACACAAGGATAATTAGGGACAAATGAAGAATGCTGTGGTTTCAGCAGTCTTCGGTATAGCTGAAAATTTCTATACATATATCATGTGACTGAGAGCTTCTGTTATTGTGGCCGCCCTGAGACGAGCTAGCTTTGTTGAAATGCCAGAAATGCCCTGGGACATCTTGACTCTATGAAACACGGAATGCACGCACTTAATCGCAATCCGAAAGTAACTTAACTGACAAAGGTTAAAAGAAATGTGGCTTATTAAAAGCTAAGAACCGAACAATACTCTTTGAGGCCCCAGCTTTGTATTTCATCTTGAGCTTTTCGTACGTCATCACTGCAAGCCCTCTTTAATTGGCGTCCTATGCTGGAATCGGTCTTCCGCTTTCCAGCCTGGGTGGCCTTTTTTGCTTCAACGTTGCGCTGGGCCTCGATGATATCTTCGTAGCTCATGACTTTAGCATTGCCTACCTTGCGTGCTGGCTTTGATGTTCGACTTCGTTTTTCGTTGTTATGTGCTAACAGCCGCTCGTTGTCATTACGAAGAAGTGCACGGTCCGCGAATGCTTTCTCCGCTGCATGGGCAAGACGGTTGACGAGAAGCTTAGAATCTTCGTCCCACCCACGAGCTTCGTTTTGCATCTTACGACACAGTGATTTTAGACCGTCAGCCGTGATGGGTGTTGTGGTGTTTGTAGCAGCTCTACACCGTCAGAGTAATGGGCCAAATTAGCAACATTCCCCCTGTTGGAGCAACTGGCTCCTAGAGGCGGCTGAATGTCCTTCAGTGCCCGGTTAGGGTTCCACGGAAATAATCCAGATTTAGACCAGCCGGCGTTGATGTTACGGAGCGTCACAGCAGAGTTTTGTGCCCTGCTATACAGGGAAGTGAAATGCTCCAACCGCACAGCATTAGCTCCACCTCGATAGAAGAGCTCTACTTGTTCCCGATAGGCAGCCTTCAGTGCACTAAACACGCCCACATCACACGACTGAAGCTTATGCGAAGTATGCGACGGAAGTCGACAGGGAATGATGTTATTTGCAAGACAAAACTTCAAGACCTCCAGGGACTCATGCGCAGCGAACCCGTCGCTGATCAAAAGGCGCGGACGGCCACCAGCACGAGTCTTGGTCTGAGGGTCAAAGACATGCTGGATCCAGTATAAGTTGATAGCGCTGTCTATGTATCCGTTCTTTGAGCAGGCAAAGTGCCATCCGGAAGTGGGATAAGTGGTCCAATTACTACGGTGGGTAGAAGCAGGCCAAACAATCAGGGGATTCAGAGACCTACCATCTGCCGACAGGCACTCAACGGCGGTAACCAGTTTCCGTTTTACAGCAGCACCACGATATTTAAGTTAGCTCGGAGAGAGGAAAAAGCGTTGCTTGGGACGGAGTGGGTGGGCGTGGACTAACACAATCTATTTTGAGACTCGAATAATGCTGGTCTCACAATAGGCGCGGGCCGTGCTTGGCTCTTAAGTTGCATCTAATGCAGAATCTTCACATCTAATCTTGATCCAGCGTGATACAGATACCACAGACAGCCGTTGTAAAGCATGGTCGGCATTGAGCACTCTTTTCATGAGCCCTTTCAGCTGCGGTGCGAAGGGCTTCTGAACTTGCTACGGTTTGGCGTGAACCGTCTGGGCGAAAATAGAAAATCAAGGACAGGAGACCACATGGTTACAATGTACTGAAACTTCACAGAGAAACTGATGTCACATTTTTATTTGTTAATTATTTCTAACTTCAATTGTGTATAGAAACAGCTTGAACCATCCTCGACTTCTCAGTAACCCTAGATAAGGTTAATGTAATCATTCACCCTGCGAGGAAACCCGAACAACCATCATTGCTCAATCCATCTCTGGGGCTTAGAAGGTCCAAACCATTCCACCAGATAGATTTTGACACCAGAGTATCCCCAAATGCCAAAGATTCTGATGAAAATCCACGACATTGCGTGTGATTCGAAATAGTGTATTTTTTGCGACCGGCGCTGGAGGCGTCGGGAACGACAGATACTAGTAGAGATGCCATTTACGGTACGCGTTTAAAACATGGTTCTACTTACGGCTAATTGATTGGCTCTCAACTGCGACCAATATATTTAGGCACGTGAATTACGACTCTCCGGAGGCGTATGGGCGATTTTCCATCGAAGGCAATATACCATTCACTCAGTTTATTCACTAACTAGCGAGGCTCCACTGCTGAAAATCTACTCTGTGGCACTATCGACGGTCCTAATCAATTCAAGCCCTCCGGAGATCTGATTCCGTCTCGGCGACCGCTATGCTGTGCGCTCGTTAAAGAATTTAATCAAGAATACGACCAAGCTATATATGCTGTCCGCGAAGTTGCGAATAGCCTGTTGTAGGTCTTGGAATCTTGGATCTAAGTTGCCCAAGGGCATCGGATCGTTGTTCTCTTTATTGTAATCAGAGTAAAAGCTGGGCACATCGCGATGAACCTCGAAGCTTGTGCCTGAAGGAAGATGAAGTGGGCTTTTAGTGGCCTCCGTTGTAGAAGCCGTCGCGGCGGATTTCTGTGTTGTTGTCTTACGTGGCATTATGTAGGGGCCAAAAAAGACTGTTCTCTTTTCTGTGGTTCGCATGCCCCATGGTGCTTATATATCACTGGAAGCAAACCTTCAACATATCAAGATGTTCCAGAAAGCCCAAATTGGACCCAAATAAACCAAGTAGATTTTCTATACGGCTACTGTCAAATGTGAACTATTTTTTGTCTCATGCAAATTGAGCTTTACGCCATTAATGGGGAGCCAGTGCACGCTGAATGCTTTTATTGGCCTGTTAGGCTTCACCGATCATTCGTCGAGACCACCGTGGAAGGCCACTTTGAAGAAGGCTCCATGCCCTCTTCGCGCGCCTTTGCATTATATCCCACTCTACTAGACATCACGGTCCCGACCCTCGGGTAAAGCTTGCTATTTCCAGTCTGCAGTACTGACAGAAATTTGTTTAACCAAAGAGGACAGTCATCCGTAGAAAACGGAATACCTACTACCCTTCGCGAATCCATCAATGCCATCAATTGGGCTCACCGAGCGCGAAGCATACACTCGAAAGGGTAGTACGAAAGCCACCATGCATAGTGATGTGTCGTTCAGCAATGCTGTGGCTCAATGGCCTTTGATAAGTGGATCTAGCCCAGCCCTTAATATTCTTAAGGCCGAAAGCAATGCCGGTGATAACAACCTCCACCGTCTCGCGTCCAACCTCGCGTCTTCTGCGCCTTTTTTCTATTCCAGCGAGACAGAACTTGGGGAGTCTCGGCCACAATGGCCACATATTTCGAGAGAGAATGTGCAAGATGATATCTTGCTTCAGAATCTAGGCCAGCAACATACATCATGCACCGACGTTGTCTTGGGACGCGATGATCCGGGTCAAGACTGCGATAGCACGCTACTACTGACAAAGATGAGCCAAGGCAAAATGAAAAGGCGTCGCGCTCCAAATCGCTACCAGAAGAGAACGCTACGGACTTACTATGACAGCGCAAAATCTCTGTGTCTGGTGCACTGGCAAGGCGTAGGCGGCCTTTTCTCCGCGTATCGTCAGTCTAGAGGTATGAACCAAAGGTTTGTGAGATATGATCAAATAACTGAGCCCTGGATCACCAATTATATCAGCGAAGCGCAGTTTTGGTTGTTACTGAAAAGATTCTTTGGCCTTGTGCCACTTTCAGGTCTATCCGCCGGAGATTTTCCTCAACACGATAAAATTAACTATATCAAAAATTATCTTAGATCCAAACCTACACCAAGACTGACCGGCGATGGAGAAGACGATAGCAGGGACCTGGTCAGGATCTGCACCAAATTAACGGACTTCATTTTCCGCAATGCCGACAGCAAGAAGATATTTCTTGGTGCCAATCGTGGATTTTTCCATCGGTCGCCATCTCCCACTTGGGAAGTATTCCAAGGCTTTGGGCTTGTCGATCAGTTCTGCCGTGACGCAGGGTCCAGTGGGTACAGTGATTTGCATCGGGACGCGTGGCTCTTGGTAGGTTCCACTAAGGCCAAGTGAGGGCAAGAAGTTAATGAATCCTCTCAAGGCAAGGAACACCTGTGTGTCACAGCGCCAATCTATGCTGCAGGTTTGGGCCGCTTTGAAATATCTGTTGGTAAGAGGACGACAAGATCAACGGACTGATCCAAATAGCATCATGAAATGCGGGCTGCTACGGATCTACCAAACGTTGTCCACGTCCAATGTCAACTTGTATAGCCGGTCTAGTCTAGACTTTAGCCATTTCTCTGCCAAGCTGGTCGAACGTAGGCGACCGGATGAAAGCCATGGACCAGATTGACCACGACAATTGGTGCTAGCAGATTGAGTCTGCGGAGTGGGAGTCTACGCAGGGTAGTTCAGAATCAGTAGCGATCTTATATTCAGTCGTCATTATTTCTCACTTCTACTGACTATTTCCTGGATGAGTCCGATAGAGCATCAATCTTTGAGTAGAATGTCATTCGAAGCGCAACCAGGGTGTGTAGGATGATCTCAATACAGACCTCGGAGCAAAAGACTTGGAAGAACGATGAGAATAGGAACATTGTACCTGAGCCACAAGCTGGTGGTGCCCTCGCCGCTGGCGGTGCTGCCGCCCCCGCCGAGGCTGTTGCTGAGGAGAAGGAGGAGTATGAGCTTGCATGGGAACTTGATGGGAGACCTGAGCCGTGTCTCTGGGACTTTGTGCTTCAGACCGCATTCTGAGTGCCGTCTTTCTGGCTATACCTTAGTGTAGAAGTATAGGAGCCCAAACACTGACATCGATGAAAATTCCAACACTGTGTCATATCACAAAGGCCTACAGGACACCATGAAAATCTTCGAGCTGATTAGGAAGAATGAAGCTCTGTAAGAGCAATATGGAGAACTATTTCAGGCATGCGTCGCTAATAATGGAAATATCTCAACCTGTCGACATTTCAGCCGGTAGAAGCATCAAAAAGAAGGTGAAAAGCCCTTCCTATTTTATTGGAACAAAACGTTGCAGATCAAACTTGCCCGATGCCTTTTGTCAATTCAAATACCCCATGCATCGTGGTTACTGGCCCCGGGCCCGACTACGTTGTTGTGGAAGTTTGTTGTCCTAGCCCCCAATCGCATCAGACGAGCCAAAGTATAGAAGGGGTGTCCACAGAAAATACCGATGCGGATTGCAGGCATTGCAAACAAGGGAACACCTGTGGGATCGCACAGCGCACGAAGCGCTCTGGCCTTAAATCATTGGTACGAAAGTCTGCATTGAAAGAAAGATTTTACGCAGGGATCAATGCTCCCTAGACTCTTCCTGAGAAGCTATGGCGTCTCTTTGTAGAAGAAGTACGGGGTGAAAAACGACGACCTTCACCATGAATCTTGATTACGATTCGCGTCAGACGAGTACTGGAATTTGTTGCGAGAAGAGTGAAGTTGACAAGAAGTTAATAGATGTTTGTTTAGGTCAGCTGTAGATTTCACTCATATAGAATGAGAGAACGTATCACTTCTATTTGATCCTTTGTTTATCGCACAGCCCGTAGGTAGCTTGTGAACTGGCGAGATGGCGATATCTGTCTATTTCACCTAGAGCCATGCCATGATTGAAAAGATGCAGCTAGAACATCTCTCCGATGTTGTTCCAGACGAATAATAGTATCACTGTCTATGGAACCGAGCTTGAGCCAGCCTTCTCAAACGTGGGGGACGGACACGAATGATAATTTGCAGGTAAGGCGTGCCGAGCTCCCTGTGATGGTGGAGAGCCTCAAAGCGCACAGCCCCTAGGCCGTCGCAGTCTGCTAAATGCGAGCTGATGTGGATGTGGAATGCTTCGGTCCGTCTCCAGACAGGCCGAGGAGGAAAATGCAATGGGGAGAAACCGGTGATGTGAAGTTCTACCCATTCCGCCCAGTGTGCACCTAAATCCTCTTGAACGTAATGGAAGACATCGCTGATCTGGGTCAAAGCACCCATAATATTTGGACCATGCCACGGTACTGGAGCGGTCGGGGAATCGGCCACTTGAACAAAGTGCTTTTTGCTTGTGAGCGTTGTGCGACTTTTCAGAAAGAGCCAAATCACGTACACCGGGGATAGCTTGCGAGCTTCTCTCATCGTTCAGAATCTTGTTCGGGATATAAGACCAGATCTCTCTGACCGGAGACTGATGAGCTAGGAGGAGGTAATCCAGGCGTTTGTCCTCCGAGCTTTCCTTGATTACCGACCTCTGGACTGGGCTTGGGAACTTTGGGGAGTCGCCGATTGGTAGCTGGGTTGGAAAGACGACTGGGTTGGTACATGCCTTGCCAATTTCCTCCACTGGAAGATTGAGACAAAGGCTGTTTCCACGGTTTGAGACTTCAGACGACATTGGATCTGCTTCTCTGCGGTTGTCCATGATTTCAGCTTCGGTCGTCTACGAGATGTCGCGGTAGAGTCCGCAAGCTAGTCCTCCGATGAAGACAGGGCAATGGCAAGGAGGTATCCGTCACAATAGAAGTGAGTCGAAGAGGCGTCGGAGGGACAGATCGCTCACAACTAGCGGCCACACACGTGGCAAACAGAGGTGTTGAGCCATTTGTTGATCTCTTACATGATATTCACCACTCGGATCAGGCTAATTCGATAACTACCTCCTCTGTGCGTTTGTACTGTAGCATTGATAATGCTAGCCACTCAATCTATGAGGTACTTCTTCTTCCATATGTGACATGAGGTTGGTGCAGATCAAGAAGCAAGCCGCACCGTCAGAGTGGTTCACGCATTGACTACACAAAGAATACAGTCGACTTTCCATCATTTTGATCTTCTGTGGGGTCAAATACTGAATCAGTCCTTCTAGTATAACATTCCATTCTTCTTTAAGCCACAGTAAATTATACGCTATCAATGAAGGAAGAAAACGGCAGCCTACATGAGGTCCTACTAACAGCACCCGTTTTCCAAGGTTACCGTCTGGTGGGTGGCGTCCAG
Source organism: Penicillium sp. IBT 18751x (assembly GCA_028828935.1). Lineage (NCBI taxonomy): Eukaryota > Fungi > Ascomycota > Eurotiomycetes > Eurotiales > Aspergillaceae > Penicillium > Penicillium sp. IBT 18751x. Next base: position 87,981 of record JAQJZS010000008.1, on the reverse strand, counting down.
AAAAGATCAAAGAGTGTCAACGGTCAAGTTGGCATTGCACTTCTCTGTTTTCTCCCGAGACAGAAAATGCAACCCCTGCACTGCACCAAATCATGCCAAGTATACTGAGGTCGAGTGCGCAGCCAGATCCTCGATAAGGTGACACGATAGATGAGCGCTTCATAGCCACACAGAGCCTAGTAATTTGCGCACTTGCAGATCAGAGATCATTTCTCAGAAAAGATTGTAATACTGGTTGTCAGGCAATTCCGGGAGATCCTTTAAGAGCGTATTTCTCTGAGCGTGAAAACGATTGGATAATTTCCTCGTGGGTTTTACGGTATAAATCGGTCACAGATATGTTAGATCAAAAGAGATGGATTTGGAGGGACGATGTGTGGTCTTAGAAGGCATGAGGCGGGCAGGGGGGCAGGGGCTGGTTCAAAGATGGCTTAACGCATGTTACGATTTATCTACTCATTGACGCTTTGTTTTGAGCCATGATTAGATAACAGATCTTTTCAAGAAGACACAGTTTGGGGATCAAAAGTTTTCATAGCGTCGCGTGCGTGAAATTTCTCAGAATATGCTTGAGACGGTTACCAGGAGGGAATGATGCGGAGCTCGCCGAAGAACCTTCACATTTTCCGCTATGGTTGCTTAGCCAATTTGGTATTTCCTCGAAAGACCGCGCCAAAAGTTCGCCAAAAGGAGCTCTGGTCTGTCGATGCATGCCACCCTACTCTTCGGCCCACTCATTTTGGCGCCGGATCTCTTCTTCCTCTTCAGGGGTGAAGTCGTTGGGAATGTTGAATATTCTCCGAATCTCCTTCACTGATTTTCCTTTGATCATGTTGGCGACAGCATTGCAGCCGAGATCTAGGAGCTTCTCAATTTCCAGATAATTTGCCGCCTGCAGAGGAATCAGGAGATTATCCGTTGTATGTGGAGGCAAAACTCACCAAGATGATCCCAAGAAGCGTTTCTTGATCAACATTAAAATATTCTTTTTCAAACTCAATATTCTCTTTCCATCTAGAGTCTTTCTCTTCTTCGGTGCTGCAGTCGTCTGACGGTTGATGACCACACCAGTCTATGACCTTCTCTAGGATCCTTTTGTTGACCTACATCGATTAAGCTTCTTTCACATCAACAGGCGACCAGACAGGCCAACATTTGGAATGGGAATGGCTCCCTTAGTTTCGCCAAGATAGCTCAGCATATTCTTGAGCAGAAGTGAGTGTTCGGCGATGCCACGTTCTGAACATGTCAGTTGTCACGGCATGTGTGTTTTTCCAGAGTTATATTCGGACGTACCGACCGTGATATCAAAATTGTCTGAGCTGGTCAGAGTGATGAATTCTGAACGGTCCATTGTGGCGAAACAGCTCGTCTGGAACCGTATAAGGACGGAAATAGTCTTTCTTACTCCGGAGAAGGTTGAGGGGGATGTAAAGTCGGCAAAAAAAGAGTGATAAGATTAAGCGCGACGAGAAATTGAAAATGAAGTTCAGATAGGCAAAGGTAGGTAAGACTATAAGATACAGTGAGCTAGTTCCAAGAGAATTTCAAGCAATTTTTGGCCAGTCATGATCCCCCTCGATTATATGATGGATTGCCAATGTACGTAGACATGCACGATCATTTCGTAATGCTGCATGACGCGTGCCTTTATCTCAAGCCGAGACCACCCGAAAAACGGAAACGACTACGAAAAATGCGCGTTACTTTCTACGCCACGCTCAGAGCTGTCTGATGCCACCGCAGGTTTTGATAACATCACGTCAGTATATAGGATGTATTGTGATAACGTATGGAATATGTAGCGTGAGGCAAATATGAAAAACTTGCAGTTTTTCATACAGACACGGAAGGAATTAAATGTAATCTTATCATCTGCCATCTGCGGGAGACGTAAAAAGTGGTTTTAAATGCCAGAAATTCGAAATATATATCTAAAACCCCCAACTTGAAAAAGCATGATTAGATGAACATTTCCTAGGTCCTAGGATACAAAGCCATCTCGCTCTACGAGCTCTAGCTGCTCAAGTATTTCCTTTGTGCAGCGTATATTGCGACAAACTGCATATCGAAGGTGGCAAAGGAGCGAATCTTTGTTTTTCATTTTCAGGCAGGCTGCACGAAGATCCGGAAGTACTCCGCTGTAGCTTGTGTACTTTTCAGTCTTCTTGAGCACACGATTGAGACGCCTTATCATGCACAAACCACCGACGCTACGGTTGACTTTTCGCCACAGCTTAAGAAGAAACTTGAGTTCCCTTGCTTGCACGTATAATTTGAACCGAGACTTCATTTGGGTTGTGAGTGGGCCATATCCGTGGCAACCTTGGTATTCTTGTTCTTCTCGCATCAGACGTAACCGAGCCTCGATTGACTTTTGAATCGCCGCCTAACGGTAATTCAGTATCATATAATATCAGGGTGTATAACCGCCCAGGACTCACGCATCTTGTCTCGTTACATTTAGATGAGAGTGGCTGAGAGGGCTCTTTTGAAAGGCGCCGCAGAAGTACCTTTTGTTGCCACAACGCTACATCGAGCACTGGTACATCAGTATCCATTGTCTTGGCCTTGCAGGAGAATCAAGAGTGATTTCGTCGGAATTTCTACTAATAATGCCTGTATATGGCATTCTTGCCAGCTGCTCGGAGCGAGTTGTTCATTAATGGATGAGCCTATATTTAGAACGCAGTCCCAAAAATTGCACTGACAGTTGCAAATGCTGGCCAGTACTTGATTTCGTTGTGCTAGACCCGTTGATGTTCCATTCTTTGGTTGGCTTCGGGGCGACTTATCCACCAACGATGCATGATGATCAAATTTGTCCCATCCGTGGACGGCAAGAATATTTTTGGAGCCATCGTAAAGTTACACTGACGGCGACCGGCAGAGCACCCTGCGGGAGACTTTGATACTAGACCAGATTGGCTAGTGTCACGCATAATACGCTGCCAGGGTACAGACCCGCCCGGGATCGCCTTCCATGTCAGTAAAACGGACAGGCTCTCTCAAACCCTAATCACATGAAAAAAGTAAATACCCACTTTCGAGCCTCAGCAGACTAGTAGGTAGTGCACCTCGCCGCCAATAGGCATTGAACGGATGATCGTTGTAAACTTTACTCCCATAAACTAGCGTTTCCATCCCGTACGTGTCCGGTAAGTGCACTATTCTTTAGCACCAGCGGCCGTCGCTTTTCTTTCTCACGACCCGTCAAACTTCTATGCAGCGTTCGGCAGTCTATCTGCGGGCTTTTGTCACAGACCATAAGCCAATGGATAAAACAGAGCAAGATGAATTAAAAGGCTTCGTGACCATCGTGTATGCAACACTCTACGCTGGTCTCTACAACGACGTAGCTGCCAGTAGGCTACTCCACCTCTACCCCTCGATACTAGGGTTCTGGAACCGACGATATGCCCGTCACACCCTCTGCTTGCAGGAGATACAACGCGCCTATGCGCAATTTTCGCTGAATCGTGGGCAGGGAGATGAAGCATATCGGAAGTTCCACGAATACCGGGTCTCGCAGGTCGCTTCGATCAACGCAGAATGTGAGGCTGGTATGAACTCCGACCAAAGTCGCTATCATCTCAGACTGATCTTAACAGCAGAAAGACTGTCCCGACTTATAGAAAACTTCTTCCAATACCGTGGAGAACTCTTGTCCCGTCGCGGATTTACCTTGGCTGTTCGAGCTAGCCATGGTAGCGAAGATGAAGAGCATCATACCCGATCGCTGATTAAAGGGATTGAGGCGCATTTGACTCATTGGGCCCCCTGGTGGTCGGTATTGGAAGACTTTCTACGGTTCATACACCAGGGTCTATCTTTGGAATTGAATTTCTTCCAATGCTTTCTCAACCACTCCGGTACTCCTACCCCTTGCGCCGGAATCGAAGGTAGATATGCAGTATTTTCATTTATCAAGAATTTTTTTGGTTTCATACTCAGAACTGATCACAACAGTGATCGGTGGTCTCCACAATCGATTGAATCGTCTCATAGAAGAAGATACAGCGGGAGCAAAGCTCTCGAGCAGAAAACATGCGGGCGATGGATTGGTTCTTACGCGGATACAAACTGGTACGTCCATCGGCGTTCTCCTGGGAAACAGAAATCTGATCGCTGAGAAAGCGCTGGTTCGTCGCCGTCAAGCATTGCAAAAATTACAAGCCTTGGTGCGTGTTTATTACGAAGACATTCGCGGTCTTACGTCTTCCGAGAGAGCAACAAGAAAAAGAAAGAGAATTTAGATGCATCTCATATGTTCATTGCAAAGCTCTGTCGCTATGCAACGCTTTCAAAATAATCGACCAAGCTTCTTCTTTCATTCGACTTGCTGCTATTCACTTCCGTTGATGAGCTTCGTCTTCAAAACGCGAAAAATAAATTCTTGATCAACGCTTGCATTTATAACGTAATCCACAGCAAGCTCGCCCCGAACACCGAAGTAAAAATAACAAGTTTTTATACTTGTATCTCACCACTACGTAAATAATTTTGCGTGCTTTTATATAGTACTATACTATGTCCTGCTTCCTATACAAGATATATTAAATGGTGTTACAAAATTGAGTGCCTTATGTCCTAGGATAGGATTTATTACAATATCGCAAGTGTAATTTTCTGCAAAGCGATATTAAACCGAAGTCTACCATATTTATAGACCTTACTCAAATTGTATTTTATTAGCTATATGCAACATTGGAAGTTTAAATATGAAAGCACTGCTAAGATATGAGCTTAAGAATTATCGTATTACTATGGTGTTTGGCGATGGCGAGCTTGGTGTGGATTACGTTATAATAAGCTACATTCAATTTCGACATAACTCGTCTTTTGTTAATTTTTTTCGGACATTATGTTATATCCAATGTCATGTTTTTTCTCGGGGCCGTCCGTATCATGGGAATTGCGTTAGTTTTAAACAATTCTTATCATGACAAGCAGCATCTTGGCGGTCAACATCGTTGCCAATGCTCTTTGACCTAACGGCGCGATAATTGTAAAAGTGTTTCTGCTGCGCAGTCATTATTACCCAGCCGTTTTTCGCTGAGAACTGGGGGCTTTTTTTGCTGGACAGGACGCAAATTTGAAATTGGCGGGCCCTCCAAAGTATTTTTTGTTGTAAACGTGCCAGCTGATTCTTCTATGAACTATATGGGTACATACTCTTGGTAGGGCTCAACCTCACAAATATGAAGAAGAGCCCTAAAGAACGTTTCTTGTGCTTCAAGTCTATTCCACGTTCCGTGCGGTGACAACAGCCTGCAATGAGCAACGAGTTCACCCTACCAGCCCCGGGCCTGTAACAGATCCTCAAGATCGGTCAAAACGGATCCCGGATGGCAAAACAGCTGGTACTCTGTGGACAGATTGTGCTATCTGCGATCGTGCTAAGCTGCTTAGTGGGATAATCTTGACCCTTTCTTTTTCTGTCATTGGGGGTACGGCTTGCAAGTAATCAAAGGAAAGTCTTACTGAGCAATACACCTTATTGCTGTATTCCGATAAATAAACATTTGTTGCAAGATTTGTGGCTAATCGCCGGGTGAAATATATCTTATTGAAGAGCTGTAAAGCTCCATCAGCGCAGATTTTGCGGTTTGGTCGAATGGTGTCCAACCCCCCCCCCCTCCCCCCCTTTCCCTTCGATTTCAAACCCATCTTTCAAGCCGTATCTTCATCCAATTCGATTGCTTGTCTTATTAGGACCGTGGCGGCCGATGCTTGCACACACTGGCGTGAAATGAGGACAAGAGTTTCTGAACTCTCAAATTATCACGGGATGTATTGGCAACATGTACAGTACTGGCAATCTTGAACACATTAACTGGCGGTTTGCTCGGACAGGCCTTCCGTGTCAATTCTTTTACGAATTCGCATGTCGTGTGACTGAACCGCATTCTGGCACATGCTGGTCGGCCAGTACTGGGTGCACGGAGATAAATTCATGTCGTCTGTACGAAGAGCGTAGACGAGCAACATGTCCATCAAGCTCTCTGCGCTTGTGACGAGCCGACTTCTGTCACCGCTGCAATTTTTGCAAAGCATGTATTTGGTTGCAGTAGAGACAATTCGCTCTATCGTGTCGATCTTGCTGCGGCGCTGGACCTTGAGCAGGATCGTTGCATTGTTGCGAGCCTCCTTTGACACCGAGTTGGGGCATCCAACCCATATGCAGCCTGTGCAATGGGAAGGGTCGCCGAAAACCCGCCCAAACAGGTACTGAAGATCATCCGGGTTCCTCATTTTCGCAAACCAGCAGGCCGTAGTCGGTGCAGGTCGTAATCAAGGACAACCAAGTGGGGAAAGCTCTAACTTAGGGTACCAGTCCAAGTGTCAAGTGACAAAGCTTCTCTACCCCTTCTTTCCAACAAGGAAATGCGGCCCCTTGGCTTACTCTGACAAGTAAAGGAATGTACAATAGATTGACAATGAAGGTATTCAGATGTTTTTCTCGGTTTCGCCGTCAATCAGCCCCTCTGCTTATGTAGCAAAAATGCGGGAAGTCGCAACGCCGTCATATTTTAAGGGTACATATTTGTCTAGATGACCCGTTCTGGCCCATAGTTGGGTTTCTTACAATATTCCCCCTCAGAATAGTTTGATTTGGTCCTGCGCCATGCTCATCTCATGATCCTCTTGGTAGCAGGAGTGATTCAAACAAAAGATTCGTCATGGAATATGTGCAATTGTATTTCACCTGAAACCCATGCCTGCAGATGCAACTCAACCTATCGGTGATACGATACTTTTGCACCAAAAAGAATACTTTACTATAGGGATACTCAAGCGTCGAGCTTTGCCGAAAGTATTGAGTTAACCTAGCAGAATATTGTCCGTCCAGGATTTTTGTTGCTAGCCAATTTTCTAATCACCAGAGGGAATAAATGTTATCTACTATTTTCGCCGAAGATGCAAACTTAGATTTGACATCCAAAAATAGAATCGTGGCAGACCTATGGCGAGCTTACCGGTATATCGCAGAAGAATTCCCTTCTTTTGTTAGCTGGCAATACATATAGATTTTGTCGTTTCCTTTAGATTGATACGCCCACGGTGTTTTCTCAGTCAACTCACGACTGACCTTTTGCTATGCATAAGTATTCCCGGCTTGATTCGAGCTGCGGCGCACTCGCGACACCCGATAATGTTTTGTATTATAATGTGCTATGGTGGTGTGCACTAATATGTCCAGAACTTCTTCTGACAAGGTATTATCGCCTGCTCTTTCAATTCTTCCCAGCGAATAACAGTAATAGTTGTCTTCTCCTCCCCTTGACACTGAGGTCCGCTACAATATCAGACGCGCGAGATCGCAGTATCATAAACGGCACTCTCTTCTTGACCACTGGCTTTACGTTCGTATGGTCGGTAGTTCCCTTGCTAGCACGGAGCAAACACCTTTATCGCAAGGAGATTCTTGACATGCTTAGGTAATTGATCTTTACTCTGTTCACAGGAAATAAATGGCTAACATACAGTTTTCCACATCAGTTCTTGTCTTACATACATGGCAGTCTCGCTCGTGAATATGTCTCTTGAAATCATGGCAGCACCCCCTGAATCATGGCCGATGTCTTTACTTGCATTGTTCCACATGGGAATTTTAGCTTCATGCTATGTCATCCTCAATATACACATGCGGGACGAGCTTCACCAAGATTATGGAATTCCCGACCATATGAGCCTGGATGGTGTTGCATAGTAGGGCTAAGTACCTCCACGGAATGGTCGTGTTGACTGTAATCCCCCCGATTGAACATTGAAAATTGCGAGGCTCCTCACAGACCTGGTGGGTGAACCCTTTAGATATTGACTTCCTGGTGAATTTGGCGAGATATTTGAAGTTATCTACGCGGATATAGTACATAATATACGAAATCAGTTCAGTCCTTCAGGGTACACAATGGGACTATTGGCATAGAAAGAATAGTTTGCACCTCGTGCGTAATAGTCAAAGAACAAAACAAACGACCGGCAGGGCTGGTTGTGATATATTTGCAAAAACCTCCAGCTATTCTTCACTCCCACAGCGTGTCCAAAAATCGAAAATCCTTACCAAAGCAACACTCACAATCATACACATTGCGGTGGCGTAGACACACATGAGGTGAACATGGCTAATGATGCCATTAGAAGAACTACAACTTGACTTAACCTAGAAATCATATCAATGCCAGAGGACGTGGAATAAACCACCACGAAAAGAGCGAAACGCTTTCCTGGAAAGTTCGACATTTTTCCTTACAGTATCAAACACGCCTGCATTTTGCCTCTTGCTGCAACTGCTGTCGCTTTTGCCATACTAAACGGATTCCGTCCTTGTTTGAGTCCTTCTGACATAATATTTGTAGAGATCTCAGAGAACCAAAAATAGCGACAGGGACGAGGTTATTATAATGCAAGCCTTCATTGGTGGGCGAGGTACAATGTGTATTGACTTCACCTGCTCTTAAATTATCATTGATTCCTCAGCGCGGGACTCTTCGTCCGCTTTGCATCTTTTTACAAAACATTTGGTAGTATTTTCTGATAATGCCGCTGCCCCTCGTGGAAAGGCTACCCTGGGAGCTACTGGAGATCATTTTTCTCAAGGCATTAGAGGTCAATTTTGCACGTGCCTCTCTGCAAATCGCTGCCGCTGTGTCCCGCGAAAGGGTTTTTGGGATATTCCTGATTCATGCGTTCTGGAACCCTCGGCCAAAGAGGCGCGATGACTCGACTTCTTCCACACTGCAGTCACCACACATGTGGTGGCATATTCACGAAAGCGAGGCTTTCACGAAGAGACACCCTTGTGCAATTTACCGCATCTTACCTCCTGAGTACCAAAAGAGGCTTCAAACCCACGTGATGTCATGTAGGTGGTTTAACTCACGACGCCTTAGGGTTGTTCAACACACAATGCTAGAGATGACACTAGAGAGTGTTGACTCATCAATCGTGCGCTGGGAGCCGTACAGCTATGCCAGGCAGCCACCTACCCCAAGAGAAGATTCAATACCACCGCCGCGATTAGTCCAAGATACCGAGACTGGACTTATTCGGAGAATCCGTGTCCTGGACAATTTCTCTTATCTAGTGGAGTGTCCACAGTCGACCCAATCCTTCCAGACTTGTATAATGGCCGGGTTTCCGGATAAGGCGCTCTGTGGGCCATGGACAACAGACAAAGTTGATCTGCTTTTCAATCTTTGGTGGAATCTTGACCGGAAATTCAAAGGCACTCATTTCCGTTTCTATGAGCCGGTTCCGTCAGGCTATATGATCCCCGAGGTGCGTCCGCAGGCCTATGAAGAAGGGATCAAGAAAGCTCTGATAAATGGCAACGCGGCAGTGATTATTTGCCTGTTAGATATTAGAAGGTGCGCTCTGCTACAGTCAAACGAAACTCGTAAGCATGCTCGACTGCCAGATGAGATCTTCGCCCTTGCGTTATACTACTGTACGAGACGACGTGATATTCTGCAAATGCTGGTGCAAGCCGACCTTGAATGGCAATGGGCCCACCCGGAGCAGACAAACTCAGCATCACTGCCAAAAACAGATTCTACGGCAACAGCACGAGACCTGACTCAGGCCCATCTGAAGGAATTAGCATATGATGTTACTCGGCCAAGGCCATCATATGACGTGCCATGGCCCGGGGTTGGCTGATACACTTACGAGATTGTGCTGCACCAGGTTATACTTAGACAAACGTTGGAAATTGCATCCATGTGCCACTGAAATGAGAGGAACTCAAAAAGTTAACTGTGAAAAAAGCGCGCTTGGAAAGATTGAGATCCACTCTGGCGCTCTCCTTTGCAGTTGTGTACAGTAATATTGGATTTCAAATTTCCCTCTACACTCTTCGACATTCATTCCGAAGCCTTAGCGTGAAGACCCGCTGGTCTAATTATAGCCATCCTAGTAATCTCTGCCAGACAAAATAGTATCCCCTGATAACGACGAATGAGTGAGTGTCGTAATCCCGAAGTCTGCCTTTGAATTGAATCGAACCGCTCGCCATCTAATAGCAAAGAAAGTCGAAGTAAACTCGAGATACGAGTCGCCAGGAAGCGAAAGAAAAGGCGGGAGTATTCGCGCTCAGATGGACCTGCTCATTGGCTCATAGCTTTCGCTTGTTTTTGATGCATCACGTAATTATCCCACAGTAGGTCGTTCCGCCCTTGGCAATGGCTGGCTCAATGGCTGATTTGACCGTGTCTTTAGTTTCTGCCGGTAGAATATCAATTTCTAGTAACTGGTAAGCTACCCTTCATACTTAATGACTTCCTTTACCCGATGAGGCATGGTCTCAGCTAGATTGATAAAGTGCTTAATCGTGAGCTGTTCCTATGCAGCCTACGCTGCATCTACTAGCTCTGCCTAAGTAGTATCATTATTAGGCATCTCGTGAAAGCTATAGCCGTAGCTTCAATATATTAGCCTTCAATAAGCCCCAAGGGTTCTCAAATAGGTTTAAATTGTTACGCGTTGCTAACTGGTCACAGTGAGTTGGATGCTCGAAGGTAATAGGTACTGAGGAATATCCGAATTCTTATGGAGTAGAATTGGTATTTGTGCTGGGCAGGCTGAATACGGCCTTCCGGGCACCAACTGCGAATCCCAAGAGTGTGACTTGCAACCGTATTGTTTCCTAGGAGCTAGGCTTTACACGGGCTCGGGTCTATAGAGTCACTCTTGCAGGACGTGTCAGGTAGAGCACCAATAAGGTCAGATCACGAATGAGCTGGCCTGATTGTAGGAGGGTTTGTCAACGAGTTTAAACAGTGAAGATACTATCGCATAGTAGGTTCCAAGTAACAATGTAGGATTGATCGCGGAGAACTAAATACATGCGGTGGACGAGTGTCCCTATATACCCAGTTCTTCTACTCCCAGATATACTTCTCTCGAGTAGATCTGGAGTCGCCGTCTACTTCACCGTCGACTCCTGGGAGTCGCCGCGGAAGTCACGGTCACGTGTTGTGCCTTTCGTGTGGTAGGGGGTATCCAGTCCATAGAGTAGCCTAGGTACCGCCTTTCCTCTGCCGGTGGGTCCAGGCCAGTCCTGCTTAGATCTTTGCTCAGAGCAGGGCCTCTGATCACTTGGTCACGTGATGACTTGGGTTCATTGGCTCTTGGTGGCCCATCTGTAAGTTGCGGCCCCTCAAATAGTTGGCGGCTGCAGGGGTCGTAACATAAATCTAGCGAATAAAGCGGCTAATCCATTATAGTAATATCTGGCTCACGAAGAAAGGCTTAAACGATATATGCAGTATACGTTGGTACATTATTGTACTGAAGAATAGTATCCTCGTTCGTAAGTAAGGTAGGTAGGATACTACGATAGAGATTGTGAATAACCTCTTTTATAATACCCTTACGATCCGCGGTAGGATCTCCAAATAAAGGAATTAAGCCAGTCTTTCGCGGAGCGCCTAAGAAATAAGCCTAGAATATCTGCTTTGTCTGCTTCCCTTTCGAAAGAGTCATTTGAACACTAGACTTACGTTCTTGAAGCTGATTTTTGGGAGGAATAAATATCCACTCCTTCTGAGCACCTTACCCGCATTCAATAGTCGTTTTATTCGACGAAAATACCCTTTTCCAGTCCTCCAATATATAATAGCGAGAGGCTAAAGCCTATGCAAGACGTTTCGCAGCGTAAATAGGTATAAGGTAAGGTCGGCTCATCTTTCGCTACTTCCGAAGGCCTATATCATACGTTACATGCCAGATTGATAGAGCTTTGACCTTATAATCAACCTCAGCAAGCAGATCCTCGCGTATAATATTAGGACGGGTTTGAATGGCATCATACAGACGGTCTCGGTCCTCTTTAGTAAGCTTGCGAGGTGCACCAGAGCGAGGCAGGGAAACACCTTTTGAACGCTTTAGATCTTGCCGAAGGGTATAGTAGATAGTCGATAGGGGGATATTAGGGAATGCACTCTTCTAAATGCGCTTTGCACCCCATTTTGCTGATCGTTTTAACTCACATATACGCTCGCGTATATATGGTTCAAGCTCAGGTCCGCGAGCCATGGTATAGTGGATTATTGGCAGACAATGATAGGGGTTAAGGGTGGATATAAGAGGTAGGCGGTGTATCATCGCCGTCAGAGAGACCAATGTACTGGGATGCAAATACTAATGATACGCCACTGTAGACCTTGAAATCCTGGATGCCTAACGTAGAAACGTATACAGGGATTGGAAAATGGCAGCAAAGGCCGAGACGTGTGTCAATCACTAGCGTGAATACTACAGGCTTTCCCGAAATCGCCTTGACCAAAATATGCCAAGAATCTCTTTTCTGGCCTCACCGCCAAGGCCTTAGCGCAGACCATTCACTGAGCTGACCACACAAAAGCTGCAGATAATGCCTTTGCCCTCTAGATCTCTAAAAGCCGGAAAGCGGTAATGAGAAGAAGAAAATACAACACGTGACCGAAGTAGCGTTTACCGCCTTGTGCTAGTAAATCCAGCAACTTCGAATCTGACCGCCGCTTCATTTCCTCCTTAATCTAATCAGCTTTGGAGGAGTCCAAGAAGACCGAAGGATCAACGGATCTAGTGGGAAAGGTCATATTATCGCAAGGCTAGAGCGAAAGGTTCAGGTGTAGACTCCGTTCAAGCATGAAAGGGGCTTGGTCCACTTGACGCGCCTGACTTCTTATCTCGCAAGCGACACTGCGGCCTATATCAGCATGGCTTCCGAGGATGACGCGCAAAAATTGAAAACAGTTCATCGCATTCAGGCAGCAATGGCATTTGGTTACTCGGGTATGGGCGCCTGGTAAGCTCGGTTTCAGCTAAAAATCTCCCAATTTAAATAGCCTTAGGAGAATAAATGGCAACTAACAAGTCATCTTTTGCCATTTAGGTGTCTTCTACAGCCATCCTTCGTAATTGGACTCTCTCTCAACCCGCCCTACGCCTTGGTGAATCGTACGACCTCGCTTCTTATGAGCTGTTTTGGGGCTCAGGCGATGACTTGTGGTTTGCTCCTAGGCGCAGCCGATATGTCTCAGAAGAGCTTTACTATTTTCGGTCTTGCAATGATTCCGTATGTTGCATTTAATTTCTGGTTTGGACTCGGCCCTGGTAGAGATGTCTTCACACCATGGCTATGGCTGGACTTTGTTGGGAATATGGTTTTGGCTTGGGTTCTTTACACTGTGGGAGGCTGCTAGGAAAGATTGGTCAAAGTCAAGAAGCAAAAAGAAGCAAAGATTAGCTATGCACGAGAGCAAGTGCACTTATCTACGCGGCGAGCTACCAATGAAAGGGAGCTTGTATATAAAATTCTTCCTTACCGTTTATAACAATGACCCATTTGTTACGGTTGGCCGATACAATCACAAGGAAGCAGGCATTGCTGAGAAAGTAGCCCAAATCAGATTAGTGTGTTTGAAGGTAGGGTTCGAGGAACAATTCATGAGAGGATTAATCGGATTTCGAATATTGCTGTATTGACATCCCAGAATATTGCGCGTCTGGCTATTTACTTTTCACTCCATGATTGATTTATGACGCGTACTCCACCATTTCGGAGCGGACAAACGCTCGGCACTGAGGCTAGTCGCTTTCGCGGCCAGTCAGAGGTCATCATTACATGAGCAGCAGCTCATTTAACGTGCCTGGGCCTGCACGAAGTTGACCTGGAATTTCTTGACGCTCCTGGGATACTAAACACCATCTCGTGAACAGTACGCATGGGAAAGAGATGCGGTAAACATCGAACCATTCACGGTTAGGACGGGCATTATCCAGTTATTTTAGTCTAGAGCCCAGTGATTGTCTTCTGCCGCTAGCATCCGGGTATTTTTGGATCCGTAATAATACACAAAAATACGGATCACGTAGGTTTTCACACGTATAGAATTGTAATAGTCAACCTCAGGACATTTCTTAAAATACTGTAATTAACATATCCGGTTTAGCGCATCATGTGACTAAGGTTTCGAAAGGGCATCTCTCTTTTCGGACATGGAAGGCAATAACGGTCGCGACTGTACAGTATGTCTAACACGATGAATGTTCCTGCCAACGCGGATGACACGGAGATTAGCGAGGCGTGGGCTCGCTACCAAAGGGATTGGGACCTTAATGGTGCTGATTTTAAGAACATCCCGGAGCGAGCTGGTTCCTATTTTGTGGGTTTTTACAGTGAGATGTTGGAAGGTATTCAAGGTTGGTTTTGGTCTGGTCGTCGTTAGTGCGTTTGCTGATGGGTTAGATTACTTGCTTTCGCTGCAAGCGCAGGGAAAAGCTGAGGCTTTTCGCGCTGCAACTGGGCTCGATTTAAAGCGCACCTTGAGGAGTGCTGAGAAAGAGCACGCGAAGGTGCTTCGACCGTGGATGCCGCGTGTATGACGTGGTTGGCATTTGGCTCCTTCGCGGATGTTGTTGACGCGGTATTTTGCGGTGCATTATTGGACGAGTGTTGTGGGAGCGGGGTTCCGGCGAGTGATTCATCTGTGATGTCGCACTATGTATGATAGTGTGGTAGTGGCCGTCGCTTTGTGTAATTGATCTTTGTATTACGCAGAGGTTGGGGCCTGTGCTTGTTTGTGATGAGTTTTCATGCGATATGTGTAGTAAAATTGTGTGATATGTATGGGATTTTTGATAAGGAATTCCTGGGGGCCTCAGGTTCTGCCTGAGGGGGCGAAGCCCTCCAGTGAGATTAGTGGATGTAGATATATATATTTCACATATGTGTTAGAGCTTACGCTCTTCTACTGATTATGTCAAGAAATTCCTTGGGGGCCCCAGGCTCTGCCTGGGGAGGCGAAGCCCAATTAGGGACGATGGGATGATCAGGATTTTTGCTTTAAGAGTGTAGGAGTAATGCTCCATTGTGATGTTCTTATGAGCAGCGACTGTTGTCGCTGATGAGATTGGTGAAGTGCAGCGACGGAAGGTCGCTGCGTCAGGAAATGAAATGCAGCGACGGGAGGTCGGTGTTTAACTAGTGACTGCTGGGTCATTAAAGTCGGTCATCGGATTTAGCGCGTGTTGGTGTGTCAGGGAAAAAGTAGAGCTGGCTCTAGAGGTGGGCAACACGACTGACCCCGAGAAGCACGTGGCCCAGAATCTCTAAAACTAGAATTTCTTACATTACATGTTCAGTACGTCTTGTATGTAATGGGCCGCACAAAACAATTCTTCATAAGCAGATCAGGTATCCTGAGAATTCCACGTGTGAACAAAGAATTAATTTATTTCAGATTGAACAGCGTAAAGAGTATATAATTTTCAGTACATCCTAATCGGAGGGATCTATTTACTAAGAATTATAAGATTAGTTCCGTAAACAATGGCTGGTTAGGGACCACGGAAGCTCAGCACAATTTGCCACAGAAATCTTGGTAGGGAATGAAAGTCTATTTGAGATGAAATATGTCAACAAATCAACGTAATTTTGGGTGAAAATTGAAGGATGTATGATGGACTTAGTTAAGTATTGTTTGAGATTAAGATTATTCATATCCCACTGGTTGATCGACTTTGCTGGCGCTGTCTTCCGAAGTATCTCAAACTTGAGCGGGTTGAAGGGGACACGGTTGTGGGGGGACGCACGTTAGCTTCCATGTTTCACCTCTAGGAATGGTTTCTACCACCGGCCGGGCTTTTAGTTGGTGATGCATTGCCCCCGTTGGGTTACCAAGCAGTAGGGCCTATGGGTAAGTTGTGGATACGCATCGCATTAGAATATTAACGCTACACCAGGCAAGTTAGTTTTTTGTCCAGAAGCGACCTGCTCCGCATCGAGCTGTGCGTCTCTCCGTTTGAGCATCCTCTTATAGTCGATAACGAAAACGGCGTCAACCCTTCTGATCGCTTTCCATTTTCCGGGCCACATTGCCAAGGCCTCAGCGCGGGGTCTTTATTCACTGGACCGCAACAACTTGAGGGCCACCCTAAAGTACGTCACATCTTGATACCATGGCTATCAACGTTACACTGCCCAATACTCAGCAGTGGATCAAACTTTACAGGGGAAGATACAGTTTCATACATCGCGTATTGTTTAAAGTTCCTCAAATCATTGTCGGGCAACTAATCAAAGATCTACGCTAAACCCTTGTCAGTGCGGCCTGAGAAAGAAAAGCGATCAGAAGGGTAGAAGCCGTTTCTGCTACCAGCTGTAGTGACAAAGGACTTACCTCTTTTTTCCTTTCTCCGGCCGGCCGTGAGGGGAGCGTGTTGTTCGTCTATACAGTTAAAACATGCCTTGCATATTCCGGAAAAGATGCAACTTGGAAAAAAAAAGCAAAGCCTTAGGGCCATATTGCACGATTTAACATAGAGCGGCGCTCAAGAAACGTGCGTTGCAGAAAAGAAACCTGTTGCTTGGAGATACACGGGATAGAACAGAATGAAGCGGACAACGTTTCCGTGTCAATTACATCTGGGGACGTTCCACCCCGTCATGTATCTCATGACGGGAACTGGGGGATCGATGGACTCATAAAATCCGTATTAGTCATGTGCAATTTAGGGGTTGGGCAGTTCAAGGGAAAAGTGTGGAGATAATCTGGTTTCGAATACTACTGTAAGAGAAAGCTACTGTAAGGGAGAGAAAACGAAATGGCTTGAGACAGAATCTCAGAAGAACAGAAGCAATGGGACTGGGTCTTGATGGCCCGTAGTATCCGCGTTTTGCTCAACACATCGACGTACCAGAGCCTTTGTGTCTTGTCATTTTCAATCCAGTTCAGGCGGGCTCACTGTCGACGTTGGCTTAAGGAGAGCCTCTAGCTCCGCCTTCTGATCCTCGTATTCACTAATTTCAGGGTCTGGTGTGTTGTCGAGCCAAGTAGAGACATCAGATATCTTGTTCTTGATTTCCTCTCGCTGGTCATCGGTGAATTGAGCTCCGTTATTATTGATCATCGTGTTGAGATCATTGAGGGAAGACTCGAGGTCATTCTTGGCTTTGATGCGGCCAGCCGCCGCCTTATCCGCCTCTCTATATTCTTCCGCCTCTGCCAGCATACGCTCAATTTCCGTTGGAGAGGGGCGGTCTTTGTTATTGGAGATCGTGATCCCATGGGCCTTTCCGGCTCCTTTCTCGACGGCAGATACGTTCATGATACCATTGGTATCAACGTCGAAGGTAACTTCAATCTGAGGAACACCACGGGGAGCGGGAGGGATTCCCTGGAGCTCAAACTTGCCCAGTAGGTTGTTGTCCTGAGTGCGCACCCGCTCGCCCTCGAAGACCTGGATCTGAACGCTTGGCTGGTTGTCGGAGTAAGTCGAAAAGGTCTCCGACTTTTTCGTCGGCAGGGTCGAGTTGCGCTTGATCAAGGTCGTCATGACACCACCAGCAGTCTCGATCCCGAGGGACAGAGGAGTCACGTCGAGAAGCAAGATCTCGTCCGTGGACTTTGAGGAGGTGTCACCGGACAGAATGGCAGCCTGGACGGCAGCACCGTGAGCCACAGCCTCATCGGGATTGATGGACTTATTGGCGTCCTTGTGGAAGAAGTCGGAGACAAGCTTCTGGATCTTAGGGACACGGGTGGAACCACCGACGAGGACGATCTCGTGGACGGAGGCCTTATCGATCTTGGCATCGCGAAGGACACGCTCGACGGGCACCATGGTGCGCTGGAAGAGCTCTTGACAGAGCTCTTCGAACCGGGCACGGGTGATTGAAGTAATGAAATCTATACCCTCGAAGAGGGAGTCGATCTCGATGGTGGTCTGCGCAGTAGACGACAAGGTGCGCTTGGCACGCTCGCAAGCAGTGCGGAGGCGTCGGAGAGCCCGAGCGTTGGTTGCAAGGTCTTTCTTATGCTTGCGCTTGAACTCTTTGACGAAGTGTTTGACAAGGAGGCTATCAAAGTCTTCCCCACCAAGGTGAGTGTCACCGGCGGTGGCTTTGACCTGGAAGATACCCTCCTCAATGGTCAGAAGAGACACATCGAAAGTACCCCCGCCGAGATCGAAAATGAGGACGTTACGCTCACCCTCCTGCTTCTTGTCAAGACCATAGGCAATGGCAGCCGCCGTGGGCTCGCTGATGATGCGGAGCACATTCAGACCGGCAATGTGACCGGCGTCCTTGGTAGCCTGACGCTGAGAGTCGTTGAAGTAGGCGGGAACAGTGATCACAGCTTTTTCGACGGTGCCACCGAGGTAAGCCTCAGCGGTCTCACGCATCTTGGTAAGGATCATGGAGGAGATCTCCTCGGGAGTGAACTGCTTGGTCGCACCCTTGAACACAACCTCGAGAATGGGCTTGGAGGCCTTGTCAACGACCTTGAAGGGCCAGTGCTTCATGTCCTCCTGAACTTCCGCATCCGCAAATCGCCGACCGATCAACCGCTTGGCGTCAAAGACAGTATTCAGCGGATTCATCGCGGCTTGGTTCTTTGCTGGGTCTCCGATCAGACGTTCCGAATCGGTGAAGGCCACGAACGAGGGTGTAGTTCGATTGCCCTGGTCGTTGGCGATGATCTCAACTTTGTCATTGCGAAACACACCTACACAGGAATAGGTGGTCCCCAAGTCAATACCAATGGCTGGAATCATGATGAATGACGTATGGGAGAAGGGAAGAGGAAGTTTTGCTTAGAACACGTGTGCCCTGGGTGAGAGCAACGTGAGCTGTGAGTGAATAGTGTCAATGAAGCTGTTGTACTATAGCGCCTATTTGTATTAGGACAAGGAAAGAGCGAAAGGACATGATTTTCTAGGCCTTTCTAGCGAGCAACAGGCCCATCCCATATCTTGGCCGAGGCCGTGAAATAGCTTGCAAACAATAACGTGCTTTGCGTGTTTTTTGCTTCTGGGTTACTGCCTATTGGATGACTATTCCGGAGTAATTGGTGAAATGGGAACTGTTGTGAAAGTATTACACATCACTTAGGAATGGAGCTTATATTTTTTATCAAGTCGGAGCACTGTCCCAAACCAAAACGGGTTATGGAACTGCAACAAGAGAAATATCGTCGGGCTTTGCCAGGATAGCTTGGAGATAAGCCATGGCTACTAAAGGTCTCTTTTACTTCTTGTAACCAAACAGAATCCCGATAACTGCCGCTTACCAGTTTTTTCAGAGGAATTGACACAATAATTGGATTTCTTCTGCCACCCTCCGGCTAATCGACTGACGTTCAACGGGAGCTGTTCAGCACCTTGAGTGCCCCAGGTTTGCTCGGGCCCCCGTGTCCTTGTCATTTCCTAGAACTAGAACGCCTGCGCACCAATGAAGTACAATTCATCAAACCAATGACGATTGATTGCGAGACCATTCCATGTCATAGCTTAGCTGTGAGAACGAGCCACTACATACATCCCAAAACTCTACCAATAGCTGGAGGTTTTCATCGGCGCAAGGACCATCGAATGCCTTCCTTGGAAGGAAAAAAATACGCCACATTGATTGCGCTTCCCTTTCCCCGTCTTTCGAGACGACTTCAAAGCAATTTCCCTTCATGTTTATCACCCTGTGTCTCGTTTCGTTGTGGCCCTTGTGTACAACTAAGGCGTTTTGAGAGGGCTCCGATCGGGATATGGATTGAAGTTGGAACGTATACGGGTCACACAAAGCAATTGCTGGCGATAATGTGGCCAATGTCAACTGACGTAAAGTCGCATGCATCCGTTTCATTCGCTGACAATTGAACCAGCGACAAGCCATCAACTCCAATTGAAGGCGTTTCTGATCATTGAGATGCATTGGCTGGTATTTTGCTGGCAAGAAGAAGCGTTTAATCTCCTCCACATCTTGATAATTCCGGAGCCCGTCAGAGGAAGCGTGGCTCCCAGGAGGCTCAATATCCGCACTTCTTCGAGGAGTCCAGTGCTGAGGATCATTCCAGAATGCCTGGGCCATGAAAATGTCATAGAATCGTTCACTGGATACGCGCCACGCAATTGCACATGACGCGCGCGCAAGACAAACCTCCAAAGATTTTAGAAAGATTTTCTGAATAATCTCTGTAGGCAGAGACTCAAGATGGGGCCGTGACATTGTTGTTCAGCTAGGTTCACGTAGAAAGAAAAGGCCGTGTACGAGCTATAAAGTGACCAGAATTGACAGATGAGGCGGAATTTGGACGCATGGCTTGGATCCAACCAAGATATAAATAGAATAGAGATGTGCTGACGAGACGATCCCGCTTTTTCGAGGCACGCCATGGTTTCTGCTTCGCTCGTGTCCTCAGCTTCGGTCCGAGAGTAAGATTGTACAGTTAGGTAACGACCCGTCCAAGTCAAGTGTCATGAAGACTCGACATGCGAAGACCTACGTTGAGTCCAAGAAAAGACTACGTGAACGAGCGCCCGCACGCTTTATAACCTTGATGTAATTTGAAATTCTATTTACAGACCACGATGCAGAATCTCCATAATCTTGGCTTGAAAATAACTGCCGCTTCTTGATTTGAATTTGAGACAAGTTGAGGCGTTCTGCCAGAATCCGGTTTGAACCGCCACATGCATCTTTCACCATGCAATCGTACTGGATCCATTACAAAATGGAATTGAGTGCATTGCATAGACCGGGCGATTACTCAAAGGTTAGGCAACGTCTATGCAAACACCCAGTTCATCGCGATGAGGGTCGCCATATTGGGTCCCATCCTCTCCGCAATTGAAGTCAATGACATTAAACCCTCACCCCTTCCTCGAGTCACGGGCAAATGCCCGCATTACCCAGACCGACCAAATAGAGAAATCGCGATCCCATCGTCCGACGGTGTCAAGATTGCATCGCGTAAGTGATTCTCGATCACCATCACGGAACCATTATTCTCCTCGGCTGAGGCTATTGTCGTGATTGTATCTTCCGAAATCAGGGCTCGATTGCCAGAAACTGATTCCGCGCGTAACATTGTGTTTCCAAACCCTCCATCAGGCAGCACAGTCGACTGATAGAATACTGTCCAACCACAATCAAGAAGTAATTGAAGTTCTTCGATTTGCCAGCGGCCTTGCTTCGGTCCATACACCGTCGTGACTTTTTCTGAGTTGGATCGTTTGTACGGCTTCACGATGCCGGATGGCGCCACGAAACAAACCTCATGGGTCGCATGAAATTGTGACTCCAAGGAGCTCATCACTTGGATCCGGACTCTTCGGTCAACAGTTTCTTGATAAAACCAATCCTGTACAAAAGACGTAAGCATCATATCCGTCCGGACCCCAAGCCACGTACCTCATCTAGTTCGAAGCCGGCTTTCTCGAGGAAAATTTCCCAAGGCAGAACATGTACCGGTGTGATCACAAAGATGGTCAGCCGTTTGCAGAAGACTGGTTCTACTGAAATCAATGACAGATATCGCTCCATCAAAGCTTTCGCTTCCCCTACATCGCCAAAGAAGTGCCGCAAAATACGGTCGTGAGAGCCTTCTTGACTGATAGACCCGGCCACCATGGTTGGAATACTGTGCCAGTATATCAACATGGTGAATTGACGGAGCTGCCGCACTTTATATTCTAGTTCAAGGATAAATAGATCATCCTTCCGGTATGTATGCACAATTTATCAGCTTGGTTCCACAAAAGTGTGTGAAAGAATACCGACTCGCTGATAGACTGCCCCTTACGATGTGGTCCACTCTTTCACCCTATGATATTAGATTAGGCGCCGATCTTAGTTTTGAGAGTGTGGCAACAATAGCCGAACCCGACCCTGAAGAGCAATTTACTGCTGAGAGTCCGGCTCTTTGCCAGGGTATATCGAGCTGTCACCGGGTACCTCACGACTGGTACCTGCTGGATCGGACACTTTATTCGTTTCTACCCAAGGTCATGTCAACTACCGAACGGGAGATTCCACGCTAAGACATCTTGATGAGAACCGCGAGCTTTTTTACGCCACTTCTGTCGAATGTAGAATGTAGATGTTTCAGAAATAAAAGAGGCTAATTGATGGACTTTCCGTACTATGCAGGCTTGTATGTGACACATCAATTCCAGGGCTAGATGGCCTCGTCAATCACCTCGGGCTCGCGAAGGACAATCTTCTCGTTTCATTGCTAATCAGATGATGAGCGCATTAACGAGCCGGTCTGGTCAAAAGCTGTGTGGGATTGTGTAGGCTCCAGCTTTTACTGGATCAATGTGTCAGCCCAGGCTTTAGCCAATTTCACTCCAGTGACGGCATTCTTTTCCCGGACTTAGTGACCTCTCGAAATGCCGTCCAACACTCATGCGAAAGTCCCTGTGCCGCATTCCAGCTTCGATAATCGTTGTTACTTGGCCGACTGCATGCCCGCGACGAGGGTTCCCATTCTCTAGTGCCATAGAATTGGCAGAGATACTCTTGAAAGGAGGTTCGTTGAGGCGACGATGTCGCAGTTGCCGGAGATGCGCTCGATTTGGTAGTTGGACTCGGTTCATGGCGCGGAGGATATCTCACCGGCTGGCGCGGCTCAATAAATAGACTCAGATTAAGACTCATGGCTGCTTGTTTTGCATGGATCAGGGTGTGAGTAGTGAGCGTTGGAACTTCCAGGAAACGGACGCTGCTTCATCCTTATATTTGTTGCAGCTTCGAACGCTATGACCTGCCGTTCCGAACATTCCACCTATTTCACAGACCATTTGCCATCAAGACTAGCTACAAGTAAAGATATGGTGAGATTTGGCTAATCTCGAACAGCTAGATTGTGACAAGGTTGCCTCAGGCAAGAATCAAAGCAAGAATATGACAAGATCTGATGCCCAGAGCAAAATATTCTTCCTGGAGAGCACTGCTTTTATATAAAGTAGACGTCGTCTCTCTACATGTACTAACAACGAATTCATGACTATCAGCATATTGCCTACTTCCCAAGCAGGCTCATAAAAACTTGTATTTTATCATTGCTGTAGTAAAATTCCCGCCTTATTAATGATCGTTACTGTAAGAAAAGTGGCAGAGTGAAGGCGTGGCATGACTTAACGTCATCTCAAGCTTTTTTGCCCTGCGAGTTGTCTACAATTTACGAGTGATATACTCGCGGTCCAATGAAGTTCCAAGGGATCAAGTACCACCATTGTGATATCTCAGCTCATTGCACTCGCATTTTGGTTGTGTTCGGACTGTGCGAATAGGAGATGACAAAGCGAATTTTGGATGAGTTCAAATAAATGACTACTGAGTGTGAAATAGAGCTAATCATTCAAAATTTCCATCAAAAATACGTGGAGTAGCATATGGACTGAGCAGCTTAAGCGCCTGAAGAGGATAAGTAATTCTAAATTGATAATATGTGCAATCAAGCTAGGCCGATAATGTGCGGTCTCCTGGTCGTGTCGTTGTTCGTGGAGTATGAAATTCGACGACAATCAGTTCTGCGGACCATATCACATTCGTGAGCCACCAGCAGTCATTTCTCCACATTGGAGCTTCTTCATTGATTATATTATATACCGCGTATGGTCCTGCACCGGGCGCTGATGCTGATGCACGCGCTCCACGTGGTTCTTCATACTCTCCACATGAGTGAACAAGCGACTACACCCTTCCCTTTCACAGGCAATTCGCGAACTGTGCATCGCGTAATGACGGTCGCGGGTTCTTCGGGAGGAGAAACCATTGCGCGACGCTCTCGAACAACCCTTGAAGCGGCAGAAGTAGAGCTTCTTCTCTTGCCGACCAAGTGTAGCAACGCTTCGTAAATAACGGAGATGACCCGCTGGGCTCATTCGTGAGTCCGGCAATGGCCCAATATTGTCTTCAGCAGCCCAAGACTCTGTGCCATCCAGGTTGGTAGTGGTGGAGCCAACAGACAAGAGAGGGATTTCGATATCGTCGAAAAGCAAAAAGTCGGACGTAAACGACAATAAAGTAGAGCATACTGAATCTTGTGGACACATTGTCATGCCATCACAGACGGCATCGGGCTTCGAAGATGCATCGATATTGGATGCTGACGTATCGGGAATGTCGTTGATGGCAAACCCAGCTTCATGAGACTGGATCCCAGCGGAAGACACTGCCATGTGCATCTTTATAGAGACGCTGTCTGAGAGGCTCCGATTGATTTCATACAAAAGGCACCTTGAAGGTGTCAAAGAGGTTGTGTCTAAAGAGATGTGTACTAGGCCAATGGGTGTGAACTCATCTTTAAAGCCTCTCAAAATCTCCGTGATTAGGAAATTAATATCCGACGGCTCTGGTTCCCCGCGTGAAGCATTTCCTTTACGCAGCGCATGTGTAGCCCCGTAAATGAGGAGGAAAATTTGGTTTTACTTACTTTATATATTTTGAGAGTCAGCGTTTGCAATCAACCACTCTTTGGCTCAGTATACGTCAATGTTAGGAATTCAAAGCTTGGAGACAATATCATTGAATAGTGATACATTCGTAATTTTTAGGAATTTCAACATTAGCAACATTCACGTAATGTTGCGCGAAATGTACTGGGTGTGGATCCACACTTTGATGTGACTCTGCCCCCAGAGAGTTTGTCTTCGGGTCAGTATGGAACATCTGGGAAGCATAACAGTGCATCATAGGCTGTCTTGCTGAATGACAATCATTTTTGAATCCTAGCGCGTGCATATAGGATGTGGCTATGATTCCTCAACTGATACCTTTGCCGAGCAAGACCGTGAAATTTGCTCACTCCAAACACAGGCACTCGCATGGCCCCACTCAAACCCAGTCAGTGTCATGGCGCAGAGTTTTGGATTACCCTTCGTCTGTGGTCTAATAGACTTCTAACACGATTCGAGTCTTTTACGGTAGCGTGACTGGATACATTTGTATATCATAACCTAACCATTGGCAAATGTAATATCAGCCTAACAAGCACAGCGCGATCGAAAAGGTCTAATAGTCACGTATCGGTAGCACCGTTATACCCCGATCTATTTGTCGATTTTATCAAATAGTGATCATTGGTGGTTGCTGGAATTGTGAGTATTTCATGGTCTTTCTTGGAAATCTTGCACGTATCGTCAAGGGAGAGGGCAGCTAGGCGAAACATGTACCAAACAAAGGCTTCACCAGGACAGATGGCCGCACCCCATAGTACTAGGTCGAGTACCACTGCGACGGCTGTTGATTTGGAATCACCTGTGGGTCAATTTCAGTTTGAGGCCGTGCCATGCTGATCCACAATTACTCCATCTGGATGTTTTGATTGCGTAGTACGGACCATGCGCTAGACATTTTCGCGATACTTAAGGCCACTTGCCCTGGATGGTTCTCTGTGCAGCGCAAATGTCGTTCTACAGGTTCAACGTCAACATGCCTACCAAATTCGGTGTCGAGCATTCGAATTCGAAGCATGTCCATTCGTCACCGTCATCCGGAATAATGCGTGGTCTGCCGTCTTTATCTTCACAAAAGACAGACAAGTCGGTGATCCGTAACCGGCCATCCCTGCAACGGGCGTACTCAAGGTAAGCCTCGCCGATACTATATTATATTTTTTTGCATCCTAACCACCGAAGTGCGAGCCATATTGGAACGCAACCGGCACGAGCCCCTTCACATCCTAACCACCGGAGTGCGAGCCATATTGGAATGCAACCGGCACGAGCCCCTTCACATCGGATGACGCACTCAGGCGGCAGCATGCAGCTCCCGGCTCCTGAAGCGATCTTGCGCCCGTATCTTCAGAAAGCGGCGCCAGTAAGAGCACTACCGTCATTGCGAGAGATACTGGGTGATTGGGTCCCACCGAACAGCATGACAAAAAGCGCCAATTTACGGCGCGGCTTGATGCGCAAGTATGATGCATCTTACCACCACCGGATCTAGCACGACCAAAGCGCTTCGAATGAGTGACTCCCCCAGATTCCAGCCAAAGTTCCACAGAGCTGCAACATTCTTAAAAGCCAGAATGCAACTATTCTTCGATTTACAATGATTAGTCCACGCTTATGTAATTCAACAATGTAAGTTGTAATTTAGAATGCATAAGTTCTGTCTTCATGCTGTCTATCTGGTCAAATACAAGGTTGGGTGGAGTGTCGGAAGAGCCGAGAGAGATCGAAGCTTTTCTCCCGAACCGTAGTTTCTCTCTAATTTGGTTAAATTTTTCCATCACGTAAAGATATTTCGCTCAGCAGAATACCCTTCGATGGCGTATTTGTTATGGGATTGCTAGCTGTTCAGCAATTGCCATTCCTGTGTGACCCGCTCGATTCTCGACGTTACCTTACTTTAATGTATCTAATTTCTGCATCAAATCTGCTTCATATACAAAAGAGATTTACGAAATGGCGTAAGTTTCATCGTTCACTTCTAAAAATACTTCGCCCACCCGTTCCTCAAGCTGATTCTCGAAGTCAATGGCCCCATCCCGACCACAGTTGATATCGGCATTACTGGCATCTGAGGCAGTTGCTTATTCTCATTGCAATTGCGGGCTCAGCTCCTGTTCCGGAACGTTATTTAAGAGGCCCGCAGAAGTCGATTGAATAGTCTACCTGATATAACACTCGGCGTACACGCGCGTCTTGGCCTTATTGGCGTTACAAGGAGTACAAGACGACCAAAGGCCACAATCTAGCTTATTTGACTTGTTCTTTTATACCGCAATGACCTAAACTGAACATATGATCAAGCGCTCACACCGACTCCAACCGCCAAATTTGGGTCGACGTAGTTATTAGCATATCGAATCAGCCTTGGGTACCACGTACGCAGTCTATTTCTCACGCGTCGACTCAATTACGAGCTATTACGAAACAAAAGCGACATCGCTTCAAGTGTGGCATTCCACGTGAATGGGGCGATATTATTTTGACAAATCTTTACATGATAGTCGACCGTACTTGTGAGGGGCGCTCAGTCACTTCTTAAAGAGAAACGAGCCCAGGTATTGGTACGCTGAAAAAGCCCAGCATTTTCACTTGTTTCTAATTGAGTGCCGCTTCATCAATCCAATCGAAAAGTGGAAACATGCCGGGATTCCTCACGTGGGTTTTCAAAGTGTCCAAATTGGCTCTAGTCAAGGTCACCGTGATCAAAATTGGCGACGACGGGAATCGTCGAATTCTGGAGTCCCAATTCTGTCTTTGCGATCACCCGATGGTAAGCAGATCATTGGAGATGTTGAGTGTCGACTGACAGTATTAGGGATATCGAAAGCTTGTTGAAGAAACCGGCGAGAGTTCTTGTTTGTGCTATGAGGAGTCGCAAGAGAAGGATTTCTCGTACAAGGAGCTTCTGTGATTGTCAACACGACCAGATCTATCGGATAATGATATCGCGAAGGCCGCGAATGCGCGAATTTTGTCAAAAGATCTAGAGAATGCTATCGCCAAGTAAACATACGATGTATCCTTGAGTTAGCCGATTGGTGACGGGCGACCGCAAATGTGGCCTCAATATATTCTCTCAAGAGGGAGCTCTTCCCAATTCTTTGTTGGTTTCTAAGCTACAGTATCTTTTTTGGTCCGCTTTTGTCAAAATATTTGTAAATACTCACCAGACTGAGGAAGACATGTTGAAGTGGAAACGGCTCGATGGCTGTCTGGCGGTGCAGGCTGGACAACAAACACACACACATACACTGCTTGTCCGGTGTAGAGGACTGTCTGAATGAGGCTGTACTGATGCCCTAATACAGCAGTATGGGATAGCCTTAATGTTGCATCATGAATAGAATAAATGGGGAGACAACCTGATTGAATTGGGTGGATGACTTCTCTATCTTCCACTCTACCCTGAAGATACACAATGGACTGCAGGCACCAGGCCATGCTTTTGGCCACCCATTTGATATTATGTCACCGGTTCTTGCACTACAATATTAATTTATCTGGGCTTTGGTGCTAGAGGAACAAAACAAGACGTCCACTGTACCGGTCTAACGAACGCCGTGAAAATTCAGCTGACGATGGAAGTGAATGGACGCGGTCCCTAGATCAAAAGCTGAAATTCACGCTCCCTACTACAGAAAAGCTCCGCAGGAATTTCTGGAAAAGTCGGGTATTTATTCACTTTCGAGAAAAAAGAGCGAGAATGATAGCTTGCCTAAGGCCCTTTTGTA
This sequence comes from Penicillium sp. IBT 18751x, assembly GCA_028828935.1. NCBI lineage: Eukaryota > Fungi > Ascomycota > Eurotiomycetes > Eurotiales > Aspergillaceae > Penicillium > Penicillium sp. IBT 18751x. The sequence continues at coordinate 60,022 of JAQJZS010000008.1, read as the reverse complement.
AATGCTCGTATCTGCTATTCCCATATCTTGTCTCTGCGTATCACTACATGTCATGACCTCGGTAGCAGGTACCTCCAGTCCATAGGGCGGGCCCTGGATTGACCTTGCATCTTGAGCTCTCGAAATTGGCAGTTGGGCTTTGCTTCAGACCTCGCCATAAGGAGAATGTATCCACCATTTCGGTCAACAAGGTCGAGGTAACACTGTGCAAGATCTTCGTCTCGGGCGGTAACATTCCAATTGAGAGCCTGAAGAAGCTCAACTTCGAGCACCGTGAGCTCTTCCGGCTGGACACCACCGGCCTTAGCATGCAGCTTGTTAGAGCATAGATGATCCGTCATCACCTTGGTGCTTACAGTCACACAGCTCAGGAGCAGCCGGTGAACAGTGAGGTGAGATAGTCTGATTGACGTCTGGGTGCGGCAGAGCCTCTTGATATACAATAAAACGGCCAAGATCGCCGGAGATGAGAGCCTGATGTACTTTTGCAGTCTGTTGAAATAATCGAAGATGCTGATCTGAGGGATTATTTTGGAGTGGAATCGTGAGAGCCCTCTGGTCACGGTCATACTGTGTACGGCTTGTTGACGAACGAGATCTGAAACCATTTCCGCCACTAAGGCTATCAAATCGTGCGCAGTCGCATCATAATAATGCTTTGGTAGCCGCCTCAGGAATGCCGAAGTAGGAAAGTTCTGAAAGTTCCGGCCCGATTCGATAAAATGGCTCAGGTTCTCCGGATGGCTCATTATAAATGAGCTTGGTTCAGTTCTGTCAACCGTTGTGTGTTTGTGACTGTCCAATCTTCCTTGCGTGGGCCCTCCATGGTGGATCACATCGGGTATAGCTAAATGCTTCGCTGATGTGATAGATTTCATGGGAAATGAGAAAGCCCTGGAGGAAGTTCGAAGATGTGGTTTTCTGATTTCGCAAGTTGTTCCGGTGGCGCAGCTTTTGCTATGGGCATTTGACCTCTTCCATTCAAATAGAGCTCTCATTGTCGATATGCGGCCTTGATATCTCACCGGATCTCTATGTGAGATTGACAGACGCATCAGTGGGTCAAAGCGACGTTGAAGTTATGTTAGATCAGCTAGATAATTCTCCTGACCACGAGTCGACTTTATTCGAGAGCCAGCAGCCCAAGCGGTTGATTGATGTATTTCAAAATTCTAGACCAGAGCACGATGCGATGGAAATGTACTGGTGCAACCGGGGAGTGGCAGCAGTGTGTGAGATATAGACGGCTAGAATACGTTATTTAAATATTTTGGTACAGGACATTGCTTCAAGGAAGAAGATGATTTTATTAAGAAGCAATTAGTTTTTAAAGAAAAGTGTCGGGTCGTGCTGAGACTGCGACACCGTCATTACGTTACTTAAACTCCCATAATCCGTGACATATCCGGCACTAGACCCGAGGCTATTCGTACATTGGAAAGGTGAATTCTCAACTAAAGAACATTCAAGCCGCAATAATGCTTTTCAAATCTTACGAAAAAGTTGTGGGCATGTGACGGTCTTGAAGCAGTTCGCGCAGCCGGCCATTCTTTCCAATCACGATGAAGCACGACTCATTAGATGAGAAGCCATACTATTGGTCGCCCAAGAGACACGTACATACACGAATGGCCTTACGCTAGGATAGTGAAGCTTGAATGAGATTGGCTATACGTGCTATTACTCCCGACTCTCACGCACACTTGTCGAATCTTTGGGTTCTTCACCCTTGACACGATATCGCCCTGCGTCAATGGCTGGAAAAGACATTGTACAGGATTTGTCGCTCGTGTTACCGGTACCGGATAGGTATTTTTGTCCACTGTGTAGGGATTTCATATCTCACCTTTACTGTATGATAGAAATATGAAGGAAGTGGTTGAAAATTTCAGTCTCGGTGGTTTTATCGCTTCATGTACTAAAAGATAGCTCTTTGAATTGAACGGGGTCTCACGCGCAGGGGCTCCGAAGGGCTGTCTCGATTATACTTAAACTGTCATCGCTACCGGGGCTCCGCCCCTTTCTGAAATATTTCTGTTTTGAAGGTTGTCAAGTTGACAACCCGACCGTGTTGAACATACTCCTGACACAGGTGCGCGGAAAGGTCGGCGTAATCTTTATCGGCCGGAACCGATTCAGAAAAGATGACATGCTGTCTCCATTTGACTATCTTGGCACGCCTTCAGCCGAGTCTTAAGAAAAGTTTGAACAAGCATGAAATTAGCGATATTGGAGTAAATCTTTCTATTGTACATACGACCGTGGCAAGATAACCCAACCCCATGATGTGTCCGAATGGGTCACTCAATTCAAGAAATTGAAGCTGTTCTGCTTTATTCATTCTCCAACACAGGTAGCACCGCATCCCTCACGGCAATTGTTGGGTGCCTCCAGTCTCCAGACAGACAACCCTCTGGTGGGGAGACTGTATATCTGCCGAGCAAAATACTGCCGTCTACTTGGCGGATCATGACGCGTAAGGGTGATTTGCCGAGGCCAACACCCTTTGTCTGTTCATGGCGTCTATTGAGACTACTCTGGATACCCTTGAGAACATCAAAATTGACAAAGTCCTGACCAATGCGGATAGAAGACCACTGATCTTGCTGTAACTGCGGTACTTGGGCGTTCTTCTCGTGCATCGATCGCTCAGCGACCACGATGTTAGCGCGGAACATGTCTGGTGTCACAGCGTTGTCCAACGCGCTCCGTTGTTGAGCATTAGTGGCGGTAGCGCCGGATGGACACGCGATGCGTTGAATACCTGATTTTCGTGGCACCATGATCCTAGCAGAGTCATCCAATAAGAGATGGGAGCGACGATTGTTGTCGTGGTTGACAGCAACAAAATCGGGCTCAGAGCTTTGAATCCTGAAGAGCCTGAGCATTCGACTCCGGCAAGTTTCGGTTGGACGAGGTAGCCTTCTCTGCTGGACCTTCCGCGAGGAAGTCCGCACAAGGGTGCAGCGCACGCCCAGAATCTTATAAAGAAAGGTGCTCGTCAGAAACGAGATATGAGAGTGCAAGGGCTTCTTCTCCTCGCTGCCGAAACCTGCAACATTGGCTGGTGATACAGTAATTTCCTCCAAGTCCAGAGGAATTTCAATGCTGAGTTGGTGTTCCTTACTATTTAGACCGTCTGAGATGCAGAGAACCCCGCGAGAAGGATAGATCGCCGGGTGAATCAGAGCCATCTGCGGGTACGCATTTCTATCCAGAACCTTGCCGGTCTTCTCATGAACCAGACACCACTCTTGATCCCACGCCAGTCCGTGTCTGGTAATTTCCCAATTTACGTCTTCAGGGATTTGGAAAGCACCACAACCTTTGATGGGGAACACGGTTAGACTCTCCACAAAATAGCGAGATCCCACACACATGCTGCTAGCCAAAGCAAATGCTGACGGCACCACAGGAGGGGCCTTCTCCACGTACACTTCCTCAATAAACTGGATGAAAGCATTGATATCTGTGACGTTGGTCATTGCGCCCAGGCTGACGCGAACAATTCCAGTCGGCCGCCCATCCAACACATCATGGCTGTCACCACAGCGCAAACCTGCCGCGTAATGACGACGAAGGTCTGCATCTTTCCAGCCAAGACACGACGCCGTTCCGCCGGGGTTACAGACTGACCCGGAACGTAGTTGAATGTCTCGTGCGGCTGCCAGTCTCTCTATGTCGGTTTTGGGAATCCAGCCGCCTTGACTGTTTTTGAGATTGAAAGCGATGATTGGGCCTTGTAATGACGGATTACCATAACTGGACTGGTAGATCTGACAGACCTTGGTATGGTTAAAGTGTGTCATCGAAGAGAGCCTTTCGTACAGCCGTTTGGCGAGCAACCCTGTGTGAGCCGAGATATTGGCCATGGAACCATAAAGACGCTTATGCGCGTGGAAGGCCGTATCTAGTGCAATGATGCTATGAAACGGAAGAGTGCCATCTTCGAGACGCTCGTGGACTGCCATAGTCTTCTTTGCATGCCATGGTAAGTCTGATACTAACACCATATTGACGGTGCCCCCGCCAAAGAATTTGCGCTTCTCGAGGGCTCGGGCAGCGCTTTTCCGTACAATCAAAGCTCCCAGGTCGGGAAAACCAAAAATTTTGTAGAAGCTGACAGCTACAAAATCGGGTGCGCACTCGCTCACATGAAGTGGAGCTGTCGATACCAACGAGCTGGCATCGAGTAGGCTGAAGACATTCATGCGGCCTTCACTGGCCGCGGCGCGAATTTCTTTACACCAACGGATGGGGAGGCGGCGTCCGTTCAAGTTCGACTGTGCGGGAAATGCTAGCAGCTGAGGCGTTCCCGACCGATCGGAGTCCAGATTCGAGATCCAGTTGTCCACATCATCATCTCGTAGGCACTGGTAGCCCATCTTGGCGAGCTCCCGCACACCAACAAGACTCGTATGGGAATCCACGTGATACCCATACCAAAAGCCCTGCGGGCCCAGCTCCCGGAGCGACTCGCCAACTAGCTTGATAGCACTGGTTGCATTCGCCACAAAAACCAGATCGTAGTCATCCGGGTCGGCATTGAAAAAGTCGAGAGCTCGGCGTCGCACTTCCTCTATCCGCTTCGTCGACCGCTGTGAGGAAAGAGACATGGAATGAGGGTTTCCAAACAGATTGGATACCATTTCCTGTGAGAATGAATCTATCATGGACTTCGCATATAGCGTTGTGCCGGCATGATCAAGATAGATGGTCTCTGAGCCATGAGGGGTGGATGATTAGCAGACATACACCATAGTACGAATGGAGCGACAGTACTCTTGATTTGCGGGTATTCCTGCTTGCGAATGGTCTCCAGGTCCGTGCAGTAGCCCTCACCGTACTTCACATTCCTGCCTTTCATAACTGAGCGTTCTGCCATCGTGGCAGGGGTGAATAGACCAAGGACAGATAGTGGCTCGCGAGACTATGTAGACTTTCTCGCACTCGGACCGCGGGATTTGAGCGAAAACCAAAATATTGGTCAATACCTAAAGGAAGTATGCGCAAGGTAGTTTTTATGCCCACGCCGGGAATACTTATATTGCCTTCAAGAGAAATGGGTTGCCATATGCCTACTGCATCGCCCACTGGGTTCGACTACTTACCCATAAAGCCCCGCCCATGTGAAGTAGGACAACTTAGTACCTTAAGAGACCGTGGAGCCGTTTCGTTATCTTGACGTACTCAGGTCGTATTAGATCTGAGTATCGACTTAGCCGTAAGCCCGAGAAATAGTCGAACATGTGCTTTGTCAAAGTCGAGGCAAAAAATGGCCGATTGCCCAAGTTTACGTATTCATGTGTCATTGTTTAGTAGTATTTCATTACGCGTCTAGATCATGGAAATGTCCGCTGACATTATTTACTTCGTAACATAGTTCCGCGAGATAGCACGTCCAATCAACTGTCGTGCTTCAGGGGGAATATTTGTCAATGTGGAAGAAGCATGTCCCACGGCACGCTCTGTTGCTCGTCCACTTTTCCCGAGTGCCCGCTGGCCAACACGCTTTCGTAGCCTATCGCATTCCAGTCATAAATGTTGCGATATTGCTGGCAGTCTTCCAATATCGAGATTCTCGTACACGAGTGGCAGGCTGCTCTACAATAGGAGCTCTGGATCAGACTAGGCCTGCGACCTGATCTTGGGTGCTACCGAGTATCACCATTCTGTTGCGTGTAGAAATCGCCTACTGGTAACATTCTTGCAGTTCCCGAAAAGTCGGTCAACTCACTTGAGCCCATAGCGCGAGGCAATCATCTCTAAAAGCGTGGCCAAACGCGTGGCCATAGAGAAGTCAGTGTTTGACAAAAAGCCTGATTCTTTAGTTTGATGGATCCCGTTTGATCTCATCCTCGCTATTCGTGCCATAGAGTGGAGGTGATACTATTTGTACATTATCCTAGCCTTTGAAACTCATGCTATTGAAGCTCATCATGTCGAAGCTATTCTGGGTATTGTCCGGTCGACCCGGCGTTACCAGCCGGTACTGTAGGTATCCGTGTTTTCGCATTAGCTCGTTCCAACACATGGTAATTCCTCTCGTCACCAGCCACTAATTCAATGCTTTTCTATCTCCTTAGAAAAACCCCGGAGGAGGGTGCTGTGCCTGCTGACTTGGGCCAACAAACGTGGAGGCGATGCGTGGGTCAGTTTCTCTTCGCCCCGCGGGATGAAATGTACTACGAGGGCTTGAAATAGGCGGACCGATGAGGTGTCTATACTGACGGGCCATCATGCTAGTCGCATCGGGCGGTGCAGCTGGCTGATTCCTGGTACCGGTGCCGCGGCTCCTCATACCCCACCACCGTATAAAGAAAAATAAAGCTCCCAAAACTACTACACCAGCCGCAACGCTACCACCAATAGTCCCAACAGCCATAGTGCTGAGGGTATGCGAATCTCTAGATCCGCTGTCTGCTGAAGTTTCTTTTGTGGTCGACGGGATGTTACTTGTTTGGGTACAGGACTCGCAGGGGGAAGGGGCCATGGAAAGCGGTGACATAGAAAGATGATCAACAGAGGATGCACTAGGCAGAGTGACACCAACGGATTGTTAGTGTTCCTAAAAGTCTCTCGTATTGACTGGGGACTCCATAGAGTTCTACTTACCTCCAACTAGTCCGCATGGGCGACCCGGAACTGTGGCTTTCGAGTGGTTCCTCAAGAGCTCCTGGGTAGACGCTGAATGAGAGAGGGCTTGTTGTCGTTACCCACGGTGTAGACCAGGATACGTCTCCATTGTGTGTCTGATAACTTTTTGTCAAAGGGCTCGCCCTGGAGTGTGAGCTTGATTGGTCGGGGTCTAGAATCGATAGCGTGCTTGTTGGTGAATTAGTCGCTCCACCGGGGTTATTGTGTTTGGTAATTGCAGCTTTGCTTGAAAGATACCTGGTGTCTTGCGAGTATCGACTGGGCCTTGGAGTCGAAGATTTCCTGGGTGAATCAGACGGCAAAGAGGCAGGAGCATGGGATTTCGTATCTCCGACGTGACTTGTCTGTCTTGTCACAGCATCATCCGTTGCGAGACGTCCACTTTCCTCCAAATATCGGGTAGTTTTGGGACTGGAAGATCTACCGGTAGATTCAGTAGTCGAGGGCTTGTACGCGGGTGAAATTGTGTTTCCGACGGACGCCGTCTGTGCCTTCTCTGAAGCCTGAGAGGAGGTACGTACTGGTTCTGCCGAAACTATGCTCTGTGGACTTGACGGTTTTCTTGAAGACTCAGACGTCGAGGGTGTAGGCAATTCGGACTCAATGTTCCCGACGGTGTCTGTCGGACTGGTCCGTGCCGTTTTGCTGGAGGCAGTTACCGTTTCTTCTACATATGTGGTCTTCGAACTTGAAATGTTCCGAGAATGTGTAGATGTTGGGATAATGGGAGTGTTTGCGTGATCAAGCCCTTGCGGTTCCGTCTGATGAGTGAGTGGAGTTGTGGTTGAAGTATGCCCTGTTCCATCCAAGAATTGGTTCCTGCGTGAGCTTGACGGCTCTTTTGTGGACACCGGTCCCCACAGCGTCAGGGAGTACGATTCAGCCATCCCAACAGGGTCTGTCTGACTGGACTCTGCCACCTGGCTTGAGGTATGTATCCGGTTTGTCGCATACTGGCTTCCGCTTGAGCTTGGTGGCTTTCTAAGAGACTCGAAGGTCGATGGCGTACGATAATCTGACTCAGTAAACTTAACGGCGTCTGTCTGACTGATTCTCGCAGCTTGGCTTGCAGGTTGTACCGTGTCTTGCGACTGTTGATTGCTGATTGAGCTTGGCGACTTTCCAGCCGATTCTGACGTTGACGGCAGAAGGAAGTGAGATTCAGTAGCTCTCAGAGGTTCCGTTTGACTAGTCACCGCGATCTGGCTTGAAGTACGCAGCCATTCTTCTGAGTATCGGCTGTTGCTCACACTTGATGTAATTGGTGGAGATCCAGATATCCCCAAGCTCGTAGTGCTTGACTTAGGAAGAGAAGTGGTCTTTTTCACTGTCCCTGCGGTCTCCGGTATAGTTTCCGTGACGCTTTGTTTAGCAAAGACTGAAGAGGATACGAGGGGGTGCACTTCGCTGTTAGGATCCATGTCGTTTCGAGATCCTGATGTCGTGGGAAGAACAATGCTTTCGGAAACCCGTGTCACATCATTCGTCATAGTTCGCAAGGGTGCCGCCGATGTTATCACTGCTTGGGAGTTTCGATGAGAGCTTAAGTCGGGTTGCGGCTGTCTCGCTTCCCGGTGACGGGAGAAGGTTCCCATATCGCTGGTAATTCCTGCTGACCTGTGAGATTCCATGCGGATTATGAACAACCATTTCCCCACTTACCACCTATGGGAGGTGCGCTCTTCGTATATGCTCTTTGTATCTAGCGATCTGAATAATAGCGATCAAAGAGAGTGGTGGGGCTGATTATTCATTCTGGAAACTGGCCAGGGCTTATGGATATGATCCATTTTTAGCTTTGTCTATTTTTACATCGAAGATGTCGTTATCAGGGAACTTTACGTGGGGAAGCTCTTGATTCATATAGTTAAAGGATCAGGCTGTCAAAATGAAGATCTGACTGGAGATCGGCCAATAATAAGTGATGAGGTGTGTCAGTAGCGCTGCTATTTGAAAGTATTTTTGGGCCAACATCAGGGGCTGGCATCTACGAGCACGATTGCCGGGACAGCCGAGATTGATCGACAAGCATTCTTAACTAATTTCATTTTCACAAGAGTATATTATTAGACAGTAGCGGTTCTCTGCTGTACACGATCGCCACCATTCAGAAAGTGGCGGTTGGAGTTGCTTTGCCGGGTTAGGAATATATCAGATCTCACTTCGCTCGGTTAAGTATGAGGCGGGAAATACCGAGCATCCCGCAATTCGACGTTACTTTTTATGCACGGACAGAGTGTAAGAAGATGCAGAGTTAAATAAGGTCGATACTAGCAATATCCAAAGTAACTTGCTTCCCAAAATGGCTATTGTGATCTCATTCGGAGGGTGAGATATTCTTAGTTGATATAGGCACACCTTAGTACAATGTATCAAATGCACAGTGGACCAAATATGGCACGGCCATCGATCTACCGAGCGTTCATCCGAGCATTAGTCCCACGGCTAGGACGGTAGATCTATATAGACGGTCAAATCCAGTCATCGAGATGTGGAACTGCCAAAGCAAATATTTCAAGCATGACAACGAGTGAAGTCGTCGTCAATTACTACGAGATCCTGGAATTGTCTCAAGATGCGACTGAAGAGCAAGTGAGAAAGCATTACAAGAAACTAGGTAGGCTAAAGAAAGTAATTTGAGAGTGAAACTAATCTTCATGGCTAGCTTTAAAGCACCACCCAGATAAGAACGGCGGCCAGGACGAGCACTTTAAGAAAGTCGGTGAAGCATATGAAATTCTTAATGATCCCGCGAGACGTTGGATTTTTAATTCAAAACTTTCCAAACGGTTTCCTCAGGGTTATCGGTTTGAGACCGAGGACTCAGACGCGGCGGAATCAAAGACAAAGCAGCAACCACCGACGCACACCTCCCATCAGCCAAGCCATCAAGGGCCCAGAACTTCGAGATTCGAAAGAAATGGACATTTCGCAAGAGCGAATGATTTGCATCGTTGGGAGCGTCGGCACAACAGACCTAGGCCGAATGGTCATCAGCGTGCTGGAAATGGCCCTCATAGAGACAGAGACAATAAACGCCAAGCTCCCAGTAACGGGTACAAGTGGGCCGGTTCTACGTCGACTACGGACTCGGGCGCGGCGAAATCAAAGCCAAGGCAGCAACCACCGACGCACACCTCCCATCAGCCAAGCCATCAAGGGCCCAGAACTTCGAGATTCGAAAGAGATGGATATTTCGCAAGAGCGAATGATTTGCATCGTTGGGAGCGTTGGCACAACAGACCTAGGCCGAATGGTCATCAGCGTGCTGGAAATGGCCCTCATAGAGACAGAGACAATAAACGCCAAGCTCCCAGTAACGGGTACAAGTGGGCCGGTTCTACGTCGACTACGGACTCGGGCGCGGCGAAATCAAAGCCAAGGCAGCAACCACCGACGCACACCTCCCATCAGCCAAGCCATCAAAGGCCCAGAACTTCGAGAACCGGAAACTATGGGTATTTCGGAAGAGCGAATTTTTCGTATACTGGGGAGCGTCCGCACAACAGACCTGCGCCGAATGGTCACCAGCGTGCTGAAAATGGCCCTCATAGAGACAGAGACGATAAACGCCAAGCTCCCAGTAACGGGTACAAGTGGGCCGGTTCTACGTCGAATGCGGATGCGGGGGCTTCAAGTTGCACAGGCGGCTTTACCAACACTGCTGAGCAGGGGCAGACCTCCAATCAAAATAACCCGAAATCGGAATCTCACCAGCACGGGAGATTTAACCCTCGTGGAGTCGGAGGCGATGAACGCCAAGCTCCCAGTAACGGGTACAATTGCGCCGGTTCTACGTCGAATGCGGATGCGGGGGCTTCAAGTTGCACAGGCGGCTTTACCAACAATGCTGAGCAGGGGCAGACCTCCAATCAAAATAACCCGAAGCCGGAGTCTCACCAGCATGGGAGATACGACCCTCGTGGAGACGGAGGCGATGAACGCCAGGCTCCCAGTAAATGGTACAACTGCGCCGGTTCTACGTCGACGACTTTTGCAGAAGATACAGGACGCACAAGCGGTCGCGCTGAGAGGACGCAGAAAGAACAACATCCTGGTTCGCATGTGCCAAGTTCGAATCCTCATCAGTCCCAGGAGGTTGAACGTAATATCAACGAAGACCATGAACGTAGTAGAACAATTGATCCGAGAGGCCAAGACCTGCACAGAACCTCTGCTGTACATGAACGATTCACATCTCCGAAAAAATATACATATACTTCCGATGGTACCCGGCGGTGTTATATTAGGTTGCCAATGCCTTCCTGTAGCAGCCCTACAGGCTCGGTCGAGTCACTACCCGTATCATCCGAGACTGGGTCAAGACCGAAAGCAGTGCCCAAAACCCGGAGACGCCGCTAGTCGGCCTGACGAATGGACTTTGAGAGAGATGGAACTTGGAAGGTCTCACGGCCTCAATCTCCAACTATGAAGCACGAAATGTGGTAAAGAAGATAAATTCATGTGATAAATTTAAAGAGAATTATCGATTATCAGCATCTATCCATAAGAGCGGTTCGTCCTCGTCTATGCTAAATAAATATTTTGTAGAAAAGCGAAAGTGTTTTGCGCTGAAAGATTGAGACAAATACTTCCCAGTACCACAATTTCAGAGGCATGACTAATGACTGGAAAAATGGTCCATTCCTTGCTACGGACTGTTCACTGCAAGCTGAACCTTCCGCAAGGGGGCCAGGTGGAAGACCCTTTGATCCTCAAGAGCGCTTTGGACGCAGGCCACTTTCGCAGAACCGGGAACACCTCGATCTCTGCGCTTCAATTACTACGTAAGAGTTATTTCAGCGCACGTGGGCTGTAGGCCATATCAGGTGAATAAATGTATGAAGCCAAATTTGACCTCCTCTACAGGCGTTCTTTAAATGTATGATGGAACACACTCATGATGCCTATGATGCAAATTCGAAGAACACAATGGCCCCTCTCCCAAATGAAATCTGGCTTCTTGTCGCGGAAAAGCTCGACCGGCATGATCTGATTGTGTTAAGTAGTACTAGCGTACATTTATACCTTCTTCTCCGGCCAAGGCGACTTGGGTATATATTCCTGCATATTGTTGCAAGGGAACAGGAAAACGCGGCACTCAAGTTTCTAGAGCGTCATCCGCGGATTGACTTTGGCATACATGATCAGCAACAGAGAACCGTGCTCGAGTGTGTCGTGATGCGAGGCTATGACTCGGTGTTTCGCTTGTTGCTCGCTCATGCCCAAGGCAAACACCTACTCAAGTCGTGTGCGGCCCTAGGAGATACTCTGTTGATCTTAGCGGCTCGGTATAACCAAGAGCGCCTCGCTTCCACACTAATCGATGCAGGCGCAGATATCAATGCCCGTAACAGCTCTGATCAAACTGCGCTCTACTGGGCCGTCCAGAACGGCAACTATTGCATGGTGAATACGCTACTCAAGGCGGCCGCCAATGTGACATTTACCTATGACTCAGGGCTAACGGCTTCTTGGCTAGCGGCCCGGGGCCTCCAGCTGGCCATTCTGAACCTACTGATCTCACACGGGGCGGATGTGAATGCCCGAAATGCCAAACAGGAGACTTTGCTGTGCTGGGCAGTCAAGCGAAGTAACACGACTCTTGTCAAATTATTGCTCGATGGGGGCGCAGATGCGTGTCAGACTGATAAGCTGGGCCGAGATCCACTGCTGTGGGCGGCCTTGACAGGTAATATAGACATTGCGCGAAGGCTTCTGGACCGGGGCGCCCGTCTGAATCGGAAAGACCGCAGTGGTCGAACACCTCTCGCGTGGGCAGTTGTGATGGGTCATGTCGACACAGCGCAGATGCTGCTAGACCAAGGCGCAGATCCGGAACAAATTGATAAATTCGGATGGACACCCATGGCGTGGGCTGTGGCACAGGAGGATGTAGATGTCACTAGCTTACTCGTGAAACGCGGAGCGCACGTTGAGCCCGTCGGCCAAAAGGCCCAGCTACCGCTTATGTGGGCCGTGGCGAAGCGGAACATGGAACTAGCGCAATTACTCCTTGATCGAGGCGCAGATCCGATGAGACAGGACAAATTCGGCTGGTCGCCTCTCATGGATGCAGTTCAACATCAAGACGTCGGCATGATCCAATTATTAATTTCCCAAAGTTCGCAAATTGTAGATGCTAGACAGACCAATTGGTACGGAGACTCAGCCTTGTCATTGGCGCTCGATATGCCATCGTCCAAGATTGTTGATCTTTTGCAGAATATGTAATAATAGGCGATCAATTGAGGGACAAGATGATTGAACTTGAAGTTCACTTTCATCGTACACCATCGGTAATCAGTGGAGTCAGGAGCTTGCATCGTTATGACAACTTTTTTTTCCTGCTCTCCCGTCTGTGCATGCGTATGTGTATGTGTATGCCGATTTTGATGTTATCCAATTTGCACTGATAGACTGCTACCGAGCCCCCTCTACTTGAATATGTAAAAAATGCAAACGCATTGCAACTAGGTGATAATGGTCAAAATATTAGACCTCCAACCGTATCAATCACCGCTACATGTTGTCAAGCTTAAAGTGCAATGGTCATTTCTTGTCGCGCATGAAATACGTAACGTGCATGCGCCCGAGTCTGCCTTGTCATGCCTTGCTCAGCCTCAATCAAGCCTCCGGCTCCGACCATAGTCTCCCAAAGCCCGATATATAAACATTTGAGGCCACTCCCTCCATCGGCTGCTGTTCTTTTTCATTTGATCTTCACATGATTCCCTGGACTTGAAGCTTGCCCCTGCAATACATCTACATTCACCGGCAACGGACACTGCTCTATTTCTTCAACTCTACGCTTTTCCAAAGACTCACATGATGACTTGCACCCGGCCACCTTCTATCCGATTGGTCCCTGCCCCTAAAGACGCCACTACCTTCTTCTCTAGCCCACCAAGAGAGCCAGGGAAACTAGCCCCACCTTCCATCGAGGATCTCCCTCCAGCCGCCCAAGCACGCACCACCAAGGTCGAACGACCATCGATATCGAACGAGGAAGTATCGATGAACGGCGAGAGCAAGCACTAGTTGAACCGATGGTGCCGGACAGGTGTAGCGACGTGCTGTTAGAGTCATTTGCGCGAGGCTGTTGTGTGCAGGAGCTGGCTGATCCGCGCATATATATCTTCATTGTGGTTTTACCGGTATTATCAATTCCGAGCTCATTCATCTTCAAAGGAGCACGGCAACAGAATGGCAGAGATGCAGTTTGGAGCATTTTCCGGAAGCCATCTTTGCTGGAATCTGCAAGGTGGGCGGGCAACTTGTCTGGTGAGCAAGTGGCTTGGATGAACCACTTAGGCTAAGAAACTAGCGAACGCGATGCCGCTTTAGAGATTGTGATTGACCCACTAGAGGGCGCTTCCGTGACGATGAAAATGTCGCCAGTGGCAATGTTCGGAGACGACACTTCGGCGAGTCAAAATTGACAAGTTGGATCTGACGCCTGCGAGAGTCCCATAAGATATTGCCTGGATGAATGGAAGTGTAACCGTTGATTGTCTTTTTGACTGCCCATGCCGCTCGTCGATAGGATTCAAGTGCTTCGCCCAGCGCAATTTGTGTGATATCAATTGGATCACCTGCCCAGAATAGTAGGAGCATGTGCTTGGTGCATATCTTGGGGTGCACGAAGAAGATTCGTTGAATATCAATTGCCCCCATGTAGACCGGTACTGCTGAGCCCTGGTAGCAGCGAAGTGCTCCGTAAACCTCTGCTTCCCGGAGCGTATCACCCTGTAGTTCGTCTGGAGTGCCTTTGCCGATACACGTGTAGCCGTAGGGCATGAGACTCACTTGTGCAAGAATGGCGCCAGAGAGAAGAAGCCGGCGAGAGTTTATGTAGTGATCCAGGCTCTCGTCGAGTTGCGCTTTCAAAAGCCTCAGGAAGTCGAAACGGTCGGTCAAATGGCGCTGTGTCAGCTGGGAACGGCGGTGCCGGTCAACGTTGGGACAGTCCAGGTCTAGCCCCGCTTGACTCAGTAGGCCAAGAAGACAGCGCTGCGTGCAATGGTCCATCGTCTCCATCCGCTCCATCGTCTCGAGAGGCCCGGGAGCGGAAGATCGGGAGGGCCTTTTCGGATTTGACCTTCTCGCTAGCCCAGGAGTAGGTGAAGATAGAGCTTGACTCCTGGCGCGCTTACGATTTGGATCTGGAGGGCTGTCGCAGTCTGAGTGGTCCGAATGAGGCGGGGACCTCAGCCCATCTTGGCAACTGACCCATGCAGAGCGGGTCGGGCCCTGCGAGGCAGGTGGTGGTCCCAAAGGTGAAGAAGGAATGTACTCATCCTGAGGGATTAGAGCGCAGCTCATTCTCAAAGACTTCTTTCGGAATTTGCTCCATGTCTAGCTCCCAGGTATGGGTCGCGTCCATCACCTCATTGCGCTATGCTTGGCTCCGTGCTGGGGATACCAAGCTCATAAGACAGAGAGAGAGCATACGCCGAATGGCAGTCACTGGTTGCAAAGCCCATTCGGTGTGGCAAATTGACCCGACGTCAAGGTTCGGCTGGGCATAGAAATATTCCAGGACCTCAGGTTCGTCCACAGGGATATGGAAATATACCTGGGCAATCCCAGTGGATACGACCATGGTTGGCATTCCATCCATAAGCATGGCATGAGCCTGCGCCGCTATCATGCCCACTGTAACTTTGCCTCCCAGTCGATGGGTATCTTCGTTTGCTGCACCACATCTTCTTTCACGGAGACCAGCGCACAATTGTAGGGAGATGATTTTGTGAGCTGCTTTATATTCCACAGTGGTCAAAAGTTCTCTCCGACCGCCCACGATTTGGTGTACACAAAACCCATCCGTGTGAGAACGTGTCAGATTAGGGCCAGGCTGAGTTCGACGGAGGGCTCGGCGCTCGTCGAGTGCATTCGAATGGTTTTCAAAGGAGATATCCCCGAAGCGAGGAAAATACACGCTCGACGCTGGAATTGACTTGAGCTTTTCCAGAATTCGACGTACTTGATCTTCGACCGCCAGAGCGCTATAGATTCTGAGGTCTTATTCACTGGACAGAGACCCCACGTGAAGTTCCTGCTGTAGATTCTCAAAGCCCGCGAGCGATGTGAAAAGATGTGGCGAGGGCCCTTTGGCAGGCTCTAGTAAGCCGAGGATTTTCGCATACACCTCTCGCTGCAGTGCTTGAAAGTTGGTCCATGGGCGTAAGAATATCTGGCATGAACGGCCCTTGTCGTCCTGTCAATAGGCCCCTTGTGCAAAGACTCAAGTCGGGTTGCACGCGAAGAGGCTGGGAAAGTTGAATGTGACTAGCTCGGAGGAATTCAACGGTGGACTGTTGTGTGTGGCTCCTAGAGAAGTCACGTCCTTCCTCTGCTTTTACCCGTGGCTCCTCTGCATTTATTCGTTCTTCCTCGGCCTCTACCTGTAGAGCTCTGAAGTCGAAAGATTCTGTCATACTCCGCGCAAAGTCAACCGGCTGTTTTGGTGGTCTCTTCAAGTGGAACAGGATCGCCCCGCAGAACCTGGAGCGCGGAAAAAATATTACGTGACGCAATTATATACAGCCAATCAGATACAAACTGCGCCTCTTTATTGTAGCGCAAAGGGTGCAATAAAAAAAACCACTCCTGCGATAGGCATTGTGCTGATTCGCAGAGAAAGGCTGCTTGGCGAAGGCAGTACAGGAGTAGGGGAAAGAGCTGTGAATGAACTTATTTAGGGGAAAACTCTCGTCCATCTCCTCTGCAGGAGTAAAAACCACTTCCCGAAACAATTTACCGCTATCATGTGGTGCTGGTGTCATGTTAGCGTCAAAGACTAGTATTGCCAGGTCTAAGTTACGCCTGACTGCGAACACGGCTGTACAAATAAAAGTGGGGAACGAGCATCCTTATGTCCCAGTTCTTGCCTACTCCTCGACCGCATAAACCTGTGCCAATTCCTGGTAGTCGACGCGGGAGTCACAATCACGTGCCGTTGCATTATGATGTGATATCACGAAAGATGTTGTAGTTTCGTAATACTCACTAAGCCGCCAAGTACCCTGCACCTACGTTACGGCAACCAGAACTACTTCAAGGAAAGATGGTGGGGACTTTCCCTGGCCGAATTCAGTCGAGCGCGATTGGAGCAGGGTACCGGCAAAGAAAAGCATTCTATAAATGAGTAAACGATGAGTTTTACACTAGCCATGGGGAAGAAGGCATATATTTAGAAATCGCATCATATTAATATATACATTAAGTCAATAAAGCTATGAAAGTTTCTCCTGTAAATAATGGCTAGCTGTAGACTAACTCGATAATAGAATCTGCCACCCAAACCTCAGTGCGGGCGAAAGAGTTTCCACGGTGAAACATACCAAAGCCCGAGGGTAAATTTCGACCAAATTAGAAGAGACATATAACGGAGATGGTGATAAATTTTTTGACATATTTCTATAATAATCTGAGGCCATGGGCTTGCAGGGTTTGGAGTTTCTTTCAAAGTATCTTTACCAGGAGCGGTGATGGCGGGAAGCGGTTGCGGAGGAATGCACGTTACCCTTGCATTAAGGCTTGGGGGCATGACACCAGCAACAGGCCAATTTCTGTGAAGCGTAGGATTCTCCAGTCATGATATTTAGTCTGCGACGCAGGAATTACACAGTGGTAGACAACATCAATAGCGCACTGAAAACAACTTAATGTCGATTGAAATTCGTCAATACCTTGCCCCTTTCACTTTGCTCGACAGGCGTGTTAGGCTTTCTTGCTGGACCTGTAGATCTAGCTCTGATATTTCGGGGTACATAATTACCGGATACAGCGCCGAGCTGCAAGATGCTATCTCTTCTTTCAAAGTCTGAAGCCTATCTGTGATCTCTGCGAAAGAACGTTTGACCCGCCTGACATCTCTCGTCACAGTATCAATACCACGTTTATCTTGCCCTTGGCTGGCCTGCTCAGAAAGCTTCTCTAGGAGACTTATCTCCATTAAGATTTGGTCAATTCCATGCGTTTCGCGAGCTGCACGTTCTATATTGTCTACAGCCATGGTCCATCTGGAGAGCTCAAGGTTATAGTTAAGATCAGCAAAGACTTTCCTCTTGAATTGACGGGCCTGGGGAACAGAGACCTCGGCGCCGAAAATTTTGATCCAGGCCTTGTCCTTGCATACGAGTTTGTTACCTTCAGGCAAGGTCGCTAAATCATTCCATTGGGTCAGCTCAGGGTGTACACCACGGCGGTGAGAAGGCCTCGATGGACCTACCAACCGCGGATAGCATGACAGTCCCGCACACTGCCCCGATAAGCGTCAAGTTGGTGCGATCTTCGGGGTATTTGCAGTACCTCGTTCTGAGTCGCTCCATCAGACGAGCCCAGAAATACGTCGTGTATTCAGTCCAGACGACGCGGCGTTCATTTAGTTTATTTATAATGTCTAGACAATGCGCCTTTTCAGCTTCGGTCGGTTTTTCGCGGGCCGTCTCACACCATCTAGTCCACACAACATCCTGCAATGAAATGATCAGTTAGAAATCTCGAGACTTCTTTTAGATTTGAATCATTGTACGCACTTCAACTTTTCTTTTAGCCACAGCTACAGCGGTAGACATTCTCTCAACCTCGTAAGGCATCAATCAAAAGCCCTTGCTCTTAAAAATTGCACTTGTATAAGGACACAACCGAAGTGCTCTTCAAGCGAAGGGTCTACGGGTCAAGACAGATCTCTTATGGCAAGTAGGCACTTTCGAATGCAGATATGGCTGGCTAATTTTGGATACTGCTTTCGACCCTCTGACATTCGATTTTTACCCACCACACTAGCCGGCTTGTGGTTCAAAAACCGATTTTGCCCCATGTCCAAATTGATGCACATTCAGAAACAAATTCAAGGGACATTGTTTCACAATGATGATTTGTTCCCTTGATTCCCTTGTAGCCTCATAGCTTCTTCCAATTCAAAAACCTCCGCCCTTGCGATGGACAGTGCTGAGAGACCTGTGATGTCAATCCCCGAAGCGGTAACAGAGATGGGCGCTGCAAAGTATCATGGATACGCAAAATCTACGCGCTGTCTAGCCGAAGACACCACTCACGATACAAAGCTGCGACTTGATCAGGACACTGACATTCACACCCGAGACGAGCAGGGACTGACACTGCTTATGATTTGTGCCATCTACGGCAACACGAAAATGGCAAAGTCTCTGCTACAAGAAGGCGTAGATGTGAATAGTGTCAATAACGCTCAGCAGACCGCTCTCATGCTTTCCATCCTTTTCGGCGCTGCGGGCACTGCGGAGTTCCTGCTTGATCACGGGGCGAATATTGAGGTTAGAGACCAGCGCGGGCTGACGCCGCTCATGTATTGTGCCATCCACGATAACACGAGGATTGCAAGATTACTGTGGCAGAGAGGCGCAGATGTAAATAGTGTCAATGACTCTCACTGCACAGCTCTCATGCTATCCATCGATCATGGTGCAAATCAAACCGCGGAATTCCTGCTGGAGATTGGAGCAGATATCAATGCTAGAGGCTTCCAGGGAATGACTCCTCTCATGTACTGCGCTATCCGCAATAATCCGAAGATCGCCAGCCTTCTGCTTCAAAAAGGGGCAGATATGTATGCCGTTGATCGCTTATCTTGCTCGACTGCTTTCATTCTCTGCATAGCCTATGGCGCTAATGAGACTGCAAAGCTGCTGTTTCCTAGACAGACCGATGTCGATTCCCCAGACCACCAGGGGCGTACTCCTCTCGTTCGCTGCGTCCAATACCATAATCTAGCAGTGGCACGGCTCCTCATCGAGCGAGGGGCAAATGTGAATAGCGTTGACATTTTTGGAGAGACAGTACTCTCGCATGCTACGCAGGCTGGGTTTTCCGACATGGTGAATCTCTTGCTTGAGAATGGGGCGGATGTCAACGGTCAAGGTCGCAGTGGACAAACGGCTTTTGTGAAATCTATTATCTTCCAGCGCACCGAAATTGCCAGACTATTGCTGACGAATGGGGCGGACCCTGATTTGTCAGACTTTCAAGGACGGAGCCCTCTCACGCGCTGCGCAATGACTGGCGGGCCGGGAGGCAGGGAGATCCTCGAACTTCTACTCAAGGGAGGTGCCGACATCAACACAAAGGACCCCGATGGAATATCAGTCCTGATACATGCTTGTCTTATTAGAGATCCGGAGCTCATCTACCTTGCGATTCAGGAAGGGGCCGATGTACACGCGCCAGATCCGGAAGGCATGACACCCCTCATACATTCTGTATATGTTTGGGATCCAGAAATCACCAGACTGCTGATCCAGAGAGGTGCGGATGTCAACCAGGTGGACCCCGCTGGACAGACGGTCTTGATTCACGCGATACATGTTGACGATCCGCAATACGGAGATCCAGAAATAGTACAACTTCTGCTTTGCAAAGGCGCCGATGCGAACTTGGCCGATAGCGATGGCATAACGCCCCTGATCCATGCCATAAAGATCCAAGTTTTAGAGACAATTTTGACTTTGATATATGAAGGTGCCAATGTCAGATTGGCTGATCGCCATGGTACAACACCCCTGATACACGCCGTATATGCTCAAAATTTAGACATCATCCAGATTCTGATAAAAGCGGGAGCCGGGATCGACGACACAGATCCCAAGGGTAGGACACCCCTTATACACGCTTTGTACGACCAAGATCCAGAAATGGTCATGTCGCTCATAAAGTTGGGCGCCAATGTCAACTGGGCCGATAGCGATGGCAGAACACCGCTGATCCATGCCATAAAGACCCAAGACCTAGATATGGTAATGACTTTGATAGATGAGGGCGCCGATGCCAGGACACCAGTTGACGACGACGAATCACCCCTTATATACGCCATACACACTAAAAATCGCGAGATAGTCCAGTATCTGATAGAACAGACGAGCGCCGATGTCAACCTAGCAGATGGCCGCGACAGGACGCCCCTCATGCATGCAATTTACACCAAAACCCCTGAAATTGTGCAGCTTCTGATTAAGGAGAATGCCGACATCAACAGGGCAGATTTCAAAGGCGGGACGCCCCTGATGCACGCGGTAAATGCTCGGGATCCCCAGATGATTGAGCTTTTAATGGAAGAAGGCGCCAATAGCGATCCAGTAGATCTCGATGGCACGACAGCATTGATATACTCCGTATACAGCAAAGATCTAAAAGTCATCAGGCGCCTACTATGGGGCGGCGTCGACATCAATATGGCCGATTCCGATGGTACACCGCCTCTCATACATGCCGTATACACTAGTGATCCTAATGTCGTGAAGCTTTTGCTTTTATATGGGGCGGATCGGAAGATGACAGACCGCAAGGGACAAACTGCGCTCAAGCTAGCAGAGTCCTCTCAGTCTTGCAGTCTCGTAAGGCTTCTTAGAACATATCAACCCAATCGCAACCATAGACGGAAAGGTGAACGTCGGAGATAGGGGTGGGTCAACGCGTTTGCGAGAGGTGGTAAGCCTGCAGCCGTGAAAGGTTCTTCTATGTTAGGTTTAGATTGGTAAAGTCTCTTTCTATGACTAGCTAAGTTGAAGGAACGTCTAGCAGATCTGAGTGCGAGTTTCTGAAGGCAACTGATCTAAACAGTCGATCCGCCAATTATCACTGAAACATTTGGATTCTGACTTTTCTGCATGTCATTTTACTCGTAAATTGTATGCGGGCGCTAGCAAGAGTTATGTGACGAAATCGCTCGAGCACTTCTATTTGAGAAGAGGCCACATCTTACCGGAAATCATATGTCCTTGAATGCCTTGGTCTTGCTTATGACGGGCTTGCTATGGGAAGCTTATTTGGTGAACGATGTATATTACATAATATGCAACGCAGTTCGAAAAGCAAATAAAGAGAAAGCAATTCAAAAAAAAAGGGTAGAACACAGATCCACAACGAGGAAGACTTTCGTAGGCTTTTCAAGATTAGCTATAGGAAATATTTTTAGAATGATTTCGGGCGATATTCATCTTTCCGGACCAGGAAAGGCCACAATGTTCGCGAGTCATTATAGGTGACACAGCGGTGACACAGCTATAGGTTACAGAACATTAGTATTCTCCGTTCCTTACGTATCATCGTCGCCCCTTCGCGCGGCGCTCTCCACAAGATCCAGCCCAGTCTGAACAATTCGCGGAAGGCTATGATATAAGCAACGAGGCGCAGGAAAGGGTAGACGATGTCCCCTTAAATAGCGACTGAAGGCTTAGAATAGTTTGGCTGCGACGATCTGAGATGCGCATGGCTTCAGACTAATAACGAATAATTCTCAATTCATGCATGTCTGAGTCCACTAGAATGTACCCAACAAAACCCGAGAAGCGGCTTCTGGAGCTAGGGGCAAGCGTCTACTTGACATTCTGGCTCAGAACATTCGGTCTATGAAAAGATTTATTGCATAAGTCTTTGATATCTTCCGAAGCGCGCGCGAGAGAGCTGGCGCTGATGTGACTTCTGTCACAAAGTCTTCAGTCGCACAAACGAAGGAAGGCTAAGGAGGCTCAGGAGGCTAAAGAGACCAAAGTGACTGATAACATTGTTTTATGAGTGTCACTGTGTAATTGAATATTGATGAATTTCGGGTTTTGAATTAACGAATACATCACTTAATCTTCGCTGTACCGTTGAGCTTCCAATTGAGATTGTCTGAAGAAACTGAGTTCACCCAACACGCTCATGCCATCACGATCAAGATGCATCTGCGCCAGCCAACTCATCCTGGTGGGCGAATGATCATGACGACTTGCAGGTATGCCATGTTGAAGATCCGATACCGGTGATTGGCCTCGTCACGCAACGCACCGAGGCCATTCCGTTCTGTCAGCTGGGAGCTGGCGTGGACGTGGAATACTTCAGACCATGTCCAGACTGGCTGAGGGGGACTCTGATTGAAAGGGGGAGTGTATCCGGTGACGCGAAGTTCCACCCATTGTGTCCAGTATATGCCCAAATCCTCCTTGATGTACTGAAAGACCTCTTTGGTCCCAGTCTCAGCGCTCATAAGATTTGGACCCTGCCACTGAAGTACTGGTGACGTGGGAGCCGTGCCCACCACCAAAAAGTGCTGTTTCATGTTAGCGGCATATAGCTTATCAGATGGAGCGTATTTACGTACGCCTGGAATTCCATTCGAGCTTCTCCATTGGTTCAGAACGCAGTCGGGTATATACGACCATACGTCGGAAATGGCATTGTGAGGGAGACGGGAGCCATCCAGGCTCTTTTTTTCCAGTTCTTCCTTGTGACCAGGCCTTCTTATTGGGCTTGGCAAGAGTTCGGCCGTGCTGGATGCTGGTGCGGTTGAGGAAATCCCCACGTTGCCATTTCGCTTGGTACCCCGTTCCTGAGAGTCAACACAATTAAAATAATCTTCATTGTTTAGCCTTTCCAGCATCTTTACGGCAATCTACCTGCCAGAGGCCGAGACCCGTGCTTGAAGGACCCTGAAGGAGGGCGGTCAGAATGAAGAACAAGCGGACGATATGTAGTGCATATTTATATCCACTATTCTCGAAACCGGATGACCAATGGTGACTTGTCTGCTAACGTTGAAGTTGCTGATTTGCGATCCGCCCTCTACGTACTTCTTATTTGACTTGATCATCATTCCATCCCGTCTCTTCAATCAGATGAGACGCGATATGGTAGCGTCTCTTGAAGATTGGTATCCATGAGTGGAAATAATAGCCCACGACTAGCGAGGATGCTGCGAGTAAATGATCATATGATCTCATGACGTTATGTTAACAAAAATCACATAAAAGATACGGAAGATTGTATAACCTGTCCGGCAAGTAATGGCTCAGTGTGGTCGAGATTCATATGGCTCGGACGCACTACGGCTTCAGCATATGCTGGCACCTGATGAGACATTACACAGGTTTGGAGGTAAGTTCGTCGGAGACGCCACAAGTGCCCGGTTCGCCGAGCCAAAAATGCTTATGATTGCTTTTGTCAGAATCACGCAAGCTTCGTGCCAAATTCCGCTGATCAAGGCTTGGACTTTTGGCGCGTTATTTTGGAAGGCACTCACATGAACAGTGACCGCGCTTAACGGTCTCTACAAAGGCGCAAGGCGAGGGCATGGCGCGAACAAAGACCCATTAGGAGAGATAGGCGACATATCGCTTGACACCATGTCTGATTGCTACATCCTTGCGATCATTGATTTGAATTTATTGCTACTGTATGATTATGATTTGGAAAATAGCATGTGAGTGAGGAACTTGATTCAGAATTTCCGCGTACTTCAATGCTGTACAGCAAGCCGACTTGGACTGTTGACCACGAAATGAGACGTAAAGGCTCTAATTGCATCAGCGCAGCTCCTCTATACAGATTGATAGATCTCTTCTGTGCAAGGCGCTGACCGTCTTTATAGTCAAGTGCATCCGTCGGCGTTACCACTAGGAGCAAGATACTTTGAAGGACACTCCAAGGATTGCCAAGTGACGGTCTGCAGATCTTGAAGCGAAATTCGCATCTATATGACTGGTATCTGCATCGTACACACTTCACAATCTGGTCAAAAACTACCCCTGATTTTGACATATGCCTTGGTCGCATCATATTTTCGGCGTTATTTTTTGCAGTCCGGCCACGGTACGTAGCAGTTGGCCACCAAGGGATAAAATCTTGCAATGATTTGATTTCCACAAGCATGAAGATAAAGTCTTACGCAAAGAATTTCTGTTCCTCACGTTGGTCAACGTTCAGAGATCTACCGACGACTCCCCGAGACTCCTGAGATACTTCACTAAATTGATAATCAGCATCTGCAACAGTCTCTTCCAAACCAGATCCAGTGGTCTGATGTGACCGATTGAACTTTATTTGGGTATACTAAGATGCTGGACTCCACTTGACAATCAGAGCCCGAGAGAGAGATATCGTACTCGCCACCCGAAAAAAAGAGTGTTATGCTGACCACTCTTATTATGCCCACTCCAAGCAAAAACTTTTCTTTAATTGTTGCACCTGGATATGCTGCCTACAATACTCGTGCAGCGGTCACCCTCAAAGTAACATTCGACCCTAGAATATTAGCTACCAACGGACGCGTTGAAATCATTGGAGATGGCGTGCGACCGATTGAAATCAGTTCGCTTAAGGAAAAATTTCATTAATTCTCAAAAGACCTAGAAGAGCCCTTTGGTATTATCTTCCGTGGTCATGGCAAAGTTGAGAATGATGAGTTTTTTTTCAAGCTTGGGGACAAGTGGATTGCAAACTCCGACCTTCTCAATCTTTTCCGTGCAGGACATTGTGGCGCTCACCCTATTTCGATAATATACGCTTCCTGCCACAGTGCCGCAGCTGTCAGGCACGCTCAAATCCTTCCCAAAGGATCCGTTGTGATTGGGCTATCGGACGGGGATGTCAACGAGAAAGATGTCCAGCGTTGGGTGGACGCACTAGCGACCAGATGGCCTGCGAAAGTCTCCGCTTTGAGTTTACTCGAAGTATACCTTCTTCACGGCGTTCAAAGCCGGTCTTCTCCGACAATCGCCCTTACCGATGATGTGGGCGTGAAGGAATATGTGTTAAATGATTTGCTTCTTCGAATCCTTGGAGTGAGTGTCCCGATGTTGTAGTCAGAAGAGTGAAAGAGAGAGGCAAAGGGGGAAACAATGTCGAGGGTGTGGCTAAAAAGATACTCAAAGCGCAACATAAGGATTTGATTGACGATGTGGACTACGGGGCCGCACTAGCACTTGGGCTAGAATGTGTGTTTCATCACTTTGCAGCTTTTTAGTACCGGAGACTTCGGACGGGGATCTTACCGATTTTTGCTGCTGTTTCTTTCATCCGTTCTTTTCGTTCCTTGAGGATTTACCTTTTTTAAATTAATTTTTTTCTACTTACCATCGAACGATACTGCAAACTGATGACAAAATCCACTTCTCAGTATCGCAGTAGTAGCCAGGACATCAGGTCTATACGGGGTCATCGATTCCGTTCTAATGATCAAAGAAACACAACTTCCTACAAGTCAGACATTCTCCCTTTAGAAATAGATCATCTTTCATAATCACAGCAGTCGGGTTTGAGGTTCGTGCCATTCTTTTTAGGTATCTGTTGTTACTTGAAATAGATGGTACTCATAGAGGTCCGACCTCCTCAAATTTGTGACACCTAGACATATCGGCGTGGTTTTTCCCCCCGACGCCGTATGTGGTATCGAGATAAGACTTGTAACATTTGGTAGGCCCTGAAGATTGAGAGCGTGAAATCTGGTGATTCCTGCTTAGATAGCAGCGCAATTTCTGAGAATCTACTTCTCTAGAGCAAAGAATTATCGATAGTCCTCTCTGATAAAGTACACGAGGTGAACTCAAATCTTGAAGATCGAGCAGAGCGGAGAAGTTATCCGGTTCGTCAACAAAGCTCAAGTCCTTTTCTGGGTACTCACCTAATGGACTTGACTGGGGCGTGACGTCTGCGCTTTTCGGACGCCACTAAATGCTGTAACACCAAGATACTGAGATCAATCCGAGCATACGTGTCATGGCCGATGAGTCACATACGAGCGGCAGCCAAATTTGGCTTGGTCGACAGTCACGCTTTTTTTAGTTCACTTTTTTCCGAGACCGTAGTGTTCCACAGTATTGCTTTGTAAGCAAGGCCAGAGTAAATGAAATTGGCGTAGTGGCTTTCCTTAGATGCCAGTGTGTCAAATATATACTTTCACTCGGGATAGGCGTACTGAACGCAATGAGTTGGGTGAACCCAATCGTCCCTTGTTTAGATCTCTTTTGCACTGGACGGAAGGAAGAATATGTGAGTATTCAAAATCACGGCTCCAGGCAAATGCAATGACTGGTGCTTATTGATGTGGGATGTTCATGTCATTTGCTCAACTTCTACCGCTTCTTCACACGGTATTATTACAATTCAGCTCAGTAGGCTGAGGCTGGAATAGGATAGATGAGCTTCGGCCCAATTATATATCCCGTGTAGTATCAGACCTACAGCACAGACAGTATATCGATACAAATGTTAGGTAGAATCTTCTATTGGAATATAATGCAATGGGCCATGCAAAAATTTGAGCATAGCGCTAGACACCTGAGTCAGGTATTGCGAGACCGTGGTGCAACACCTTGAAACTTGACAGGTTTGGCTGGTCGCCTTTCATGGAGGCAGTCCATCATCAATACCGCGCTTCCAAAATCTCCAATTCGGACAATCTAGGCTGGCAATCCATACGTTGACTCAGCCTTGTCATTAGCGCTCGATAGGACATCGGGAAGCTTGCTCTTACAGTTACAAACATTACTAAATGGCTCAGAATATTACCAAAAAAGCTCGCCCGTCTCCTACTTCCTCTGTTATTTGCGCCAATCAAAGGTTGAGTCAAGATCGGACTTAATTTCTGCGCTTTGAAGAAGAGAAGCTATGAAGATCTTTACGAGAATGTTGACTGGGATTTATGCGGCAGCTGCTTGCTGATTTTCACCGCTTGTCAGACCCCCTGCCAAATAAGTATACGATGTTCCATTCTCAATCTCCTCGCCAGATCCGCTAGTGAGAACTCAGACGTAGGTATCAGATCACTTTCAGTCACGATAGGGGTAGCGCTTGGAGACTTGTGAAGATGAAGAAAACACCGCGTCACCCAAACGACCCTGTGCGTCATCAAGTCTTATCAGGACTGACTTGTTACTGTACGTGCTGAGGCATGCTTCTGAGCCCCATTTTACCCTCTCAGGGACATACAGCTTTAGATTGGTGACAACCGTAACGACTTAGAGTGAGGAGCACGATATAACCATATATTCTCATTCTCAGGACTATCCACCTCCCACGCATACTACTAAAAAACAATTCTGTGTCTCAGAAGATTCCCAGTAATTCCAAGTTCCACCAAGCATATCAATCGTCTTATCATCCTTAACTGGCCGAAGTGGTGCACTCTGCTAGAAGATTGCGCAAACTACACTCGAATCGGCCGATCCATAATTCTCATGCGTTTTTCAAACCCACAGCTGTCAGCAGAGTTCGTCGACGTAGCCGACGACGTAGTCTTTGCGTCTGAGGCAGACGTTGTAGAAGGCATGGGAGTCGGAGATGGGCTAGCAGATTGTGTGTCGAGGGACGTTTGACTGGAGTCTGACTTTTGGGTTTCAACTGAAGCACTACTTGACATCGACAGGCTTACGGACGCCGACGTGGTGGTCAGGGAGGCGCTGACGGCTGTGGACGACGGTGCACTTGAGCTTGTGGATGCTTGAGCTGAATCTGGAGCGCACACCAGTGACCCATGTTCCCCTCTGCAAAAAGTGGCTTTTGAAGTAAACGAATGTTAGCGTTATGTCTGATTGAGAAGGAGTATCGCTTTACCCATATCGATCATTGCGACCGTAGATCCCGTGCAGTTCGCAGCGACCACCGTTCCAACAACGCTCCATCCATAACAGGATGCGGCCGCTCCTCCCCCTAGTTTGAAACGCCTGTCAGCTTTTTAACAGTTCCTTGTTCAAGACGAATGAGCCGCAACACTTACTTTTTCAATAGTTCCAAATGCATCCCGGAATTAATCAACTCGTCATTAAATTGAAGTTCACACGATTTATAGCTTGACCCATCTAGGCACAGACATTTCATACCGGGATGAGTTGCATCTTGGTTATAACTGCAGTCTTTAAAACTTGCAGAGGAGCCGGAATCAGCAAGAACAAGGCGAGCAGCAAGCAGAGACAAGAAAATTGAAGAGATGTACATGTTATGTGATATGCTTAAGTGCTGAACAATTGAGTGGGCAGTTCCCTTTCGATTGCAATCTATATATATCAGAGTAGAGGCCCAGAAACAGTACAAAATTGGCGATATCCTAAATTAGTAACTATGGGTGTTGATGAATCCATTTTTGGGAGACCTCTGGAGTCTGGCGATGTTTACTATGTGTATCTAATTCTAGGCCCGTAGTGTACATTACCGGCCATATACCTTCTTTATTTCTGGTTCGAGGCACCCGTCAGATGTTGACCAATAAACGCGACACGCATGTTTGTGTTGCAATTTCGCAGTCAAAGAGATGGTCACGGCTATTCATTCCCACGACTGATGCTTAATCTAGACATGCTGGGGATGTAATCATTTGTACTGTTCTTGCTAACCTCCATTCGTTCACAACGGCTCCCCGCCTTCACGGCTCCCTAATGAAGATACTTTGGAGGACAGGCAATAGTTGTAACAAAATCTCAATGATAATACCACTGGCAACGCTCAAAATATTTCCAATATCAATTTTGCTGATATTACCTTCAATTTCGTGTGTATTTCACCATGGAAACACTGCCGCCCTTTGCTTAGGTTTGAGTGGTAAGATTGATATCCCCTCACGGTCTTGTTCCCAAAGGGAATTTTCATGACTTTACTAAACTTTTACTATGTATCTAGCTGTATTGCTTCGTTGGTTTTTTTCTTTTTTGACTTCTTGGGTGCTTAGCACGCTTACGAATAGTGGCCCGTAAGGTTCCATTACCGGTGAGATGTAACAGACCTGTTCCCGTTCGAACGCTTCTCCTTTGAGGCCCTTGCTGAGTAGTATAACATTTCTTTCAATTGGCGCACAATTGTTGAGATTACTATGACTCTACGACGTGCCACTATCTTCTTCTAAGCCCTTTGCTTTGCGATAACATCGCTTTTCCACTTCAAGATAGAAGGGATTGCCCTTGAACCGAGAACACTTGAGTATCCGCCAGCATATGCCATTCGTCCCCGTGTGAAGAAGAAACTTGGGGGTCCGTGTGAGAGCATACAGTAGATTTCGAAATCAGTTATACCTCCACACTCTTGCGACTTCATCCCCGGAAAATAAATCCGCCATGTATGAGCTTTGATTGGATTAGGTTGTCCAGGTCTCGTTTCAGACCGCTTTCTATAATAGTTGGTGCATTTCGCAATACAGCTCTCGGACCGTAGGCGATGTAATTTATACGAAACTACTCATACACGCGCTACTTTAGCTGCTTCAACGGCGGCCCTTCATCCCGCTTTTGTCGCGGAATTAAAAGCCTTCCTCGCAATGCACCAGATTGGCCCCGAACACATCCAGGCTGACACGGCTCCAAGACTCTCTCCTGCAAAGCTTGTTCTAATTTGTGATATGATAGACATTGACAGAGTCGCCCGAAACTGTATTCCATATTACGTATAAATGGATGTTCTTTCGAAACCCAAGGATTAGTTTGTATCTTCAGTCCCATATTTCAAACGAAGACCCGAATGAGGAAGCTGTATTGTTTGTGTATTATTTACCAATAATATAAAAGAAACCAACGGGATGATTCCGTCCCTTAACGAGCGTGGATATGGGCTGTTGAAGATTCCGACCAGCGGGGTCGAACGGACTGGTAAGTTATTCTGAGCCGCAAACGGGTATAACTGGAATGATACGTTCGAGCCGAGCCCCATCGGAGCCGGACAGTTTTGGCTGACCCAAGGTTCAGGCACAAGATAGGCATGCCGTTGAATGACGATGCTTGACGCAATACAAATTTCCAATACGGGAGTATATATCTGGTAGCTGGGTTATTCAACGTCTTGCAAAATGAAATCCAACAGACCTCATTTTATAGCCACTTCACAGGGCAGTATGTGTTGCCGCCGCAAACCTCTTTGAACTAGACCCCGCAAAGTCTTTACTTATCCCGGTGCCCAAACAAGCCAATCGCTACGGAAGGTTTCTAGGAGCGGTCACGTCAAGACATCCCGGGGACGAGGCATCGCGGGGGCCATGGAATCAACCCGATGCTCCGCTAAGGAGACTTGCGTCAGCAGGCGCCGACACCGGTCAGGGCGATAACGCCTCGCCACCAGATCACGTTTCAGTATACATTTACGAAGCCCCGGAGAGTGAACAAAATACTTGGTTCGAAAACCTCTTGGGAAACGCCAATATCATTGCCGGGTTCCTAGTCCTCGCAAGCTACCCGCTGATCTTCCAAGACTTTTCGAAAACGGTTATAAAACACTTCTCGATCGGAACTGTTCGCGCTTTTGCTGCACTTTCAGTTGTGCTATTCGTCGCCGTAATTCTCATCTGCCAGTACCTCAAAACAATGCAAATTCGACAAAAGCGCGAAATTAAGGATTGGGTTCTGGTGCTAATCGTTCTTGAAATGCTAGCAGCAGCACTGATGTTTTTCTTTTTAACTATTGCAGCCTCTGACTGGACCATCGGGTTGACTTTTGTAGCAATTGATGGACTTTGCGCGGTTATGATCCTCGTGGGATGGTTACATGACGTGGTGTACGGGACGAGTGAATGCAACGAGACCAAACCTGCAGGCAAATCTAAGCTTGACAAAGGATCATGCCAAGGAGCATCAGCTGTTTAAGGGTTTCGTCAATGTATAAAGAGAATTTCCCAAATTTGAGTGAGGTGGCGCAGGCGACAAACGAGCATTGGCTTCTAAAGTGGAAGTTCACTAGCTATTTGAATTCAAGTCTTCTGGCGTCATAATGTTACTAGAATAGTCTGTGGTAACTAACGTATTTCCCAAGCGGGTCGCCATCCCAAGCGGGTCGCCACCCCATTTAATTTTCGCGTCTCCATGAAGCATTTAAATGACCACAACGCCTTTATATTCAATTTAAACCCTATCTAGACATCTATTAGCCCTATGGCCAGGCTTTCCGCATATACTGCATTTTATTTGCCGTCTGCTGGTGCTTTTACCGGTCACCAAAGCTGTCTGGGTGGGTGCTGCGGAGGACACACTACCACCTTCTATACCACCTGGTAGACCAATACCTTGCTCATGGGCTTCATGAACAAACATACCCTCAGTCCTCTCTATCTGTTTCCTAGATAGCTTTTTTTTTTTGTAGTTGTTTCTTGTTAGTGGCCCGTAGGTCCTTGATTTCTTTCTCCATTAAGATCATACTTTGCATCACCTGCTCGCAGGCCTTGTATGCCTGATTAATGACCTCTTTGGTAGGTGTTGGTGGGCTTTCCGACCGATATTTTAGTAGCTTTTTGGCTGACTTTGCATGCTTAGATAGCTGTAGGATTGTTGTAGGTGTTTCAGGGCAATAAATGCTTGATTTGCTTGTAGGTCGTTCAATGATAGGTGTCGGTGACCGAAGCTGAATATTTAGCTTTGATAGCACCGGTTCTGCATCTAGTGGGACTAATCCGGTCGCTTTGAATGCATTCTGAATAGTCTTAGCCTGATATGCGTCTGCGCGAGCTTGTGGATATGCTTCAAGGAAATCAAGCTTGTCGATATGGTTGATTCCCATACGCGTCTGTTGGTCCACTAAGCGACCGTATGATCGCTTTAGAACTGCAAAACAGCCTACATCTAATGGCTGTAATAGATGCGAGCTATGCGGTGGCATGCATATAGGTATAATCTCGTGTTCAGTGCATAAACGATCGAATTCAGGCGTAAGGTGGCTTCTATGACCATCAAGGATCAATAGCCTATACCGACCACGCGTATGGCTTGCGGTCACCGGAATAAATAATGTTTGAAGCCATCGAAGGCTAATCTCATTAGATGTCCATCCATTTGGGCTAACTTCGAAGCGCCAGTCGGTAGGTGTATCGCAAAACCATGATGCTA
This sequence comes from Penicillium sp. IBT 18751x, assembly GCA_028828935.1. NCBI lineage: Eukaryota > Fungi > Ascomycota > Eurotiomycetes > Eurotiales > Aspergillaceae > Penicillium > Penicillium sp. IBT 18751x. The sequence goes on along the minus strand of JAQJZS010000008.1, from coordinate 27,776 downwards.
TATAGCGCTTGCCTTTGAATATAATCAGTGGCGGCAATACCCAGCCTAAAGCATTGACTGTTTCCACTGTAGTCACCCATTCACGGTTGCCTGGCTGTAGAACAGATCTACGGCCATAATATTCAGCTCTAGTGACCACCTTTGCGGTAGAGACTAGGCCCATTGCGAAGCCTGTTTCATCGAAGTTGTAGATATCATCAGGTAGGATACCATAGCGTATAATTGTGTCTTCCACAAGCCGAAACCACCCACGAAGGATCCGTGGGTCTTCTTGTTTAGCCCGTTCATAATTATATCGACGCGAGAAGCGTGTTTGGATAGCCGGCGTACGGTTGATATAGTTTGCAGTCCAGTTCTTACCGACACGATCGGTGCCCAGCGACGCGAGTAGTAAATCAGCCATTTCACGCACCATACTAGGCCTAGGGGCTGCACCGCGGTCGTCCATAGAAAGAATCCACTTGGTAAGCGTATCCTCTTCTAATTGAGTCAATTTATGACCATTTGCGTGGATGGTGGTCTGCGAAACGCGGCCTTTGATGCGGTCGCGTAGTGTTGATCGCGGTATGCTATACGTACGCGCAGCGGCTGAGATAGAAGAGATTGTTTCGTTCTGAATAGCCTCGATTGCTAGCTCGATCCTACCCTCTTGATGGATAGAATCTTGCTTTGTTTTAGATCGAATTGGTGGCATAGTGGGTGTTTAAACTAAGGAGGGAGACATGGAGACGCGAAAATTTAATGGGGTGGCGACCCGCTTGGGATGGCGACCCGCTTGGGAAATACGTTAGTCCGTAGTTGGATTATATAATCCCCAGTTTCCCTGAAGACAAATTCATGGAGATATAGAGACAGACCATCATCGATATCCATGGCGAGTTGCGACGATTTGGATGCATACGTCCCTTAACCCCGAGCAGGTTGCAAACGAACTGTACTGTCTCTAATGCTTGAAGCACTCCGTCTACGACCTCGGCGACAGCTGACCCATTATGGCCAAAGTATACCTTTCATGTCCCTCTAGACTGTGTCAGGTCACCAATAAAATTGAAGTTTTTCATGCCTGAAATGCCCCTCGTCTATAGTTCCGTAAGATACTGCGGTAAATAGACTATCAGGAACGGTACAATTTCAAGCCATTCCGACCTGAAACTAAGGGTTATATATTACCAGCACGTATTTAGGTTTTAGCCATCATTCACAATACCCAAGTAGCTGTGCCGTGAGGCGTTTATGTATGGCAGCATCCGCAGTACTACGAAAGTCGCGCGATGGAATGACGATAGGAAGGTTGGGAGGGAGCTAGAGCGCCGGACGATCATGCTAGATCGGGCACTCTGCGGTTCTAGAGAGCATTACGGTATTATTACCGTCACTTATTCACTGTTGTAACGCTATTACGCCTACGATCCTGCCAAAAATACAGAGCGGTGAACCGAATTAGGTTAGCGTATCTCGGATCTATTTTCCGGATACGAAGTCGCAAGAGCTCGAAGGTTTAACTGATTTCGAAAACTACTGTAGTAAGGCCAAATTAGGGTTATGCAATATGAAAGACCCGTCGAATATGACCAATTGAGCAGTCTTCAGTACTGATAATTCCGTGTAAGCTCAATCAGCCGCATACCTATAACCAATCAATCGCAAGAGTAGTGAGACCTTGAATCGTACTCTTCTTTGTCTCCTTGTCACCCAAAATGTGAAGTCATGTTCTAAAATTAGTTTGTGAGCTGGCGAACCTCCATGCAAACTTTCGTTTAATCTATTTCTGGCCGCAGTCCAACTTTAGGACATATCACCTCCAGTCCAGCATTTCGCGGCTAGGGTGTCTCTGGCACGGGCACTTGAATACAGTAACTGCGCTTCACTCCAAAAAATCACTATGACGAATACAACAAAGAACAAATTTGACAACTAGGGGTCAAAGCAGATCAATTTGTCACAAAAGAAACGTAAGCCTCCGGCCTAACCAGGGATTTGGTTTCATAATTGGACGTTATGAATCGTTTGGGTTGTCTTCAAGACAGCTTTCGGGCCGAAAAGGTATACGACGTGAGAGGTATTCGGATTGTAAATTTGGCTCAACAATTTATCGCGCTTTATCATATATATAACAGTCAATGAGGGCATCTTTTGTCCTGTTTGACCAGTACATTGAAAAAACCAGTACAATGCATTCGACAGATTCTTCCCATTCTTTCGACGAGCATTCTGATTCTGGTGCTGAGTATGATGAGACTGATGTTGAAGCCCCCATTCTTACCGACCACGAGGCCGAAGCCGAGACCAATGATGACATCGATGGTGATCTCGATGTCAGCGATGAAGGTACCGATGCAATTCTCAGTATTCTTGTGATCCAGAATCTGACATTGAGACTTTAGAAACCGTGAACACGGAAAAAGCCTCGAAGTCAATAAGAAATGTGACCAATAGGAAAAGCACTACAGCCCAGAAGACTGGGAAGTCGGCATCATCGCAGGCATCATCGCAGAATCCCAAAACCCGGAAAGGGCGGTCTCAGCCGGCGGAAGCTACAGAGGCAAGAACAGTGCCGGAGCTAACGAACAAGGTAGTAGCTACGAAGCCGAGGACTGTGAAGGCTAGAATTGCGGAGTCTCCAAAACCTGCACAAAAAGCAAAAACTGCACGACAAGCAAAAACTGCACGAAAAGCAAAAGCCTTGCCACAAGCAGAAGCCGTGCCAAAAGCAAAACCTGCACCGAAAGCAAGACCTGCACCAAAAGCAAGACCTACGAAGACAACACACCGGAAAGGCCACCCCACAGTAAAGCAATTGATAGCCGCAATGCCTAGAGTTCCAAAATCTCACCTGATCGACAAAGACGAAGATTCAAGTTTAAAAGAGCTCCATCAACTAACGGGCGCCGCGTTGTGGACAATCTTCGGAATTCAAATCGCGTATTTGAGGCGTGAAGACGAATAGCGATGAATTTGATGGGTTACTTCCCTAGTTGGGAACTCCGCTTTCTCATATTTTCCTGGGTCATAGGTTCGCCTAAGATGCGCGCGGTAGAATGCAAGAGCAAAGGTAAGCTTGCGCGCATGCTAGTTATTGTTGGTATTGAACTTGTTTCTGTTAAGTGGTTGCGGCTTAGTATAACTTAGATAGATTATTTCATTGCACTGCAAAATATATGAAGCCCCTGTTTGTTCGTGTGAGGTATTAAACACCAGTAGATGATTCACTAGCCAGCAAAGCACACGATGTGAGGCAAGCATCTAAAAACTGAGAGCAACGAAAGATTACCTACGGAGACTTAATTTCAAGATTTGAAAAATCGCGTTGCACGCGGTGCACGTAATGTTGCCTTACTGCATCGATGAAAATGGGGCAATTTCAATAACCTCCGACTAACTGCGCGTAACATCGGGTTATATCACCATCAATGACAGAGAAGCCCGGCATTTATTAGGCCATATCACGGATAGTGAGATGACTCAGTCTGCAATACCCATTTCACTTTAAAATTTGGAAATATCGCGAGCTGTAGGAATATATATATTCCGAATGCATATATACATACGGCGATTGGCCTCGTCAAAGTTCTGTCTCAGACCGTACCTCGTCAACATTTCTCCCTTTCAATCCTACTCTTGGCACACACAGTGGAGCTAGTGCTTGAAAACAGTGGGTTTTTTGTCGGTGAATAATTCTTGGTCGGGTACCAATGCTGACTACGAATGTTCCGCCGTCCAGGTTCAGAATGCATATCCGCAGCATGATTCTTGCTTTCGCTGCTGCTACGCTAGCGCGGCCTATGGCTTCCATCGATCTTGAAGCTTCGTCGGGTCTGGTGGATATTGCGAGGGTTGAAATTCCGAGATTTCATAGACATACTGCCAAGCATCACAGTAGGAGGGGCATGATCAAACGTGAACATGTAGCTATCGCATCTGTTGACATTGCTGGGCGTGGTGGTCATCACGAAGCCCCAGCTAACCGTGTCGAAATTGAATCCGACAATAACATGTGGGGCCCCAGATCGAATTTGTTGTAGTGCTTGACACGAACCAATTACCACCACCGTCTTGATCTAGAACACTTCCTACTGGCATTCATAGGGCTATGCGAGAGGCAGGTCGCTTTGTCATGTACCCGGAATCTATCAGCTCCACCTACCGTACTATTGAAGAAATAACTCCAAAAAAATGTCAGGCGATGAGATGAAGCTTGTGACTTGACACTAAATCAGCCAAAGGGACGAAGAAAATGGGACGCCATGCAGGAATGCGTATACGGTATGTTCATCGTTTCGAAGACAATAGGTGCAGGCAAGACCATAGGCACGGAGCTTTCTTTTCGGTACTGTACACAGGAACCGCGTTAAATTGAATCTCTCCCGATTTTTCCCTTTCCATAAAATCAACTCATATACGGCTCTTCCCCTTTCGTCGTGGAAAGCCATCGGCTGTTCGTCGGAAGGCCGACGCGCATGACCATATGCAAGGTCGGCACTAACTGCATAGTGGATTTTATGCGGAAGTGCGACCGTGCTCTTCTGTACGTAATATGTCCTTGCCTCCTTTGTTGAGAGCCTACTTTATTGAGAAGCAATGCGAGCAACTCCCAATCTGTTGAATTTGGTTTTTCTATTGCACGTTTCGCTATTGCATGCTTCAGTCTGGGGCGACGCTGCTATCATTCCACTCTCTGCCAGACTACATTGGACTTGTTCTGGACATATGGGTGACACCCATATCAGAAATTGTTGATAGACACTAGTAGCCGCAGAAGCAGCTGTCTCACTTCCATCGTCATACCGACCGAACGGCCTGTTTCCTATTAGGTGACCTGTTCTTTCCCAGAGATGGTGGGTTTGCATTTCGCACGATAGTCGTAAAATCAGGGCCGGAGAGATATGAGAAATCGCTTTCTCATTCGTCTCTGAAATCTTGATTCCGACATAATTCCGTATATTGGTATACTTTGTTGGTTCAGGATCGTTTCACAGCTTGTGCTCCGTGGTAAAAATCTCTCAAAACTTCTTATTACGTGAAGCCTCCATTCCCGCATGTTCAAGTATCCTCCGTTTGAACCGCAATCGCTTCGTCCTGCGACCAAACACTCCAAGCGACGGCCCAGTCACCGCCACGATAAACCGCACTCTTCTTATTTTGTGCAATGGTTTCTGCAGCCAATCTCCTGATCTTCATTTCTGCGCTCGCATCATGGGCCACGCAATTAGCCCACGCAAGTCGTCGCCCTTATCCCCTGCCAAGGCAAGAAACTGATCGTCTTGTATTTGCCCATTATATGGTAAGTTTGTGGCAGTATTCAACCAAAATGCAAGAACCGTCCATAACATGTTAACAGGTTGGAGTTACCGGCAACCGTCGGACCGCAAATGACTGGGATGAGGACATGCAACGCGCCAATCAATTTGGAATTGACGCCTTTGCTTTGAACATTGGGGTAGATTCGTACACTGACCAACAGCTCGGATTTGCCTATCAATCTGCTGCGCGTAATTCGATGAAAGTTTTTATCTCCTTTGACTTTCACTGGTGGTCCACGGGCCAAGCCGCCGAGATCGGCCAAAAAATTGCCCAGTATGCCACATTGCCTGCCCAATTAACCGTTGACAACAAAGTCTTTGTTTCCACGTTTGCAGGAGATGGCTTGGATGTAGAAGCCGTTCGCGAAGCAGCTGCAGTTCCCATTTTCTTCGCTCCCAATTTCCATCCCACTTCGGGAGCCGACCTCGCGTCCGTGGATGGGTTGTTCAACTGGCTGTCCTGGGCCAATAACGGACGAAACAAAGCTCCGACGCGAAGCAGCAACATTTCAATTGCGGATGGCGACCAGGTCTATCTCACTGCTCTCGCCGGAAGGGCCTATATCGCTCGTGAGTCGTTACTTGGAAGCTCAGGCCCGTTGAAATATTCTGATCTCTCAATAGCGGTATCCCCTTGGTTCTTTACCCATTATGGACCGGAGGTTCCGTATAGCAAGAACTGGGTGTTCCCATCAGATTTGCTCTGGTATAACCGCTGGCGTGACCTCCTCGCCCTGCAGCCTCGCTTCGTCGAGATTGTGACATGGAATGACTATGGCGAGTCTCACTACACGGGCCCATTACATTCTCTCCACACGGATGACGGATCTTCCAAGTGGGTAAATGACATGTAAGACCTTCTCAATGGTGCTGCTATACCAATACTCTTACACCTCTAGGCCTCACGGAGGGTGGCTCGAGATGGCCAAGCCATTTATCCAAGCGTTCAAGGCCGGAGCATCTTCGCCAGACATGTATATCACTTCGGATCAGTTGATCTACTGGTACCGGCCAACCCTGCGGGATCAAGACTGCGATCCAACCGACACCTGCATGGCCCCTGCGGATAATAGTAGTGGTGATTACTTCCTTGGTCGGCCAGATGGCTGGGAGTCCTTGCAAGACGCGATATTTGTGGTGTCCTTATTGCAGAGCCCCTGCCGTAGTGCAAATTAGCTCTGGTGACATATTACATCACTACACTGCTCCAGCAGGGGCATTTGCGCAGGCAGTCCTGATACGGGCCGGTTCCCAGACTTTCTCCGTCTATCGCAACGGACAGACGATTCTTGTTGGGACCAGTCTCAAGCAGGTCATCAACCATTGTGTGTGCGGGATTTATAACTTCAACGCGTACGGTAGGTACCTGGCCAAGCGCCAGCAGCCTAAGCTTTCAAACCAGTGGTTCTAATCCGTTCTTTTAGTTGGAAGTCTCCCCACCAGCGACTGCGGATCGACTTCGGTCAGATGGCCTCATATCCTTCTCTCACGGGTTGCACGTTACAACCTGCAGAGCCACCCCTTCGTTAGACGCTTTGGCGTGCAACCTGCCCACAGTGCTGAGTACTGTAGACCCAACATCATTGCCGAGTACTAGCTCTCTTCGAGGAACTCCATCAATTACGCATTCAATATCACAAGCAACATATGTTTGATCAAAAACCACACCACTGTGGCTGGTCCTTGAAGAGTCGGGAGCAAACTCGATGGCTGATAAACTAGAGGATTGTCATGCCCTAGTCATCCTTGTCGAAAAGGAGACATCGAAGAGCTTTATCGTGTCTGCGAAAAAGGCAAGAATTCCAGAGATATACTAGCCGCTGTCCACGAGAGAAGCTGATCCTCACTCGGTTTTGCAATTCACCAGACGGCCCGTGAAGGGTTTAGTAGGACGAAGAAATAATGTTCTCATTCTTTCACCGTGACTAGGCTGATGCGGGAGACTGGGTGGGTTGACCGCTACAAGCTAGCTTTGTTCGTGATCAGCGGGGTCGCAGTTTTCATAATCACACATCTCTCTTTGCATTTTCATTCCACTCTCAAACTCTTTTTTCTCTGCCTGGCGTCTGCTGTCTGCCTCTGACATACATGTTGCTTCTTATCATCACCTTACGATTCCCGTAGCCTTGTGAACGCTCCCCGATGAAACTTTGGTTGTTGTTACTTATCATTCGATCCTCACAGTCGAACCACGAAGAACGTAGCTTAGGCGCTTCCTAGCGCCTGGAATTGTCTGAATCGGGCTGATCCACGCATAGCTTAGGTTCTACAAGCCCTCGGATACTAGAGTGAGTATATATTCAGACGTGCAATTATTTTACATTCTCCTGCAAGCCACAGAAGGTACGAGATAAGAGTAACATGTGGAACGCCAGACAGGTGGTTGATAACGTCGTCAAGCAAATCCATGCATGACTGACGTCCGATCCAGGAGACGCGGGGAAAAAAATCTCAATACGCGCATCTGACACCGAAACGCAGTCTTTCTATTCCTGTCCGAAGACGTAATGGTTTCCGCTGCCTTGGCTCGCGGGCAGCGAAGCCCGCCGGGCTTTCCACATCCATGGATACCGGACAGTTTTGGTGCACGCAATGACTCCAAAGCGCGAGGCCCGCTCATGTTGTCTTGCAGAGTAGTGCTCACTTTGCACCTCCTGATCCAAGATCAAATCCTGATTTCGAAACGAGGGGCAGTGTTTGTTCTTAATAAAACGATACAGCGCGCACTGGATCCCGTGAAAGCCAATGCGTTGCCGATTTGGGAACTGTGTATTGAAACAGGCCAGCACCACTCTCCAGTCCAGACCAAGGTCAACACGATGATACCAGATGAAGAATAATTCTTCTTCGGTGTATTTATCACGTGCGAAGGGGCGACCATCTACCCGCATCTTCCGTGGTTTACCATTGGATTTCAGAAGGGGAGCAGCTGTGACATCTGCAGGCAAACAATCTTGCGCAAACGTGTCAAAGGGCGATGCCTGTAACACAGCATATGGTTTGCTGGGGCTATTGTATGATTGCCAAACCACGGCCTCTGGACTGCTCCAAGCGTAGGTGGGCGTTGGATATGAACGATGACTGGGGGGCGAGCGGGTCTCGAAAGAATGATTTGGTCTAGCAGCAAGGCTTGGGTGATGTGAGATCGGAGTTGTCGAGGGCCCTTCCCAAGGAGGGTTCAGCAGTGAATCAATATCGATAGATGCGTTTGCGCTTGAATAGGGGGATGTATGTGAGCCAACCATGGCAGAATGATCAGCAAGGGAAGACATGTTCAAGCAGGAAATGCGCCCGAAGCTCTCGCGATAGTGTGTTTGTTGGGATAGTCGACCATGAAAGTGGCGGGGTGCGAAGGTTAAAATCTTGGGGAAGGCAAAGAAGAAAAGTCCGGGGCTGACGAACTGTATTACCAGACTAGCTCGCTCCGGCTGTGCTGATCTGATGCCTGCACATAATATACACTTAGACCGAGGTTTAGAGTCCGCAGACAGCGAATTCTTCTCGTAATCAAACACTTTCATTGCCTAATAGACGCCGACATCAGACCACAAATGACGTAAAGTGGTGAAGGTCGGTGATGAAGATCGGCGGAGCGGCTGTCGCCGCACTACAGTTGCTACTACTGTGGCTTCCACTTCTTTTGGGCTTATGGTATGCCAACATTCACGTTCCAATGAAGGTAGCTCGTCTGGACTTCCATTTGCCAGGCTTGCAGCCCGCATAACCCTCAGATGTCCTGACCAGAGTCTTGAAAGATAAAAGCTGATTAGGAGAGCGAGTGGTCAAGATACTGTCTGTCCTATTGCCGGTACACGCAAAGTCTGTCAAGTAATCCACGTCAGTAGAGACGGCTTATTCGAGTGTGAAGTAGGTCAAAATCTACAAAAGGCGCTACGGGATAAATCCTATTATTTGGAGTATAAATGCATGCGCCTGATTGCTACCGCCTGAGGTATGATGCCCACTTATTGAAAGCATAGCGTGTTGAACGAACGAACATGATGCTCGAACTAGAAGAGGCAGGGACTGAGTTTGGACAGAAGTCAAAGAACAAACTGGTTCCATGCCAGCCTTGAATGCCGAAGTTATGCTCGTTCTTTGGCGGTGAACTCTCCCTTGCTCCGGACAGGGTCGTCCGGGATGGCTGCTGTACGGAAACCTTGGTGGCAAGAAGCCGTCGTGCGTTCTTCCCTCCACTCTGCATGGATATGACTACAAGGTACGTGGGAGGAGCGTCTCTAAATTGACGATAGTTGTTGAATGTGATAGGGCAAGAGTGCTTCATTGTACCAGGCGGGGCAACGGAAGTCCTACGGAAGCAAGAGAGGCATCATGCCGCTGATCGGGTTTATCGCCTGCTCTCGAAGTCACAAACATGCCATGAAATGTACGGTATCAGCTTTCTTGCAACATTCGAATTTTCCGGGACTCTTCTCCAAAATGCTGAAACAGCCGTCAAACGTTCTCAGGAAGAACATGTGCCTTGTAACTCATCAGAAAGAGTTCAGGAATCCCAGGGAGGTTTGGCTGCCTTAATTCCTGGCCCCGACCATTGCATCGGTATTTATACCTGGGTTGCCTGGTAGGCCTTCCGGTCTTGGGAAAGCTTTTCTCGGCCTCGCAGGAGGTCACAATCCGCCGCTTTCGGGGCGTTCTGAAGCAAGCCACGGGAAATGGGCCACGTTGCTCATCAACTCGGGGTTGAATATATCACCAGGCCTGTATTGCAGAAGGTCAAATTGAAAATCGCACAAAGACTCGAGATGGACGCGGGCTTCCAATGCACAATCGAAAAGGAGACTCAGTGTTCGTTTCGTCGGTGGCTGTATATCTTGACAGTCTTGAAAGCCAGGTGTTGAGCGGCGGAGGTGCGCCAAAAATTCTTGAGTAAGGCTTTCGATCTGGACATCTTCGCGGAGCCTTGCGCTGCAGGGACACTGTAGACTTTGAGTAGAATACATGTCTGCGAACGAAGTCAAGAAGCCGTGCCCGCAGATGAAGAGAAATAGCGGCATCCTTTATAGGGCACTCCTTTCCCAGTTGGATAGCGGCTTCGCGGATTGCGTATTCCATCGCCTCCAGGTGGTCGGCAGGTTTGCCCTGCATTCCTCGAGACTTGGTCGTTGCCCTGGCACCACCTTCTCGTCTGGGAAGATGTTGCTTTGATCTCAGCGGCGAATCTGCTTTCTTTTTTATCCGCCATATGGTGAAGGGGATTGGAGATCGACCTGACGTCCTCAAGTCCAAATGCTTCAGAGGAACCTGGGACCTTTTCACAAGCTAAATGGTGATGTGAATTAGCGGGGGATGAAGACGCTTTGAAAGCTTCACTTACTTGTCGGTCGGGGAGCCTATGAGAATTAAGGGCTTCTAGATCACGACGGCCCATAATGGTCGTGTGGGGAGTCCAAGTATAAGGGCTCGTATTTTGACTAGTCACAGTGCGGGACTATCTGGTATAAGGTGTGTTTCTGGAATAAGCAAGTACTGTAAGATAATGGCGTGTGGAAGCGCAAATATGCTTCTATGAAATAGTTTTGCGGGCTCGAGTTGGGTGGCCTGTGGCTCCCGGCGTAGATCAAGGGGTCGGGCTAAAGGGGAACTTCAAAAGCTAGCGACAAGATTAGGCATAGGGGACGGTTGGTGAGTCAGCACATCGCTTTCATCCGAAATCCAAACACGATTTGATGAGGAATGTAGCAAGTGGCTCGCTTCACTTCCGGCGCGATTGTTGATAGCTGGATATTCATCATTTAGACTTAACGGCAACATGTTGTCTTCGTCTCAATTCGTTGCGAGAGCCAGTATAGATTGCACGATACTCCAAGAACCCTCCCATGCTGATCACTTCTTCCATGGGACTCGCAGTTTCCTGGTTTATGGCAACATTTGCCATGACGCTCATCACAATTCTTCCGTCAAGGGATCTCTCATAATGCAATAATTACAGTATGTGAAACGTGTTCGCTACCATCCGCAGAATCCTCTGATCTTGATATCGTAGGCCTGCATTTCTTGTCTTGAAATTCCTTGATACAGTCGTACACCGTTGGGTTGACGATGATGAAAAGTGATCTACCTTTCCGTGGGCCCGGGGACGGGAGATGAGCAGATTTGTATTTATATCTGGAATTTTTATCGACACTAGCCTGAGAGCTACATGATTGTGTACTGCACGTATGCTTCTCTGTGGGCAAGTGTACCATTCTTCTTGCTGCCAACTGCTATCAGAGAAGACCAGTACGTGCCTGTTGCTCTGACGCACGAATGGTCCTGGAAAGATGCTTCATCGCGATCAAGAGGTAGAGTAAACTGCTTTCATAGTCTGATCTGATTCAATAAGTGATATTAAATCTCGCTTCCCAGAGACGCCGCAGGAGAACGCAGCAGGAGGCCGTACCGGGCACATCGGTATACTCGAGGCCAACGACACGGACTTTCCTACATGTTATGGCAATGTGTGGCTTACACAGGGAGATAATCACGCTAGACTAGCCGCAGCATCCTCCACCCAGCTGACGAAGTTCGAGTACGATGGGTGTGAAAAGAAAATGGCAGTGACAATGGATCCTTCCTATGTACAGAGAATACTAGCGGATACATCAATACTTCACCGTGTGAAGTGAGAAGCGATCTCAAGGTCTGAAACCCCTTCTATGTCCATTGCAAACACAGCTAGTGGCGTTATCTATTGATCGACTGACACCCCGTTCATATCATGAACCATAAAAATATGCTGAAAGATCCAAAGAGGGAAATATATCGTGTCGATCGGTTCGAGGCGGAACTTGTCGATGTATCACCTAGCGACGAACTTGCACTCCCCGTGAGGCGGTACAGAGAGCTCGTTGTTGAGTGTAATCGTGAAGAGGGTGAAGAAAACTCAGTGGATGAAGAAGAGACTGCAGCGGTACTAGCCCAAGTCCCGCTTGCTCCAGGCCATTTCAAGTTGTTTGCCACCGGGATTTGCATACGAGATGCAGCAGCAGTGCCCTGCGCTGTGGACACTGTAACGGTGGGGTATGCCGTCGTAGAGTCGGGCACGGAGAACGACACGACCATGGTTGGAGTCGCAGTGAAAGTTGCGGGCATCAAGGGCAGACTTTCAGGGTTCTTAAAGGCCCACTGTCCGCAAATACCCGTCAAGGCCGCAATGGCCGTCTGGCTACCGTCTTGACTCGACCCATGCGTCACAATGCAAGACAAAACCGCCGTTTCAAATTTTGCACTAGCACAAGTGCAGGCGATATCGTTGCTCGAAGCACATTCTGGCGCGAGCCAAAGTGAATTTTCAATACACTGGAGGGCCAGACTGGACACATCGTCTGTCGGCCGGGCTGAGAGAGAAGCCGCACACTCGGTAGGCGTCTCTACCAGCGACGGAGTCATGGGCCCACTGGTAGGTAAGATTGCGACAGAGACACTACCGGCGGTAGCGGTAGCGTCGAGCGTCGTGCTGAGACTAGACCACCTCGACTCTGTCCAGATTGCCTCATCAGAGGCCGCGTTCGTAGAACCACTATGATTGCTTGAGGGATTTGCGAGAGGTGACGTTAAGCTTGCATCGGTAGGATGAGACGCGATCGGGCTAGCATAAGCGACGCTGTCCAGCATGGTCTCCATGGTTTGCAAGGTATGATGAGCAATGGTGGTGGAGCTAACTGAATGTTCAGAGGAAATGAGTGTCCCTGGTGTAACATCAAAAACCGAAGACTGGCTCGAAAATTTCAGGCTCTCAGGAGATTCTACTAGAACAGTCGCGGTCGCTGAACACATGGTCGTGGTGGTGTAGGCCACCAGTGTCAATGTTGACGTTGGTAATACAACGGCGATATCAGAGGGTGAACACTGGCTCGGGGTAGATGCAGGCGGGGCCGTCAGTGAAGTATAGCCTGTTTGGACCTGCGGCGTGCTAGAGTCTGTATAGTGGGACCTACTGGAGGTCACAGTAGCTGTCGTGGACTCGGTGTCCTGAGAAAAGCTTCCTGAGGTCGACACCTCTGAAGTCGAGAGAATAATCGTTGATGTGACCACCTGGGTAAAGCCAGTAGGGCAGCTCGTGCTGCCTCCTGCACAGCTAGTCAAAGTCTGGACGCGGGTGGTGTAGGCGATCATGCCCGTTGATGAGGTCCACACAGGAGCTGTAGACTGTGTATAGACTAGCGATGGAGAGCTAGACGTAAGAGTCCCGGTGGTCGAGATTTTCGATACCGTGGGCAAACTGGCACTGGCTCCATCTGAATGCTGAGTTGTCGAGCCGATAACGGTTGAGGTAATTACCTGAGTAGAGTTTACTAAGCAGCCGGTCATAGTGGCTGCGCAACTGACTGCGGTAGTCTCACGCGTGGTGTAGACGGTGACGCTTGTCAACTGGCTAAGTTTGTCGGTAGCAGACTTGGTAGTCTCCGATATGGAAGCGACGCTAGAAGAGCTGGTCACGCTGGATACGCGAGAAGAGGGCACGGCAGATGGACTACCTGACTCGGAGGTCGTAGCAGTGTCTGTGTTAGGAACAGAACTGGAAGTGGCCGACTGACTAGACCTAGGCGTTGTCTCGGTCACTGGGCATACAGTGGTGGATATAGCGATGGTTGAAGTGACCACCTGGGTTGAGTCTGCTGGGCAATTTGTCACGGTGGGCGCACAACTCGTGATAGTAATCTCGCTGGTCGTGTAGACCGTTGACGTGGACCACTGACTCACAGTTTGGGTGGAAGTCGTGGGCTCTGTAAGCGATAAAGTACTTGGCCTGGTAATGACATGAGATGGGCTTGTGAGGAGGCCAGAGGTAGTACTCAGGGGACCACTGGACCCGGTGGAAATAGGAACAGACACGGCAGTACTGATCCCAGTAGAGGTAGATTGTGCAGAAGGCGCACTGGTTGTTTCAGTCACCGGGCATACGGTCGTTGAAATGGCGATAGTTGAGGTGAAAGTACTGGTTGAGTCTGCGGGGCAATTGGTTACGGTTGGCGCACAACTTGTGACGGTAATCTCACGGGTCGTGAAGACCGTCGAAGTAGTCCATTGATTGACAGTGTCGGTGGAAAGTTGCAGGGGCCGCGTGAGGGACTGGGTACCTGACGGGGCTGCAACATTGGAGGATCTCACAGAGGAACCAGACGCACTGGCCCCGGTCTTCGTGGGAGAAAGCGTGGACTCGGCTGTCACGGACCTTGTGGCAGTAAAGGAAGTCTCAGTTACTGGACAAATGGTCGTGGAAACTGCAATAGTGGAAGTGATAACGTTGGTGGAGTCTGCCGGACAGTTGGTCACGGTGGGCGCACAACTTGTGATGGTAATCTCCCTAGTCGTGAAGATGGTCGAGGTAGTCCACTGACTGGAAGTATCAGTGGAAGATTGCGTGGGCTCCGTGAGTGACAGACTACTTGTCGTGGCAGCCGCGTTGGAGGAGCTGATCGAGGGACTTGAGGGGCTGCCACCGGTCTGCGTGTCAATACGCGTTGAATCAATTGTCGTGAGCTTTGGTTGAGTAGATCTTGCTCCTGTCGAGACACTTTTTCTGGAGGTAGTCTCGGTAATTGGGCGAACAGTCGTAGAGATTGCAATGGTGGAAGTGACAACATTGGTAGAGTCTGCGGGACAGTTGGTCACGGTTGGCGCACAGCTGATGACGGTGACCTCGCTGGTCATGTAGAGGGTCGACGTAATCCAAGAAGCTGAAGTGCTGGGCTCCGCGGTGTGTGTACGCGAGGATGGTGTGTATGAAGCAAGTGAAGTGGTGGGAACAAAGCCCGAGGATGCAGGCTGTGTGGCACGGCTGAAACCGCTGGGTGAGCCAGATGTACTGCTCGCCGTACTGACCTGGTTCACGGGACAAACGGTCGTCGAGATAGCGATAGTCGAGGTGACGACTTTGGAAGAATCAGCCGGGCAATTGGTCACAGTGGCCGCACAGCTGATCACGGTGATTTCGCTTGTCGTGTAAATTGTCGACGTAGTCCACTGAGCAGGCATAGGAGCAGTTGTGCTCATGCCCGGCCCCCGGGAGTTTTCAGGTGTAGAAGTCACTCGTGTTGACCAGCTAGGCCAGCTAGATGCGGGGACAGTATTGTGAGAAACGGTAGAGACTGACCGCGAACTAGTGTGCGTCACTTTGCTTTCGATCCAGGTGCTTGCCACAGGGGAGACAATGGTGGAAATGGCAGTGGTCGAAGTGTGCACAATAGTGGAATCGGCGGGGCAATTGGTGACCGTCGGTGCACAACTTATAATGGTGAGCTCACTGGTCGTATAGACCGTCGAAGTGGCCCACAAAGGAGAGGGTGAAGTCCACGCAGCCGGTTGGCTAGGGGACCGTGGAGAGTTCAGGGAGACGACCCTTGACAGTGAACTAGAATGGGCCTGTTGAAATGATCTTGTAGGAACTTGGACGATAGAAAACCCGGGGATTGAGCTCGCACTTTGGCCTTCGCCTTGGACTGACCACGATCAGTGCGCAAGGCCCGGGCTTTGAGAGGCATAATCGAAGCCTGCCCGGCCGGCTCCAACAGACAGGCGAAGCCAACGGAGTAGATACAGAAGTCGCAGTGGTCGTACTCACTATCAGCCGGGAGCTCAAATTGGACGGAAGTCGCACTGCCACAAGGGTTTTCGCTGACAGTGGTCCCACTACTTGAGCCGGTGATCGTATGGCGACAGGTTGATCCGTCCACCAACGCGTACGTAAGGTCCACATCGATATCGGCCGGCATTGACAATAGAAGGTGATTGATCAAAAAGGCGTCTTTGCCTGCGCCAATCTGGAACGAGGGGACTGCTGGGGCGCGATCGCTGGACCGTCGACTCCGTTTGAAGGCTGCAGCACTAATGCATTTTACCTGGTCTCACGTTAGTATGTATGACGGACTTCAAGAAGCGAAAAAGAGATCCGGGCGTGTAGCGACGACACTTACGTCTGGTTTGCCACCTTCCCAGGTGCTATTGCTTGAAAAGCCGGAAAATCGAAAACCGCCATATGTGGCGAAAGGACCAGGGACAAGCCTTTCCAGTCAAGCACTTGTGCGGGATTACCGCTACACCCCGTGAACGGCCTGATTATCTCGGTCGAGTCGCCAAATATCAAGGACTAAACGAGATCATACAGACGATCAGTTGCTCGATGGCACAGAACGGGAGATAGATGGACTTACCTCTGGCACGGCGGACACAGCGACCAGAAAGAACACCAACGGGGCCAACTTCGCTACCCGCATATTGCCGTGTAGATGGGAACGAACGACTATACATAAAGCAGATGGGCGTGGTGGTATGAAACCTATATCTGTGGCAGGAGCATGCTCATTATGTTCTTTCGGCGCTCCTGGCCGCATGACCCGTCCTGCACGACTGATCGAGCTGTAGCGTTATCAACCGCTCGAGTTATCATCTCATCCGAAATGCAACGTTATGTTCACTAATGGTGGTATCGCATAAGAGTATAATCAATTCATGCGGCATGTGGCTGTTGTGGAGCATAGGGCCTGACCTGCGCATTGAGCACACTAAGCACAAGGATTTGTAATCTTCTAGCGCGCCAGTCGTACTTATCATGACGTGACAATGCTCCAAACCCCGGCTTGATTGCCTCAACTTTTTGATTGCCATCTGCATCACGTCCGCAATTTCCATCTTTGTGGGCTTCCAAGAGCGACGGAAGATCACTCCTGCTTACGTCAAAAAGATATGTTAACCGCTGAATTGTAGCTAATGCTTTTTCAATCCTGTGTTCTTTGTCTCTCCGGGTCCTGTTCCCGTAAATTGAGCGTAGAAGTTTCCTTATACTGAAAGCGGCCGCATTGAACTTTCTCTTATTTAGTATGGAACTGGCATAGAGCAGACTACAGAGATCACTTGAACCAGTGACGTTCATGTATGAGGACAAGAGGCAGCAGTATCTACGAGGACTCATAGAATGAACAATCGCCTATCTCAATATACCTATCATTACTCTTGGCCCTGTCACGCCTTCAGTTCCGATTGTATTCGGCAATCAAAAGGTCGCCAAGACGAGAGGTGCGGAGAACTCCAATCAGAGCGTTGATCTCTCAAGAGCGTACCCTTCACCTGAGGCTCAAGGATCACCTCTCATACTCTCTCGGTCTGAATACCAGAATGTAGCTCTCATGTCTGCCAAAACTTATTAGGATATTCACGGAAATAGCATGGGCAAAATTTGCCCGGATGCTTGCTATCACTTACATTGTGCTGTGTGATATTGCATGGCAGATTTGTACATTTTTGCCTTTCCAAATCACAATTCATAAGAGGCCTTGCATCATATCATCAATATTAAAACTACGATACTTTCCAGGCGAGATGTACGCATAACGCCATTCTTCGTATGGCACGTTTGCAAGGTAGCCAAGCCCGCTTAAACCGCAGGTTCGAATTTGAGGTTTAAGCGATCACGTCACATTATAACATTTTATTGTGAATGATGCAATCGTGCAGCGATAGGAAATCTAGAATTTAGTTGGTGCGTCTCCTTTCCAGAGGTCTGTCCCTCTTCTCATCATGTTTTGATGGTATGTTCCCCTCCATCTGGTTGGAATATAAAGCTCTGAGCGCCACGCCACTGGTGAGATTTGGGTCCTCTGATTTCTCCGCCTATCAGTCATGGAAACTAAACATTTTCTTGCCGCCTTCAACCAGGCAAGGGGATCTCTGCAATGTGAGTCGGCGCAATTCATCTCATTCCTCAAACTCATGGTATCAAGTCACCACAAGAACACATACGAACGACTCCGATACGATCATTTTGACCCTCTATGCGGTCTTCGCCGCTTATCATTGCGTGAATCGAGGCCAAGGTCTATCGGCCACCTCAATGAAAAGGGGTACTATCCAACCCAAACGAGCGATTGATTGAGCTGACGCCTCGTCAGCTCTTCCAGCGCATACCGTTTCTGGCTCCCGTTGAAGTCTTTTTTTTATACTATGTTGGCTTGAAATGTTCACCAGTAGCAGTATTTGCCTGTCTGGCTCATTCCGTCACGTCGTTGATGTTGGTCTACGAGCTACCAAATGGGCATCCTTGATTACACGTAAGACACCGCAGAGTCGCCATAATTGATTCTTCCTTGTATGTGAGGTACTCACCCTGTTGATAGGTCCCTCTTCAGGCCCAAGTAGTTCCTACGGGTAGCCTTCATCGTGAAGGCCTACATCACGCAAGACGCAATGGACTACCACGATGCAACGATGCCGCTGCATGGATTCGTTTATACACGAGCTTTACTCTTCATCTTCGGGCTCATGGCTCCGTCAACCCAAGTGAAAGTTAACATCAACCGGCGTGAGGCCTACCCATTGGCTGCTATCCATGGCTGCTGTGGTTTCCGTCAGCCACTGTAGCAGTCCCTGGGCTGTGACCGTGTACATGGCCAAAGTGTGTCTAACTAGGTGTGCTGAGCCGGTGGAATTCTAAAGCGTAAGCCACATTTCTCTTTCAACTGGATCATTAGCTAGTTAAATATCAAAGACGAAACAAGGAGACGCTTTCCGGAGCCAAAGGCGGCCCTATCGAAGATTCTAGCGCCATTGGGCTTCACGTTCACCAGCCACTAGAAAGAGCTCCAGAGATTGGCAAATTGGACGCTGACAAGGTGGGAAGATGGATCATGAGTTTAGTATCGTGACTTACCGGAAGAGACGGCTCACACCTCATGAACCGTGATGCGAACACAAGCATGTGGAACTGGAGTTAGCTTGGATCGTTCCGCATCCGCGGGATACTTGGGGTCTGGAAGTTGACCTGGTGACGCATCCTGATCAAATCTTGCTGGGTTGCTCATGGGCTTTCAATGAGCTTGTAATAATGCACACCCAGGGTTGCATGACGAATGAGTAAGAAATGATTCATAAATAGTATAACTTGCATGTAATTTGGTCCCGCCTTTTCGCTAGAAATTTGAAATAAGGGGACACGAAAAATATAAACGAGACGCCAGAAGCGGCCAAGCGCCTTGTTGGCCCACACAGTCCACATGAGCAAGCCAAGGCCCCGCCCTATCCCGGAAGCGCATAGAAAGTCTTTTACACATTTACCCCATGGCGTATTCGAGACCTAGCCGGGACGATCTACGGCATCGCAAGTTTTATTCAGTGTAGCCTTCAGCAATAGTAGCACTTGCATTGCCGTCCCAGTCTGATTACTACTGTTTTCGTAGAACTGGCTCGCTGCCCCGGGCGCAGTTTGATATCTTCATGTCGAAAATCAATTTCTTCCTCTCCAGCCAAAGGCAGGAACAAATCCAATCAGCGTGGCATATCCTCAAACCCGTAGCGTCATCATACCCATCATGGCTTTGATAAATCTTACGTCGGACATATATAAATAGGAGCGAGCGGACAAGGCAGCAGAATCAAAATCAAGGACGCAGCGTCAAGTAATTGAAAAATGTGCACGTGTTTGAGTACCTTGCCCCCGAGGTACGTTTGCCCCGGCCCTTGAAAATTCTGGCTGTCCTCCTCCACGCGAGCCGATAGCTCTGGGGAAAAGGTGCTATGTCACCTGACGCGCAAGTCTTTGCGCCGTATGTCTCATGCCTCACCGTGCTGTGCACGATTAGTCCGCGCTCATGTCGACCGGCGTGCCGGACCCATCATCTCTCTCTCACAAGCACCATATAAGCTCAAGATGATCATCTTAGACCCAGCGACCATGGAGCGTTGTGGAAGCCTTGGATTTAACTCAGTCTGGGGACGTAGTTAAAGACGAGCCACTGGGCGTGGCGATGCAATTCCGCCTCAGCTGGTCACACAAGAAGGTTACACAAGACTCAAAGTCTCTCAGGGTCAAACTCCTCGGCGAGCGTGAAATTACAGCAAGATCATACAGCTTGATGACCTTGACTTTTTATACCAGCTGTGTTTTGACATCCATAAATGTCGATCCCACTCGTTCGTCTCGGTCAGCAATCTCTGCGGACCGAGAATGAAAATGATCAGACTTTGGCGCGACTGGTTCATGACGAACAGGCTGCCGTGCAGCATTTGTCGCAGCAGATCCTGTGAGAGACTGTTCACTAAACTGGTCTGGACAGATTCCACATTCGATGTTGGGTTCATACTTTCAGCCCACGAAGCTTCCTCGGCGGGGAAAACTCTTGATTCCGTTTTTGGGGGGTTACTAGGCGTCCGTTTTCTGATTCTCAATTCTATCGAATTGACATCGATGAGATTGTCATAAGAAACCACCATCTCTTAGGGCTGTTTGAAGGCTTTTACACTTGACCTTACTGTGCTGTTTACCATTCTCATATCCCAAACAGGTGTACACAACGGCCCTACGATCACATACTGTTCTTCATCTTACGAGTGGTAATTGACCTTCCTCCGGTAATGGGAGATCTTATCATGTCAACGTGAATGTATTAATCAATGAGTGGCGTAATTCAGATAACGCAAAGGCGAGGGTCTATTTTGCTGGACTCCAGCTCAGTTCCACACGCAACCCGCCTGGGCTACAGCTCATCAGAAAACTTAGGATCTAGACTCTCCATCGAAGAGCAGACCTCACGCAGAGTCCGATTAGAAGCCTAACTGCTACGTGGAAACCTACTTTATTCCAGTCTCGGGACCGGGAAGGCATTGGAAAAGGACCATCCGTAGGCCATCGCATAATCGGAATCTCTGTTTCCGAAGAAGATACGAATACGAACAGATTGACAGCCAATCTCATTTGGCAATCCTTCCAGATACCCAGTGGTAGGCAAGGAGGTATGCCTGAAGGCAAAGCATTGCTTCCGACTTCAAGGAGCAGAAGTCAAAACAATGAGGTTGACTGGCCGCTTGTCGCAAGGCGAGTCTGTACAGCTCAGCGGGGAGGTGAGTTCCGTGCCGAAGGCTGCTCAGTCTCGGCCCAAACGTTTGAATAATGTCGAGCAAATGTCTCGAAGCGCTACCTTGTTGTTCTCGGCTTTGGCATCTCGATGCCATTGAAGCACGCCCTGAAAGGCTAAAGTCCGGCGACAATGTGCGTTGCCTCTGCGACCAAGAGCCATTGTCGTACCAGCGGGACCATTTCCCAAATGCCCGCCGGAGCAGTTTGAGAAACTGAAGTCGTTCTTCGGTCCAGGGTCCATGGAAGATCTTTTCGGGCAGACAGAATACCTTGACAATTCGAATTATATGGACGCGGCCCCAAGTCCTGTCGACATACGTTCCCTTGCTGGTGACCTCATCAAGAATGTCCAGATCCCTGGGTGCATCATCGTGGTTCACCGGACCAGTGCCGTTCCTTGCATCAAGTGGGGAATCAGACGAGTTACTCCTCCATCCGGGGCTCAAGCAAGGCCTGAAACATATCCACTGATAGTTGACCGTGTTCCCCGTCAACGCCAGAAGGGATGGCAATGTTTGCTGGAACCGGGACTAAGGCTGAACCAGCGGCAGGAGGCCACCAGTCGCTGTAACCTTTCCTGCTCCATCAATTGCAGAGGTTGGTACCCAGTAGCACCGAAAAATCTGCGCGACAATGTCACAGTCGGCGTAGTCATGTTTCGGTAGTCAATATCCCTGTAGGCTGAGTTCCAATGGAGATATGGATCCCGAATTCAATCCTGCGGGTCATTCAATATGCCTGCAACAAGAATACTTAGTACACTGCCTCACGAGAGACCTATCGGGCGATAAGAAATGAGAGCGCAAGCAAGATTGACTTCCAAGGCGTCTAAAAAGATCTTCCTGATCAACTCCGCTGGTAAAGATTCTAAAGGAGAGGAATGTTTGCCTGCTTCAGCCTACGGCATGTTGATCTTGACAAGGAATAAAGAAGGCTTAAGCTACATTGACTATGTGGTGTGGAAATTAACGACTCAGCTGCAGCACTTCGCTTGCATGGCCCGCGTGCGCCCACTACACGTTTTTTGAGGCTAACGATCCGGCTAGGCTTTGAAAATGAACCGTCTTCAGTGTGCCTGGGCTTAGCTGAATTTACATATGCATTATAAGTGCTTCTAGGTCCCGGAAGACTTTTTGCCTTCGGCACGCTTGTCGACAAGCATTAGCGTATGGCGAGGAAGAGTCCTAGCAGCGATAAATGAACACTCATCTTGAAGGGAAACATTCGTGGCCTCGTCATCATTACGCAATTGAATGGAACATTGTAGATATAGAAAAGTATTGGCTATTCTGCATTAATCTGGAGAGGGCAAAAACAGCTCATTTCGGGTTTACGACTGGTCCCTCCACAGCGAATTGGTCCATAATTGTTGTCGACGAGACGGTCACGTCAACGTTGTACCATTTACACGCAGCGCGCTACTCTGGTTCTCAGAGTGCATCATTGCGGGGGTCACGAGAATTTGTTGCTGGATCTTCTCCAAAAATCAAAATATATCCGTAATTTTCGCGTGGTTCACCGACACCCATTTTACCTACCCTCGACAATTCACTTTTTGATTGCCTTACTACGAAGCTCAATTCAGCTATGAGAATGGATCATGGAAAATAAGAGCACCGGTCCCGTCGAGATCGCAGGCTTCCAGGCGCGTCTCCTTGGCGGATCACCAACGTATTCTTGACGGGATGGAATAGCATAAATGTCTTCCAGTATCGGCTCACTGTCATTCTGTCACAAGTTTTTCTGGAAGTTTGACCTCTCTTACTTGGATAAGTTGGTTGAAAAGACAATGTCGACATCCAACGACCATCGATGTAATGGGAAGAGATCATAGGACCGCATAATGATTGCCTATAGACAAAACTACAGAGGACCAGTTACTGAGGTGACATAGTGGTAGCACTCATTTGAGAAACGAACCTTATAGCGTTAGTCTGTTGCAATAAAAACAATAAAAGGGGAAGAGTCTGCTTGTCTCTTGACTGTCGGATTTTCATTTCTGAAAATATCGTTTTGCAAATCCCAATCTCGCTCCGAATCATCTTCTTGTCATAATATTGTCTGATGCACATGAAAAGCCAAATCAACGACATAGCTTCAATCTACGGAATAAGCTACTACATGCTTCCACCCGAAGTGCGTCTACACGTCGCGACATTCTTAAACTTGGAAAAGGATATCAAATTCACTGTCTCTCAAATCAACAGCGACATCCGCTCTCCTAGAATCCGTATCTTTACCGACAAGATGCTCGGAGATCCGGCAGTTCTGCGTTGTTATGGGCTGCTGAGCATGGAAACCAAGCTACAGCTCAACGATCTAACGGACAAGGCACTTCGATCGACATGAGGAATGGAGCTTGTTGGACACCACTGGTGGTCTGCTACATGGCGTGGTTGAGGCGGTGTTAAGGGTATGACTTGCGACTGGGCAGGCGAAGTGAACGCGAAAGACTGCGTGGGTTGGTTACCGTTACACTTTGCCGCGTTTAATGAAGATCTGGCGGTGGCAGGGCTTCTGCTTGAAACCGGAGAGTCAAATGTGGACGCAATGGACACTTTTTGGTCGAACCCCATTATCCATTGCCACGCAGAGGGGAGATGAGGGCGATGGTGAAGCTTCTGCTTGAGACCAGGCGGGTAGCTGTGGACTCCAAAAACGACCCTGGCTGGACACCCTGAAAATTTTGCCAATGAGACCAACATGAGGCGGCAGTGAAGCGGCTGTGAAGGCCGCGCAGGAGGATGTGGACACAGATACCGCAGCCATTGCTGTAGCAATATTACTTCTTGAAAGGTATACGCCTGAAAGACCAGCAGGAGCCAAGCGTTCTGGATTTGCTTTATTCTGAATTACCTCATAAGTTAGCTTCAGAGGAAGCTAAGTCAAGTTGACGAGAACTGATTCCCAGCACCTGGTTCTATACTTAAGCAGACAGACTCATGCGCTCCAATCAATTCCTTTGGGGTCCGAGAAGCTTCGACTCTCTTTCCATAATACACGTGAAGAAGGTAGTAATGAACAGATGTCCAAATAAATGCCCTGATGTGTTTGACGAACTGACTACCCAAGATGGTGGATGATTCACGGTCGTTGAAGGAAGTACCTCTGAAATATCTCAAGGCACGGTTACCTCCACTCGTTACGGTATACATACGTTAAGTGACGCTTTGACGTTGCCCTTTAGCGAAGGCCACAACCAATGATCGTATACCAGATGGATGCAAGCTTGGAGTTGTGTTTCGAAATATAATTGGTGTACTGCTCAAAGCTACTGAAACATACTTTCATAATGGACATATAATTGATCACTGAAACTACTGCCATGGTGGGAACAACTCCAACCAACCTCTACCCCTCGCATCAAGCCTCTTTATCCAGCTGGCCTGTTTACGTGATGAACGGCCAATGCGGAAGAAAAAAGCACCCCCATCAGAGGGATTCGGAAGGCCTTAATAGTTAGTCGTATCTAATTGGTAGGGGACAGTATAAAGTTCCGAATCGTTGCGATGCAAATTCATTTTTATTGACGTGAAATCTTCTCTAACGTTGGTCCGGAGGTACTTCACGCAACCGGCGCTGGAGTTTGGTCCGACGGTTATTCCCGGAGATGTCACAGACGGTCTGTGTTACGGTAAGTGCTCTTCCTGGAGATCCGGTACACGTTAACGGAAACTCTTCACCACAACCACCGACATGTGACCACGTGGAGTTTTAGGTGTCCAGAACCACCCCAAAGAACTGGAACATGTAACGAAAATTTATGCAGATTTGCTGCCAAGCTTGGTGCGCTGCCGTTACCCATCTTGTGCTTGAAACCGAACCTCATGTTAGACCTTCGGTTTGAACTTCATCCCACGTTTCGAAATCTATGCTATATTTTCAGCACTACTGTTCGTTACAAATCATTAAGTGGAAACTGTACTCTTAAACTAGGCTTCTGATGTCTTAAGATGAGTCCAACTACTATACGCTCAGAGTATTCACAGCATTCCATTCAGCCTGCCTGAAATACCCGCCTACCAGAATTCATTGGCCGTGAAAGCCTGCAACTATTTTATGTGGACATCGAATCCTGGGACACTCTGGGCCAGCCACATGCGTGGTGCTCCATGGAACTGGGGGTATCGGAAAAACTCAGCTTATACTCAGTTTTGCGAGACATGCCAGGACACTTTCAACTATCATTTAGCTGAATGCAAAGGTCAAAGAGTCATTGGTTACCCTCGCGAAAGCTTCGGAACGGCTGTCTTCGACACGGCGGCACCATGCCGGCATTGAAGTTCAGCACAGCGAAGAAGAACGTTCAGAAAATACTCAGGTGGCTTGGCATCGCTTGAACTCAAAGATGGCTCGCCTTATTTGATGATGCCAATGAAGCTCCCGTTGGACCAAATTCGCGACTATTTCCCAGCCGGTCCGGGTGCTGGCCCGTGATTACTACTCGGCGCAAAGCATTATGTCAACCGGTCGCCCGATTTCCCGTTGAGAAGTTCCCCTGCGGAAGCGATAAAGGTTTTCAATCAAAGCGCCCATCGCTTAGCGACCTCAACGAGGAAAACGAAAGTGATATTGAGTTTAATCCATGTTGTCACTGTTACTCTCTTTGGCGGGCAGTTCACTCGATCCACGGGTTGCACTGCTGCAGAATATCTACAGTGGTACAAAAACGCAATAGAGTTGAACTTCAATCAGCTTCAAGGCCCAGCAGATGGTACCCAAAAGGAACACTGAATGGACTTGGTCAGAAACTTATCAGGCCTAAATTGGATTATCAACAACAACTGCCACTATTTCTGGACGTGATCTGCTTCTCAATGACGATAAGATATCGTTTTCAGCATTTCAGAACACGTTTACGAACATCAAAGGCGATTGATAGGCGAAGAAATTTTTAACAAATACACCAAGATTGTTTGTGGCTACTACTGTGACAGTTTTGAGTGATGGGACCTACTCAATCAATTTTGTTCTTCGTTCCTAGTTCGCTCTCGAATCGCGTGATAAATACTTGCAACGCGGGCTTGCTACGCACATGATAATCAGTTTCACTTTTCAGAGTCACCTTCAGAAACCCTCGAACACCCTCATCTAGAATATTCTTGCAATATATTCTTGAATATGACGTATGGAATCCTCGAGGAAGCAAGTTATAGTCACTTATTGAAGTAAGCCAGCACAAATCACGATCATTTAACGAGAGCAATCTTGAGTGGTCATAGGAACCTATCTTAAGTTTACTTAGACACTGTCACTGGCGGACAAGATTTTGTCTTTTAGGAACACGTCAGGAGCCATTCGACAATCAGATTGCAGAACTTCAGGAGAAACTCGTGAATCATAGCTAATATCTAAGAAGAAGCCAATGATTTTTTACGTGACCCATGGGGTGTACTGTAAGGCATTTGTGCCTGGGTAGGGTTGCGGCTCAGAAGTCGATAATGGGGAGCTACATCCAGATTCGTCCGCAAATCAACAAGAAAACTTCCGAAGTCAACGAGGCTGGACAATGGAGCACTGATCGTGGACTGTCATCCCGGCTACCAACCAGATTATTCTTCCTTTCTGCACAAGGCAGAATATAACTCATCTCACTTGTTGCAGTATAGTGTTAGCTGTGGAACCCGCTTTATTTGCTTCACGCTTTCTTATAGCCGCTGTAAGATAGCAAAGCAGCGCGCTACATTTCATTTTTGCCCTTATTAGAGTTGCCACGTGAAACAGTATCTTGAGTGAAGTCACAGACAGTGGCTCGGAAATCTCCTTGGTCTTTCACATGCACTTTCTTTCCTCGCCCAATCGCCAAGACCTTACTTAGGATCAAATACATGCACCTAGCCAGAACATTTTGAAGAGCATGGTAAAGAAACTAGGGCGATCACCATTCGGTTGCACGTAAGCGGCTCTCGATTCGCATCGGAATACTCCCAGAATAGACGATTGTCCTGAAGTGGTGGAATTGAAGACCTCTCGAAGAATGTAAATATTAGATGCGCCAGAATTTTGAGACGCACTGCAAGTACACGCGCTAGGGTCTACACAGTCAGCCATCTTCTCGCTAGGGAAGCTGAAAAGGCTAATAATCTTACATCTTGTGTATTGAACTCAATGTACCGAATCATCATTCAGAAATGTGGAAAGTACAGTAGTATTCGAAATCAGATTTACCACCTACACTCTCAGATTTTCATTTGGAATCTAGCTTGAAACACACGAAAGTCTCAATTTTGGCCATTCCCCAATAAGTAATCCCTATTAGACTGTATTGTATTCTGAAATATCGATCGTTGAGTCCAAAGCTGATATAATATCGTAGTTTGCTTTGAATTCGATAAAAATCTTTTATAAAAGAATAAACAAAGGGGCAAACCTCACAATCTGGCAAGACTGATTCTTCTCTCTTTGTATGCTTTCCATCACACGCAGCCTTCGTCTTCACTCTTTTACACAAATTAAAGGCCTGCAATGGCGTTATAGAAGACTGACGTTAGTAGGCAAAGGTGCTATTTTATAACTCTGGCTTCGGTTATCCATTGCAACATTCAGTGCCGGCGTCCATCGAAAGCGAGTGCTCCGGAGATGCTAACGGACATGGGCATAATCAGGGCTATGCAACCACTTATAAATAT